>CM032456.1:1527599-2025099 GCA_019049505.1 Pachyrhynchus sulphureomaculatus
GTTAAGGTGCATGAGATTGCTAGTGCTGTGGGCATCTCGACTGAACGGGTACATAATATTTTGCATAAACATTTGGACATGAGAAAGCTATCCGCAAGATAGGTGCCGCGATTGCTCACGCTTGACCAAAAACGGAATCGTGTGAAGTGTTGCAAGGATCGTTTGCAGCTGTTCCAGAAGAATCCGGAGGACTTTAAGCGTCGTTTCGTCGCTGTGGATGAAACATGGATACATTACTATACTCCTGAGACCAAACAACAATCTAAACAATGGGTTACCAAGGGGGAATCTGCACCAAAAAAGGCGAAGACCGTTCCTTTGGCCGGAAAGGTTATGGCGACTGTCTTTTGGGATTTGCAAGGGATAATCCTTATCGACTATCTGGAAAAGGGTAAAACTATTACAGGTGAATATTATTCATCGTTATTGGACCGTTGAAAACCGAGCTGCAAGAAAAACGCCCGCGATTGGCCCACAAGAAAGTCCTTTTCCATCACGACAACGCACCAGCACACACCTCAGTAGTTGTGGTCGCAAAATTAATGGAAATAGGATTCAACTCGTTTCACATCCCCCCTATTCTCCAGACTTGGCTCCCTCGGACTACTATTTGTTCCCAATTTGAAGAAATGGCTGGTGGGACAAAGATTTTATTCAAACGAGGAGGTGATTGCAGACACTAATGGATATTTTGCAGACTTGGACAAATCCTATTATTTCGGAAGGGATCAACAAACTAGAACATCGTTGGACGAAATGTATAAGCCTAAAACACAAACACATAAGTAGTTTTTATTTTTGCACGGACTTTTCAAACCAGCCTCGTATATTCTGTATACATTGAGTGTTCTAATCTCGAAGAGCAAAGATCCATCATAATCTCCAGCAATTGTAGACAAAATGCAAAAGTCACTCCAATTTAGCACAGATTAATCCCAAGGACCATGACTTCTTATTTAACCAAAGCTATAAAAGGCTTTATACCATGTTGCCTAATGTAACTGGAAACTGCAATTTTTCAGATAGCACAACACTTACCATTTAAAGAAAGTAATTAAAAAAAAAAAACGAATTGCTTTTAGTTAATAAATACTAACTTAAATTCCTGGTGATACAGCAAGGAGTCCTGCATTAAAATGTGTAATAATTTTATGACCAATAACATAATACTTTCCCACCTAGTTTGAGAAAAAAGTTAAGAAACAAGAACTTAAAAAGGTAAATCTGGATGTGGTCACCTCTTGAAAACATCGTTTTGAAAGTTATTTGTATGGAAAATATCTTAATGTTACTAAGTCAGCATTAACGATTAGATTCGTTGTGTATACAAAAAAAGTAATAATTAAAAACTTTACCATTAGGACGAATTTAATAAGTTTTCAGTCTTAAAATTACACGTTTAAAATACTATAAAAAAATTTTAACGGCGAAATTTGTCTTTTAAATTTTAAACTTACCATGGTTGAATTAGTTTTAAAAACTCAAAACATAAATCCTAAATATAGACAAGGAATTCAGGTCAGTTGCCACTTTAACTCTAAATTGTTGTTATAGGTTAGTTCCCATTACCGAGATTCTCTTCTTTTTTTATCCAAGCACATATCGCCGAAGGTGTTCGACCAAATGCACAAACCCCGTCCCATCATTTCGTGGCCTCCATGTAAGGTCGTTCTTCCATGTCCTCTATTTCAGCTGCCTAGTCTATTCAACAATGGATACAGTGGTTAGGGAATATGATCAAAACTATCACGCCATAGCCATTACACAGTCAACATAATTTACAGAAATTAACAATCAAGACAACAAGGCAGTAGTAAATGATCATGATTTTTTTTATGAGTTTGGATATTTCCTGTTACAAAATTTTAGAATCAATGAAATTATTAGGACAATTTAGTGTGCGGTCCAATGTATATCCTCAAATTTACATCCACATGATCGTCGGCAAATTTCATATCTTAAAGTAGGCGTTTAAAATTAAGGAAAAACATCATTTTACAACACTGTAACAAAAAAAAAACGCGTGGAAGATATTTATAGCATCAACAATTTGGCGGGATTAACAATACCAACTAAAACATAATTAATCCTGCCAAATTCTTTTACCTCTTTTGATTGGCGTTGTTAATCCTCTCAAGTTCTCGTTGCTATAAATATCTTGTCTACAGTCTTTTGTATCCTTGTAGAATGGCGTTTTTTTTTTAATAACAAAAGCCAATAGTGCTTTTTTGTCATATGTAGACCGCCATGTAGAATCTTTATATATGCAAGAATAATCCTTTATTTCCGAACAGTAATCAAGGGAAGAAATACTCTGAGATTTCTTTAAAGGCATGAATTGAAAACAATATAACAAAGTCATCTTTTATAAAACTACTAGCCGTGCCCGCGGCTCCGCTCGCGTGGTCTTGATTCACTACTATCGTCACTGCTTATTCGTTATGTTACCTAACGTAATAAAATCTCTTCCATTCTTTTCCCTTATATTCCATTATTTCTTCTTATCTCCCATTATCTCTACATAATTTCCATTATCTAGGCTTATCTCTGCTCATCTCCCATTATTTCTCCTTATCTCCCAATATTTCTCCTTATCTCCATTATCTCACCTTATCTTCCATTATTTAGGTTTATCTCGCAATATTTCTCCTTATCTCCCATTGTTTCTCCTTATCTCCCATTATCTCACCATAACTCCCATTATCTTATCTCTGCTTATCTCCCATTATTTCTCCTTATTTATTATCTAGGCTTATATCACCATAAATCGTAACACATTTGTTCGTGCCAGGAACAGATGCAAAAAAATTATCGACGAAACCAAGGAGGTACACAATCAACGGATTAGAAACAAACTTCTCGCCTGTCCCGGCAATTCAAGGTCCTTTTGGTCGGTCGCTAAGGCAGTTAGTCAAAATTTCACCAAATCCACCATACCACCACTCACACGGCCAGATAATTCTATTGCAACGACACCTGTTGAGAAAGCGAACTTGTTGGCTGAACTCTTTGCTTCACATTCTACTGTCGATTTCCAAGGAAAAAACACCACCTACTATTCCCATAGTGCAGTCAAGGATGCCCGATGTTGTCTTCAGACAGCGTATTATAAAGCGTATTCTGATGAAGCTAGACACCCAAAAAGGCTTCTGGCGCTGACGGAATACCTGCCATAGTTCTTAAAATCTGTGCGAGGGAACTAACACCAGTTTTCTGTAGACTTTTCAACCTATCCTACAGAAAGGGAATATTTCCTTCCTGCTGGAAATGCGCTACAGTTCAGCCGATACCTAAAAAAGGCAAGAAGGACCTTGCCAAATAACTACCGACCAATCGCACTGCTTTCAATAATATCGAAAGTCATGGAAAAGGCTATCAATCAGCATCTTCTAAAATATCTTGAAGGATTCAACATTATTAGCGATCACCAATATGGCTTTCGTAAAAATAGATCAACAGGAGATCTTCTGACTTATGTAACACATGTTTGGAACAATGCAATTGAACACTTTGGAGAATCTCGAGCGGTTGCTCTGGACATATCCAAGGCATTCGACCGTGTTTGGCACGATGGGCTGTTGGCTAAGCTACGTTCTTATGGTATGTCGGAAAAGTTCTGTTTGTGGCTCTCATGTTTCCTCAGAGAGCGTTCTTTACGAGTGGCAGTCGACGGATTTCTTTCTAACACCTTCACTATCAACGCCGGTGTACCTCAAGGCTCCATACTGTCTCCTACTCTTTTTCTCATTTACATTAACGATCTGCTGGAAAAGACCGAGAATCCAATCTACAGCTTTGCAGATGACAGTACACTTATCTCTTCATTCACTTTGAACGCTCGGACATCGGCTACTCAGACGAATATCCGCAGACAGCAGGAAGTCGTTCAACTTAACAAAGACCTGGAAGAAATTCTATCTTGGGGTGACAGTAACCAAGTGGAATTTAACGCTACAAAAAACCCAGGCGGCACTTTTTTCTAAAAAAAGTTAACGTTGCTGAACCCGACATAGTTATGTCGGGGCACTCCATTCCTCTAACATCGTCACTCAATTTGTTAGGCGTTAATTTGGGAGCAAATATGTCCTGGCATGAACATGTTGCAGGCATAGCAAGGAGAGCTTCTCAAAAGTTGGGAATATTATTTCGAACCAGAAAGCTTTACACTCCACAACAACTGTTAATTCTTTACAAAGCTCAAATTCGAGCAACTATGGAATACTGCTCCCATGTTTGGAGCTCCGCTCCCAAACATACACTGCATTTGTTGGATTTTATTCAGAGAAGAGCTGTTCGTCTGATTGGAGACCCGGAACTGACCGTCGGCCTTGATTCACTGGAACATCGAAGAACGGTTGGCGACTTGAGCCTATTCTACAAGTACTTTCATGGAAAGTGTTCGAAGGATGTGGCCCGCTTAATTCCCCCAGAGCGGTGCATGTTAGAAGTACACGTCGCGCTAATTCTTCACATCCGTATGAGGTTCAGCTTGTTACTCCCGTACAACACTTTTCAAGCAGTCTTTTATATGGAGAACATCATCCCTTTGGAATAATTTGCCCAGGACTGTGTTTCCCACCGAGTACAATCTACAGCGATTCAAGAACAACGTGAATCGCCTTCTCCGCACACGTGTCGCTTCTGTAGCGCTTTAGGGACTTCCCTGTAGCACGTGTGCTAGACCAATAAAAAAAAAATATGTATAAATTTATAAAAACACGTAAATCGGATACGCGGTTCTCAAGTGATAAGCGCACTAACGGACAGACGGGCAGACAGAGATACGTTGCATTTTTTATATATATTATATTCTTTGCAACATGATAATATTTCATATTTAAAGGTTAAGGCAGTGTATTGCAACGCGCTAATGGTAAGCTTTTTTCCGACTTGATTCACTATTATCGTCACTGTTTCTACTTTATGTTACCTAACAAAATAAAATATATCCTATAACCTGGCCAGAGAAAATATGTACAAGTATATTTTTAAAAAAAGCGCGTAAATCGGATAAGTGGTTCTCCAGTGATAAGCGCACTAACGGACAGACAGACAGACATGCAGAGAGACGTTACATTTTATATATATTATAGATAGAAGATTATAGATAACCTGGCCAGAGAACAATTGTATGAATTTAAAAAAAAAAAAAAAACACGTAAATCGGATAAGTGGTTCTCGAGTGATAAGAGCACTAACGGACAGACAGACAAAGAGAGGTTGCATTTTATATATATTATATTCTTGGCTACATGATATTGTTCCATATTTAATGCTTTGGGTAGTGTATTGCAAGAGAACGCGCTAGCGGCAAACTTTTCTCCGACTTGATTCACTATTATCATCACTGTTTATTCCTTAAGTCACCTAACGTAATAAAATATAACCTATAACCTGGACAGAGAACATATGTATGTTTTAAAAAAAAAAGTACGTAAATCGGATAAGTGGTTCTCCAGTGATAAGCGCACTAACGGACAGACAGACAGAGATACGTTGCATTTTATATATATTATTATAGATGTAATAAAATATATATTTATAACCTGGTCAGAGAACATATGTATGAATTTAAAAAATCACGTAAATCGGATAAGTGGTTCTCGCGGGATAAGCGCACTAACTGACAGACAGACAGACAGAGAGACGTTGCATTTTATATATATTATAGATATAGATTATTATTATTATTATATAACCTGGTCAAAAAATATATGTATGAATTTAAAAAAAGACACGTAAGTCGGATAAGTGGTTCTCGCCTGATAAACGCACTAATGGACAGACAAACAGACAGAGAGACATTGCTTTTATATATATTATAGATTGTAGATATTCTCTGCTACATAATATTGTTCCATATTTAAAGGTTAAGGCAGTGTATTGCAACGCGCTAACGGTAACCTTTTTTCCGACTTCATTCACTATTATCGTCACTGCTCATTCCTTATGCTACCTATCGTAATAAAATATAGCCTATAACCTGGCCAGAGAATATATGTTTTTTAAAAAAAAGTAAGTAAATCGGATAAGTGGTTCTCCAGTGATAAGCGCACTAACGGACAGACAGAGAGACGTTGCATTTTATATATATAAAACTATATTTTGATTCAAGATGATCAGAGATAAAATGTATCTCAGAAGCAACCGCTTATATTTTATTTTTACAATAAAATGGAGTCAATTTACTGGTCTAGAGAATACTAGGAATACTTTTGATCTTAGATATAACTAGCGTAAATACTGCTAAATTATTACTGAAAATTTAAAAAAAAAATGTAAGGAGCAGCATGGTACCTGGTTTTTAGTGTTCCGTACGGAACACTTATAAGATCATTTCGGTGTCTGTCTGTCACACCCGATTTTCTCCGAAACTATTTGTCACAGAAACTTGAAATTTGGTAATAATATAGGAATTGATGGCCTCATCAGAGCCATGTAGTTTTGAAAGTTAAATTTTGACTTAAGGGGTTAATTTTGGGGGGTGAAATCGAAAGTGAAAAAAAATTTTTTTTACTAGGTCATCGAGTGTGGTGTCAAATGAAAGGTTGTGAAAACACGAGTTAAAAATATATATATAATGTAATACTTGTGCGCACTTATTATTTTCAAAAAATCGCGAAAAATCGCTGTCCCGCGCCTTATCTCGAAAAGTACTTATCAAAAAATTTTGAAAAAATCCTGGAATATTCTCCACGGGGGGTAGATTGAACGAAAATTATCACGAGTGCATTACCTTTAATAATTTATCTGGTATCTAAAAAAAAACAAAAATTTCAAGGTCATCAGATTTCAGTAAAGATTGGAAACAAACTTTGTTTAAAACTCATTTGGGGTGTGTAAGCTATTTTAAGAAAAAAAAAAAGTGTACTGTATGTGTATTAATCGAAATATGTAGCTGCAAGACGGAAGTGGTTTACTAATGTGTCTCATTTGTTCACTATTGTCGCTAATTGTTCTTTAATTAGCTACATACGTCTACCTACTCATTATGTGTGAAAAGCACAATCATGTTTGTTTACAAAGAAATTTCTAGGAAAAAAATAAAAATCATAATGATAGTACCCACATTTATTAATTTACAAAATATTATTTCTTTTAAAATAAATTAGTACAATAACAGTATCTATATATCAATTATTTACAATAACAAGGTGTATAAGTAAAAGAAATATAATATTAAATAACTTATATACTAAGGCATGAATTATAAGCAACTACAACACACAATAAAATAAGAATAATAATTACAATAAAAAAAATACTTGAACCTACTAATCACCATCAGATGAGTCGTCATCACCGCTCTCCCATTCAGTAGAATATTCAGAGAGTAAATAATCCTCCTCATTTAATTCGTGATGATGACTTACTGATGGTGTTTCGGATGGCAATGAAGGTGGGATAATCAACTGCAGAACCTCCGATGGCAAAGAAGTAAATTTTCTTCGCGGTAATTCTCTATACGAGTTGATAACAGGATCAAACGTAATTAAAAGCATTCTCAGAAGATCTGTATTTGTGGCAATACGTGACTGCTTCCTGGTGTGCCGTTCACGGAATCTACGACAGTCTTTATTTCTTGCCTCCTGGGCTTCTTCGGAGAGTTGTCCAATGGGAAGAAGAAAAGACTTTATAACTTCCGCGCTGTGTACAAGAATTTTATGCACAGTAACGGGCATGGAATACCACGAATACAGATAAAGGTATAATTTTCTAGTATCAACACAAAACTTTTCGAATTCTATATAATTTATGTCATATCCCGATGACAAAGTTCTTAAAATTACATGAAATCTACGAATAAGATTTACGTCTAATCCTGTAATTTCGCTGCTCTATTCAGCTTTGGAAAAAACTCTACGTGCTGTGTTTCCATCGTTTGTGTTACCATACCCAGGTTTTGGTTTATCTACAATGAGACCCATACGATCTTTAAACACTTTTTGTATCTCTTGTGAGCGTTGCTTCACAACAGCTTTGTCGTTATCTCCCCTGACTTGCCACTTTTTTATTTCTAAACGATAGCTGATGTGAAGCAAACATTCAAACGTGCGGATCCATGCATGTAAAGTAGATAAACCAAATGCAAGGCGTTCTTCGTTGCTGGGATATTTCTTTGACTCCTCGTTCATAGTAGACGGGGTGGTACCGCAAATATAACACTTTTGTGTTGAACTTGTATCTGTTAAGGCATTGCACACTTTGCCATCAGTCATTGTCAACAACAAATCGTGTTTAACAGAGATTTGAGATCCAGCAACGTTACATAATGTTGGAAGAAGCTGACTTACTTCATCTAAAATTTTAGAAGTTTCTTCTTTCGTAAACTCTTTTGTCTCTTGGCAAAAATAAACTTAATAGGACGGCAATATAAAGTAGAGGAAGGTCTTGGATTTTGCCAGATCACAGTTTCGCCATCAAGCAGTCTCAAAGGGACAAATGAGTATACGTGTCCACTGAAGAGAACAGAAACGCATTCTCAGTGCCGCAAATTCCCAGTTCCAGAAGGAAACGAACAGCTCATCAGAATGCTGATAGCCAAGTAGTAACGAAACACTTGGAAAAAGCAAGTGAGGTTTTGCAGAGTTTAGCCGCGAGGCCAACGTCGCAGGAAAAACAGCAAATTCAAGATGTACCTTCATTGTATGGGCAGCTATTAGCCGCAAAATTGCGCAAATTATCTCTCTGGACTCGTCTACTTATCCAGAATAAAATTGATAATTTGATTTTTGCAGCAGAGCTCGAAGAATTAGATGCCAGGGTACAACGTCATCCCAGTGCTTCATCTGTTAGTCAATCACTAGGCCATTACACCTCCCTTGAATCCCTCCACACAAGGTACCCAATTCATAATCCAACTTCTTCATGTTCTACTGCTTCTCCTTCATCCTACACATATTCACATTCTCCTTCTCCCACGTCTCCACTGTTTATACAACCACCTACTCCTGAGTCAACCTGCACACAAGGAGCTACTGAAACTCTACAGAATCTAAGTATGCCAGGAAGAAGAGACACTCTTCTTAACTTTTATTCAACTGCTGCAATGAGCAAACATGCGAAACTAGTACTACTTCTGTACAGCTGCCATAATTATATGTACTTGCAACTCTTGTAATTCTGTTCATTACTTTTTTTGGTAGAATAAATAGACTATTATTCAAGTATACTTTCTTACCTGTATTTCATCTTTCAGCGCATCCATGATGGCTTCACAAACATCTGGTACAATGCGAGTTATCACTTGCTGTGATATCTTAATAGATACGCAAGACTAGTAAAGGAATCAACACTAGCTAAGAATCGAAGAATGACTACTAACCGCTCTTGAATTGGTATTGCTTTCCTCATGTTTCCTTATTTTTGGTCCAATTTTTGCGAGAATAAATTCAAAATCTTCTACTGAAATTCGACAAAAGTTATTGAATTTTCCTGACGGTTCTCTCTTCAGATCCTACAGCATGTCTGAGCCATTGTACCTAGAAAATGGAATACGTAAATGCACTGCGAGAAATCTACAGTTGACCTTTCATGTTTTCTAGCATGTAAACTTTACTTACTGTTCTCTGCTTTTGTTAAACGATAACATCCACCACCTCCTTGCGCGTCTCTTTTTCTGTTTCTGTGCAAGTAATAATTTCGTACACGATAGTACAATTACCGTCGCAGCAACTGCAACCGTGTCATTCATTTTTCTCTTCTGTTGTCACAATTTGAAACTTTACACAACGCAAGCTTTCTATGCACATCAGTATCGGCAACTCGCACACTAAACACTCACAATTTTTTTCCCGAGCATCCACTCTACAGCGCTACGTCTAGCAGCAAATTGGATTTGTAATGTGTGTTTGGCCAACGCTGGAAGGTGAATGTTGGAACAAACGTTGGGCGCATCGTGTAGTTGCAACACTGCGTCCAACCCTTGTTCCAATGTTTGGCCAACGTTGAAAGGCGAATGTTGGAACAAACGTTGGACGCATCGTGTAGTACCGGCTTTAGTCATGGAAAATATTTACGAGTCAAGTGTATCTCAACAGGTTATCCCGTGCAAAAGTAGAAAACTCTTATCTACTGATTCCAAGGAAATTGTAAAGAATGTTTATTCAACTCTAATGGAACGTAGTAATGTTAGCAAGCAAGCAGCGCTAGAAGAAACGGTCACATTAACGAACATTCCAACATCAACGGTATGGAAAATTGTAAACAACCCTATTTTAGTGAGAAAGAAAAGAAGTGATGCTGGCATTTTCTCAAGGATAGATAGAAGTGATCAAGATATAATACGGCGTAAAATTTACAAGATATACGAGAAACAAAGTGTGCCCACATTGGATAATTTAATGAAAAGGCTTGAAAGAGATGAAACCGTGATTAAATATAGTAGGACAACATTATGGAAGTGTATTCAATACATGGGTTCCAAATTTAAAAAAACTTAATAAAAGACAAGTTTTTAATGGAGTCCAAGAGAATTCAGGAATGACTACTGGAATATTTAGAAAAAATAAGGTTTTACAGAGACTAGCAAATGCCAATTATGGGGTTGGGTTGACTCAAGTGATAACTGTAAAATAAAAGCACCATCAAACAGAGGTAAAAGGATTACAATTTTGCATGCTGGATCTACAGACGCATAGTGATTCGGCAAGAACATGCTAGCGGGACAATATTCATGACGTAATTTCCAGGAACCACTGATAACGACTTGTAAACAACCCCCCCCCCCCCCATTTAACAAATTCCAAGAATTAATTTGTTTATCACCTCATAAAGGTATCTTATCAGGGGGTCAAAGTAACCCTTATAAGAGAGGTCATTTTCATTTGCAAATCAGTTGCATTTTATGCACACTTGTGATAACATATTTTAAAATTGGTAGCAAAGTGAAACGAGTTTTTTGTGATGGAATATTCTGTTGAAGGTATGTACTCTATTATGACTTATATTTTTTATAAAAAATATGTATACTTTTGGTGTAATATCAATTTGTAAATGTATAGATAAATCCAGCAAATTTTACATTAATTGTAAACTTTAAAAGTAGCAACTTTTTTTATCCTCATATATCCACCTAGATTTTTCTATATGTAATACCTACAACATTCAGGCACAGATTCATATATATTATAGACCCCGAAAAGCCCCGAAAGTAAAATTATTTTATTTTTTTCAGAACGAGTCGTGACTATGACGAAAATGGAGTTTTTTGAAGAATGGCTAAAACATGACAAAAACTGAACGAAACAGTGGCATTTTTTATTATATAAGTGAAAAATTCAATATGTCTGATGTTTCTGACGATTCTCTAAAACGACTCAAAATGAAAATATCAAGCCTTTCAGCAAAATTCAATCAAAAGTGGACTTCTTTAAAGTGTAACAAAGAAATGTTTCTAATCAAACATAAAGATTGTTTAGAGGGATCCGGAATCGAAATAAAGATGTGTGTTAACCAGCCGTGCACCTCAACATCATCAGCGGCTCTTTCCGTAGGGCGACCCAGAAAATCATTTGAAGACTCATCAACGAAAACGAAGAGACGGAGAGTAGAAGATCTTTTGGAATCGTGAAGTGCAAGTGAGCTTATTACAGCAGCTGAGTTAGCTACTCGAAAAGAAGGGCATCGAAGTGTTGCTAAACAGATCCATAACGTCGCGGTCAGTGAAACTAGAGAAAAGAATAAGTGTTCTGAACAAAGTCGGCAGTTAACACCAGACGAAGCTTTAGCTTATTATGTGGATTCGAAATCGACTTCTCACTCATATAAACAAACAAGAAAATGGTCAATGAAAGCGGGACATCAAGTGTATCCATCGTTTTATAGTTTAGGTAAGTCCAAAGCTTTTTGTTGTCCTTCTGACGAATATATTTCTGTGTCTGAATCTCGAGCTGAAATTAAACTTCACGCGATTTTGGATAAAACGGCTGAACGATTAGTTAAAGCTCAGACGGAAGTCATTAGAAGTGTGTTACCTCGTTCATATTATACGTTGGTAAGCAAATGGGCTGTGATGGGAGTTCGGAGCATAGCACGTATAAGAAGAAATTTGAGAATACTAACGCTACAGATGAATTTTTGTTCGTATACTCATTTGTCCCTTTGAGACTGCTTGATGGCGAAACTGTGATCTGGCAAAATCCAAGACCTTCCTCTACTTTATATTGCCGTCCTATTAAGTTTATTTTTGCCAAGGAGACAAAAGAGTTTACGAAAGAAGAAACTTCTAAAATTTTAGATGAAGTAAGCTTCTTCCAACATTATGTAACGTTGCTGGATCTCAAATCTCTGTTAAACACGATTTGTTGTTGACAATGACTGATGGCAAAGTGTGCAATGCCTTAACAGACACAAGTTCAACACAAAAGTGTTATATTTGCGGTGCGACCCCGTCTACTATGAACGAGGAGTCAAAGAAATATCCCAGCAACGAAGAACGCCTTGCATTTGGTTTATCTACTTTACATGCATGGATCCGCACGTTTGAATGTTTGTTTCACATCAGCTATCGTTTAGAAACAAAAAAGTGGCAAGTCAGGGGAGATAACGACAAAGCTATTGTGAAGCAACGCTCACACGAGATACAAAAAGTGTTTAAAGATCGTATGGGTCTCATTGTAGATAAACCAAAACCTGGGTATGGTAACACAAACGATGGAAACACAGCACGTAGATTTTTTTCCGAAGCTGAATTGAGCAGCGAAATTACAGGATTAGACGTAAACCTTATTCGTAGATTTCATGTAATTTTAAGAACTTTGTCATCGGGATAGGACATAAATTATATAGAATTCGAAAAGTTTTGTGTTGATACTAGAGAATTATACCTTGATCTGTATTCGTGGTATTCCATACCCGTTACTGTGCATAAAATTCTTGTACACAGCGCGGAAGTTATAAAGTCTTTTCTTCTTCCCATTGGACAACTCTCCGAAGAAGCCCAGGAGGCAAGAAATAAAGACTGTCGTAGATTCCGTGAATGGCACACCAGGAAGCGGTCACGTATTGCCACAAATACAGATCTTTTGAGAATGCTTTTAATTACGTCTGATCCTGTTATCAACTCGTATAGAGAATTACCGCGAAGAAAATTTACTTCTTTGCCATCGGAGGTTCTGCAGTTGATTATCCCACCTTCATTGCCATCCGAAACACCATCAGTAAGTCATCATCACGAATTAAATGAGGAGGATTATTTACTCTCTGAATATTCTACTGAATGGGAGAGCGGTGATGACGACTGATCTGATGGTGATTAGTAGGTTTAAGTATTTTTTTATTGTAATTATTATTCTTATTTTATTGTGTGTCATAGTTGCTTATAATTCATGCCTTAGTATATAAGTTATTTACTATTATATTTCTTTTACTTATACACCTTGTTATTGTAAATAATTGATATATAGATACTGATACTGTACTAATTTATTTTAAAATATTTTGTAAATTAATAAATGTGGGTACTATCATTATGGTTTTTATTTTTTTCCTAGAAATTTCTTTGTAAACAAACATGATTGTGCTTTTCACACATAATGAGTAGGTAGACGTATGTAGCTAATTAAAGCGACAATAGTGAACAAATGAGACACATAAGTAAACCACTTCCGTCTTGCAGCTACATATTTCGATTAATACACATACAGTACACATTTTTCAACTTTTTTTTTCTTAAAATAGCTTAAGATACCTGGAATATACATAAATAATTGAAATAAGTGAAGAAATAATATTGTCCCGCTAGCTTGTACTAGTCGAGACACTGTGCAGCGTCCAACGTTGGAAGCATTGGACGCATCGTGTAGTACCGGCTTAAGCTGCTCTACCGCATACAAAGTAACAATAATTACAAAGCTTAAACTAAGAGGCGGCTGTATTTATATTACTAGACAGTAAGTGCCAATATGGATTATGCAAGTTATTTTCGGGTAAATGCCATGTTTTATAACCACCATTAAAATCATATTAAAATTTTGTTAATAATTATTTAAGATCCACCTTTATTGTTTACAAGCGGGTAAAATGAACGAATATCATATTTTTAAGGACGGTCCATGATCTACCTGCTTCTGAAGCGCCCAAAGGAAACCATAAAATTTTATTTCATTGTTTATTTATGGTTAATGGTTTTTACCCTTTAAAGATAAAGTTTAGTGACTTCACTGCATGTATGGACGGACTTTACCTGTTATTTAAAATGTCCACTAACATTGTTATTAAATAAAACAGGGTTTGGGTTTGTTACTCAAACACATTTTTTTCCAGAAGTGACTGACAAAGTTACTTTCTGTAATTTATTAAATTAGGATTAAATTACCAATACAAATAAATAACATCACAGAATCATTAAAACTATGCGAAACAACAATCTATATTTACAGATTAAATAGAACCACGTGATACACAGATTAAATGTTGTCCCGTAATGTGGTATATATATATATATATATATATATATATATATATATATATATATATATATATATATATATATATATATATATAATGTTGCAATAGAAGTTTTCACGGATGGTGGAATATATATATATATATATATATATATATATATATATATATATATATATATATATATATATATATATATATATGTATACATATTTATATTTAATACATTAAAATTCCGGGTTTCAATCCGTTCGTTTAACAATAATTTAGCTCATTTGGCATTTTCAAGTACACTTGCTGCTGCTGCTGCTGCTGCTACTCGATACTGTGATCTTGTTGCTGTTGCTGCCGCTCGAAGCTAACTGTTAGTGTGAGTTAGCTTCGAGCGGCAGCAGCAGCCAGATAATAGTATCGAGTAGCAGCAGCAAGAGCACTTGCAAATGCCAAATGAGATTTTGGCGAAACATCGTGCAAATTTATTGCTGGACCAATGGATTAAAACCCGTAATTTTAATGTATTTTTATATATATATATATATATATATATATATATATATATATATATATATATTTCAATTTCTTGGGCTTTATGGTTCTTTTGTTTTAAGGATAGAGAAATTACATCATGTTCTAGTTAGAATTTATTGAAAACGTTTCGCCCGATTTTCAGGCTTCTTCAGTTCATCTAAAAATTGAAATTTTCTGTTTTGGATGTTCAATAGGACGCACAATTTTTTTTAATTATGAATATATGAAGAATTTTATATATTCATAATTAAAAAAAAAAAAAAAAAATTGTGCGTCCTATTGAATATCCAAAAACAGAAAATTTCAATTTTTAGATGAACTGAAGAAGCCTGAAAATCGGGCGAAACGTTTTCAATAAATTCTAACTAGAACATGATGTAATTTCTCTATCCTTAAAACAAAAGAACCATAAAGCCCAAGAAATTGAAAAAATATATATTCAATATTCCAAGGTTCAAGAAAGAATTCAATCCAACTTATATATATATATATATATATATATATATATATATATATATATATATATATATATATATATATATATATATACTTTGAATAAAGCACTTTTTATCATTTTTCCAAATTTAACATGTTTTTTTAGAAAAAAAATCCGCATTTCATACTTGTACATAAATATATATATATATATATATATATATATATATATATATATATATATATATATATATATATATATATATATATATATATATATATATATATATACACACACTTAAAAGAAATTTATATTTAAGGTATTTCTTACGGGTAACTGTTAAAAGTAGTTTTGCATGAAATTTTGAGAAATAATAGATTTGAGCATGATGCGTTCACTGCTTCAATATAAAGATGGTTTACCCCGCCGTTTTGCCATAATTAATTGTAAAAGTTTCAGATGGTTAACACGTATGCGATAGGAATCCATACTTTTTTTTGATCAAAAGCATGCGTTTTTTACAATTTTTGTTGTCGTATGTGCATTAAAAAGTAAAAAGTCACAAAAAATTATATATACATAAAAAAGTTACTTTACTATCGTTTGGTAAAATACGAAGACAGTTTACCACCTAGTTGTTGCAAAAATATTAGATAAATATTACTTTTTATTGAATTTTATCAGGTGAATTTTCACTTTGGCAACGTAGCTTGAATAAGACTGCTCGCGCAGACGCGGGCGTTCTTTCAAATTTGAAACATATATAGTCCGGGAGCTCATAACCAAGATTTTGGACTTATCGAAGGGCGACACATAAATATATCACTTATTAAATGTGACAAACTGAACCAAAAAATACGACTTATAGATCCAAATTCATACATACAATAAAAAGGTTAAGTTTGTGCAAAAATAGAATTTGAATTCGTATTCAGTGGATCAAAATGCGTCCAAAAAAATTTGGGTGGCGCGCTTAATAAATTTAGATTTCGCTATAGATATAGTATAAAAATAAATTATATCAAATTCCTTTTTTTACATAATTGTTAATAACAGTTAATAAGTCATTTTTTCAAAAAACTATTGCAGATCGGATTTTGCGACCCAAAAAAACATGAAGTACACTAGAGTGGAGGCGCAACGCTTAAGGTTTAAAAAGAACACCGTGAAACCCGGGGTGGCTGATGGCATTAACCAAATGAGACAAAATATATAATTACTACCTGGCAACCCGGTTTGAAGCCCTTTAAGTATTTGATAATATAGGCCTAATGACCACAGGTCCCCATTAAGATTCGAAAGATACTTTTTATTATTTTTATTTTTAGTTTTACTTATAACGTAACGGTTCTATTTCAATTATGTGGCGTCCGTGGGAAAGTTGCAATAGGGGCTATCGCAAGAGAAATCATTTATCACTTGACGCTAAACAAATTGTGAACAATATTTACGACAGTTGGGAAAAAAAAATTTGAATAAACAAAGTGCTTTGCAAGAAACCAGTGAACAAACAAAAACCCCAATTTCTACTATTAAAACCATTACTCAGGAACAGGAAAAAAAGGAAAGATTTTCAAATGTATCATGTAGACGATTGTGAAAAAGATGTCATCACGAGAAAAATATATTCTATGAATGAAGAGCAGTTGGTGCCGACACTAGACAAAATTAAGACTGGTGCAGGACGGGACCAAAATACATTGTGGCCAATCAACCCTTCACAGAATTCTGTTAGGAATGGGATTCACCTCCTAAAAAATCAACCAAAGGCAAGTAGTGATGGGTCACAAAGATTACGAATCTTGGGACATACTTATTTACAAGAAATTAAAAAGTATCGATTAGAGAATTGGCCCATAATTTACCTTGACGAAACATGGTTCGATACCAATCATACTGTGCAAAAAGGATGGGTTGACAGCAGTACAAAATATCAGATTAACGCACCTTCAAATAAAGGTAAACGAATAACCATTTTGCATGCTGGATCAGAAAGGGGCTGGGTTTCAAATTGTCTACTATTATCTGTAAAAAAACATAAAATATTCTAGTTTGGACTATCACGAAGACACGACCGCAGAATTTTTTTTGAAAATTGGTTTCAAAATTCCCTTTTGCCAAATGTTCCCGAACAGAGTATTATAGTTATGGTCAATGCAAGTTACCATAGTCGCCTACTAAGTAAGGTTCCTAATGCAGCCAACGCTAAATCGGAAATACAGGAATATATGTTAGAAAATGACATTTATTTTGACTTTAGTTATAAAAAAAGTGATCTTTTGGAAGTTTTGAAAGACTATAAATTGAAAAAGAAATATGTTTGTGATAGTATGGCTGAGGAAATGGGACACACTGTTATGCGGCTTTCTCCGTATTATTGTGTGCTTAATCCAATTGAACATATTTGGCATCAAGTTAAATCAAAAATAAGGGCACAAAATGTTTCTCCTACTTTAAGCATGTCAGTGGTTGAATTAGTAAAAAAGTTATAAATCATATACCTTGTGAAAGCTGGAAGAATTCCACTCAGCACGTTGTTAAAGTGATAGTGAAACCGAATTAGGCTTAAGTTAAAATATATTTTTATTTATACAATATGTCCCCTCTTATAAACCCCATTCATTCAAACTGTATATTTGTACTTCTTATCCATTTGTTTTTACATGCATCTATAAATAAACATCTCCAAAAACACTTATAATTTTATTTATTTGCATTAGTGAATAAAATTCTTAAGTCGATCTCTGCAACCTATCATAAATAAAAGGTCAGAATTTTTATATTATCCACTTAAAAAGACAAAAAAGGAGGATCTTATATTTTGGGACAGGCTATACTATCCAATATAGCTACCAAAAAAAAATTTCGTAATTACATATTAAAAGAGGTTTTGGGGCTTTCGAATATAAATTTTAAATAATAAATATAAACAAAATTTAAAGGTTAAAATAAAAAAAAAAAACGGTCAAGTGCAAGTTGAACTTGCACAATTAGTGTTCCGTACGTAGATTGTTTTTAAAATAAAAATTTTTGTTAGGGTGGTATAAAATGATCAGTGACTTCACAAAACACACCCCAAATGAGTTTTCAACAAAGTTTGTTTCCAATCTTTACTGAAAACTGGTGACCTTGAAACTTTGTTTTTTTTTTATATACCAAATAAATTATTAAAGGTAATGCACTCGTGATGATTTTCGTTCAATCTATACCCCGTGGAGAATATTCCAGACTTTTTCAAAATTTTTTGATCAGTACTTTTCGAGATAAGGTAGGGGACAGCGATTTTTTAAAAGTAATACGAAGAAAAGTGTGCGCAAGTATTACATTATATATATATTTTTTACTCGTGTTTTCACAAGCTTTCATTTGACACCACACTCGATGACCTAGTAAAAAAATTTTTTTTCACTTCCGATTTCACCCCTCAAAATGAACCCCTTAAGTCTAAATTTATGTTATGGTGGTATAAAATGATCAGTGACTTCACAAAACACACCCCAAATGAGTTTTCAACAAAGTTTGTTTCCAATCTTTACTGAAATCTGATGACCTTGAAATTTTTGTTTTTTTTTTTATGTACCATATAAATTATTAAAGGTAATGCACTCGTGATAATTTTCGTTCAATCTACACCCCGTGGAGAATATTCCAGATTTTTTCGAAATTTTTTGATAAGTACTTTTCGAGATAAGGCCCGGGACAGCGATTTTTCGCGAATTTTTAAAAATAATACAAAGAAAAGTGCGCGCGCACTAATATATATTATATATATATTTTTTACTCGTGTTTTCACAAGCTTTCATTTGACACCACACTCGATGACCTAGTAAAAAAAATTTTTTTCACTTCCGACTTCACCCCTCAAAACTAACCCCTTAAGTCAAAATTTAATTCTTAAAACTACATGGCTCTGATGAGGCCATCAATTCCTATATTATTACCAAATTTCACCTTTCTATGTCAAATAGTTTCGGAGAAAATCGGGTGTGACAGACAGACAAACAGACACCGAAGTGATCTTATAAGTGTTTCGTACGGAACACTAAAAAATATAGAGCGAAATTGCACTGCAAATTAAATAAATATATTAATCTGCTTGTAACTGTTTTAATGGTGATTTGAGCGTCTCTCGAGACACTGGCGCATGTATATAGTATTTGAGAGAAAAACAAAATACAGAATTGGCGCGCGCGTTGTAGGACAGGCGTGCGCATTTCAAAAATACCTATGTGCTATTGCAGCAAAAAATTTAATTTATTTTGATAAAGAATCAGACTTCATGGCAGATAAAGTTATTTTTAGTATCTACAAACCTCTACGAACATATTAAAACAAATTTCATTCTTTCCTCTATGGGTTCAGGTGGGTCCATTTTCCACTTTGGACCCTTATAACTTTAGACTGACCGTGGCAGATATTCATTTTTCAGTCATATTTGCAAAGTATTAGTGCCATAACAAAAGACATGGGGGAAATTGAAACCCAGGAAGTTCTAAACAATATCGAAACCCCAATAAATAAGTTTAATAATTTTGATACATTAGAACTACCTGACCTTAGAAAAACTGTAAAAAATTTAAAAAATAAGATAAGTTGTGTTGATGGCATTAATGTCAGAATTTTAAAACTAGCATTTGAAGTAATAGGTGATTGCTTTCTGAAACTAATTAACACTAGCCTAGTAAGAGGAAGATTCCCCCAAGAATGGAAAATGACAACGATTATTCTTATTGAGAAAGTAACTAACACTAATAGACGTGAAGAATATCGACCAATTAATATGGTAGCTACATATGAAAAACTTCTTGAAACTATTGTAGGCAAACAAATGAGAAAATACGTAGAGGAAAACAAGTTGCTTACATATTGTCAGGCTGGTTTTAGGAAAAATCATTCTTGTGAAAGTGCACTACAGACTGTTATTTCCAAGTGGAAGTCTTCTATAGGTGAGAAAAAATTGGTTGGTGTACTTCTACTTGACTTTCAAAGGGCTTTTGAAACTATAAACAGAAAGTTGTTGGTTCAGAAATTGGAAAAATATGGTTTTTGAGGGAAATGTGTTAAAATGGTTCTGTGAATATCTGGACAGCAGAACACAACAAACAAAATATAATGGAGCGTTATCTTCTATTAGGATCAATAGTCATGGTGTTCCACAGGGCACAGTGCTAGGACCTGACTTATTCATATTATATATAAATGATATAGTGAAAGTCACAAAAAAATGTGATTACAGCTGTTTGCAGATGACACAATCCTCTATTATGCAAGTGATAACATAACAGATCTAGTGCAAACAATAAATGAAGACTTAGATAGGTTACACAAGTGGCTGTGTTGTAATAGTCTTAGTGTCAATGTTAAAAAAAACCAAATTTATGATACTAAAAGGCAAAAATAATACTCTAGATAACACTACTCATAATGGCATTGTGATAGACAATGACAGAATTGAACAAGTTAAAGAATGTAAATATTTGGGTGTAGTTATTGATGAAAATCTATCATTTTCTAGTCATGCCACTTATATAACAAAAAAAAGTATCAAAAAAAATATATTTTTTTATGTAGAATAGGTAAAAATTTAAGTACTTGGACTAAATTGCTAATATATAAGTCGATAATAATGCCCCACCTCAATTATTGTTCCACAATTCTCTATATGTTCAACAAAAGAGATATAGACAATCTCCAGAAAAAGCAAAACTGGGCATTAAGATGTATAATAGGTTGTAATAGGTATTCAAGAATAAAAGATATGTTGAAAACAACAGACTTATTAAGTGTAAAACAAAATATCTTTTTAAACACAATGATAGTTGTTTTTAAAATAAAAATAGAATGTACCCTGAACATATTTTAGAAAAATTACAATATGTCAATGACATTCACGCATATAACACTAGAAATAGATTGGACTTTTATGTTTCCACTGTGAATTCATCATATGCTGAAAATTGCTTATTCCATCGAGGACTTATAGAATTTAACAATCTTCCAATAAATTTGAAAAATGCAAACTTTGTAAACTTTAAAAAATTGTTAAGAAGCTACATAATAGATAACCATAGCATTTAAGTTAGTTTGTAATTATATATATTGTAATTGTACTTGTTTAGCTTAGCTAATAATAATAAAGATTATTATGATTATTATAGCTTTAGACTGACCGTGGCAGATATTTATTTTTCAGTCATATTTCACAGAAATGAAGCTATACCCAGAATATCTGCCACTCAGCGATGTGTTCGTCAACCAACTTTTTCTTGCGGCTTTAAAGCGCATTTCCAGGAACTGGAGCCACACTTGAAGCTTCAAACTACCTGGAGGGACTAAGGGGGGCACAATTAACAAAGTGATACTATTATCTGCCACACTTCGATGAGGTCGCATTTTGGTAGTGAGCTCCCGGAATAATATATGCATCGTACTGATCGGACTTTCTTTTAAAAGATACTAGAATAAATGAGTGCCTCGCACGGGCATTTATTTAGTTATAAATACTTAATAATTGATATATTTTTAATACATAATTCAAAGTACAACATAATTTTTATTGTATAACACGTAAAGGTATTAAGGTTATTATAAATAACCCGTGACTGCGTGCGGCGAGAAGCAAGCGAGACACTACGTTGCCAAATTCATTATACTTTGAAAACCAAATTATTTCGCGTCTTTCTCTAACATAATGCTCTCTCTGTCTTCTCGTAAGAAATACCTTAATCCAGTACATATTACAGTTTTTAAAGTCATTATTTTACGCTTCCACTTAGTTTTTAATGGTTTCCTTCCCAAAACTTTGAAACGCTAAGTTTTTTTGTATCACTTTAAATTTATGTTGTTATAGTAAATTTTTACAGTATATTTCCTTACGTTCTTATTGCTTCAGGTTCCCCTAGTTTGTATTTATTTTAAAATAAAAATAGACTAATGCTTTGATAAATTTTTAAAAAATGGTTACCTTATTTCTCTTCATAAGAAAAATATTGTTTTCATCAACAGATCCCCCTACGAGTTTATTTGCATTTCTTCACGTTTCGGAGTCTAGATCACTACAAATGTAGTTTCCTTTTTTTTTTTAGTATAATATTTTAGCTTTTTCAAGTGTTGAAAGTAAATTACCATGTTGCAAACTTCTCGCAGATTAAATTTTTTAGATGGTTACATATATACTGTTTCAATCACATGACTCTAATTATTCTGTGGCAGTACACTAGCATATAACAAACAATTAATTAAAAAATAATTGTTTAAAATTAATAAATTAATAGGCCAAAAATTGTCATTTATCTCTACAATTTGCGTACAACACAAAAGTATACAGGGGCGACAAAAAAGCTATAGTTAATTTCACTCTTAACGAAAAACCTCATAAAAAACTAAACATATACACGGTGACCAAACTAATATTGAACTAACTTTGATCTGATCCTCAATACATTATTTAATATGCAACTAATCTCAATCAATTTATGATATACCTTATTATAAATTTAGACAGTTTTATATGAATATATATATATATATATATATATATATATATATATATATATATATATATATATATATATATATATATATATATATATACAGTCGACACTCTATATAGTGAAATACCAAAATGTTAACCGAAATTTTACTATAGAAAGTTTTTCACTATATAAAGAAAAAAATCCGTATATATTGCTATGTATGTATTTTATATTGGTAATTGAAAAAATTGCACTATAAAGAGTTTCACTATAAACAGTGTCGACTGTATATATATATATATATATATATATATATATATATATATATATATATATATATATATATATATATATATATATATATATATATATATATATATTCATTTCACAGTACAATAGTAATATTTCCAGTACATCATATATTTAAACTTAGAACCAAGCTAATAGTAAACAAGGTGCACCTAGGTGTATAGAGACACCTGTATGCACAGGGCTAAAATACAATTTAAATTATGCCAAGATTTGTAGAAGGTAAAGATAATAATTAATACACAAGAAAATTAAGAAAAAGAAAAAACATACATATAAATATGCAGACAATCGCAGTTATGAATTATAACAATCCACATAATAGTTCAGAATTTTCTGTAATGAACAGTTTACATTTTTTTTCAAACAGTTTATAATTATTTATATTTCTGATATTCTGTGGCAACTTATTGAAAACTTTAGGTCCCAAAACTGACAAAGACCTCTGGAGTGTCCCAGTATTCCGTGTACATAGAGTTGTGTGGATTTCTGGGATGAAAATATGACCATTTAGCCGAACTTACCTTTGTCCAAAAATTCGTAATTTTTGAGATACAGGGTGTCAAAGTTATACTTTTATGTTAGTTTTTCTTAAGTAGCTTTCTTAATAATTGTAATATTTGTACAAGATTCGGTGCTAAGGAGTTTTCTGAGATGAGAAATCGAAATTAGCTTACAGTTTTGTTGTGAATTGTATGGGGCCCCACTTATTGCACTGTGTATACTTTTAAATTGTCATATACCACTCTGTACGATATTTTTAATTCGTATTCTCCGCCTTCTTGTATCCAAAAAAGCTTTCTTGGTAAATGTTGCTCTGAGTAACAATTTCTAAGATAGTGGAATGTTTGTTTCTATTTTTTAATTCCATTGTCAAATTCGCAAATGTGTTCCTTCATACGTTTCTTAACCTTGTATAGTTACTTGGCAACGCTCAAAAATCACTCTGGCAAGATATCATATGTTCTATGACTTAACTGATTTGTAATAATACTGACAGAAAGTAATTTTTGACAGATATCAAAGTTTTATGAGTATTAACGAGATTAATCCCTTCTCAAGCTCAAAAGTATTTTAAATCTAGATTACTATGGAGTATACATTTGGTAAGCAAACTGATATGATTTTAGTGTTTGGTTTTTGTAATAGCAACGGTCGTAAAAGTGCTTGCGTCAGACTTTTGCCAATATTGAAAGGCGACTTCGAGCAATTGGACAATTTAAGCCGATCAGGAATAATGCTGGGCGGCCTTCACAAGCTAAAGTACTCGATGCTGAAGAGGAAATCCTTGAAATTGTACACGATACTCTTGGAATCAGCACTTGTTTAATTGAACGTCAAACGGAATATCAAAAAGTACAACTAACCGGATCATTAGACATCAAATTACTCACCCCTTTCATATACAGTTCGTCCAGGGACTCTTACCTGCAGATCTTGGATCCCGTTTGCATTTTTCACAAATTATTCGCACGCATAGCGACTGTTCCGGCTTTTCACATTAAAATCCTGTTTACAGACGAAGCACGCTTCACTCAACGTGGTATAACAAATATACATAATAATTATGTTTACGCTGAAGAAAACCCACATACTGTGCAACAAAGACAGTTTCAACGCGAATTCAGTATTAATGTCTAGATGGGATTTGTCGCGAACTACGAGTATTTTGATCGAGCCGTTTAGATTACCAGATCGACTTGAATTTCATCCGTGAAACTATTCCGGAATTACTGGAAAACTTACCCATTAATTTACGTCGCGACATGTTTTTCATGCACGATGGTGCACCACCCCATTTTACGAGTAATGTTTAAACCAAAGTTACCCAGATAAATGGATCGGAAGAGGTGAAGATGCTCCTATTCACTGGCAACTACCTTCCCTAGACTTAAATCTACGCGATTTTTTCCTTTGGAGTGAATTGAAGTCAATAGTATATCAAGTTCAAACCAACAACATTGAGCAATTGTGAAATAGGATTCAAAATGCTGCTAACGCTTTACGAGATGAAGACATTTTAAGAAGAGTACATTTAAGTTTCCTGCGAAGTATTAATTTATGCATTAACGAAGGTGGCGGCCCCTACTTAACATTTATTGTGGGTAATCTTTAATTCCCTTAGCTAGTTGGTTTTTACATCCTTACTATTGTTAGCCTCTTGGTCTTTAAATTTATTATTGTTGTTAGCCTGCTTGCCTTTAAGCATGCTCCAAATTTCAAAGACTATTCTTTTGGACCTGTCCTAAGTCCGGATAAAGTGTGAAGGAACGCATTTGCGAATTTGACAATGAAATCAAAAAATGGAAACAAACATCCCATTAACTGAGAAATTGTTGGAGGATCTCCAACTCTCCCATATTATAAATGCTTATATATTGCATTTTCTGTCATTTTTCCGCATTATCTCCCATAATCTCGAATTCTCCCGTAATACAGGGGCTTATATCTCTTTATCTATCATTATTCAAGCCATTCTCCAAATATTTCTCCTTATCTTCCAGGATCACCAACTTTCCCATATTATAAGTGCTTATATATTACATTTTCTGTCATTTTTCCGCATTATCTCCCATAATCTCGAATTCTCCCGTAATACAGGGGCTTATATCTGTTTATCTATCATTATTCAAGCCATTCTCCAAATATTTCTCCTTATCTCCCAGGATCTCCAACTTTCCCATATTATAAAGGCTTATATATTGCATTTTCTGTCATTTTTCCGCATTATCTCCAATTATTTCGCCTTATCTCCCATAATCTCGAATTCTCCCGTAATACAGGGGGCTTATATCTCTTTATCCATCATTATTCAAGCCATTCTCCAAAATATTTGTCCTTATCTCCCAGGATCTCCAACTTTCCCATATTATAAGGAGCAACATTTACCAAGAGAGCTTTTTCAGACAGGTTAAGGCGGAAAACACGAACATTTAATTAAAAATATCATACAGAGTGATATAGTGGTAAAAGTATACACAGTGTAATAAGTGACGCTCCTTGCAATTTATAATAAAACTGTGAGCTGACTTTGATTTCTCATCTCAGAAAACCCGAATCTTGTACAAATAGTACAATTATTAAAAAACCTACTTAAGAAAAACTAAAATGAAAGTATAACTTTGATACTCTGTATCTCAAAAATTACAAATTTTTGGACTAAGGTAAGTTCGGTTAAATGGTCGTATTTTCATCTCGGAAATCCAGAGTAACTCTATGTACAGGGAATACTGGGACATCCTATATATATATATATATATATATAAACTTGATTGGTTTTTCTTGGGTACTTAGGTTCTCTTGGAAAATACAAACTAGTTTATTTGACGTTTCGCCTTATTTTTTTAGGCATTCTCAAAAATTCCTTATTTTTTAATATCCGTTCTAAAATTAGAAAATACAAGGTTAAAATCTTTTAAGTCAAATTACAGGTTTAAAAACATATAACATTTTTACGCACACTCGGACATTTAAAATATTTACACTATAAAAACAATTTACTTATGAGTATATACCTTGAAAGTCAACTATTTGTGTGTTTGTGAATTTCAAATTCTATATTTCTTATCAACATGTCGTGTCTCGTATTTTTTATTGATTTTTTAAATTTTATTATCTATAATAGGTGTCTTAACCAAAAAACTATTATTGATGTTAAGTGTATATACCATTTTGTGTTAATAAGAGGATATGCACGCCACGTTGTTTATTTTTTAATTAAATTTGTGTAGATATGACTGATTCCTCTTATGTCAGTCCTATCATTCACAGTGTTTTCATCTTTTTTTATTTCGATCATCTCTTTAATCTGTAGTATGGCATAATTCCGGTCTTTGCAGAGGACTTTGGTTTCATTAAATTTAAAGTCATGTTTTTCTTCTGCTTCGTGTGGCAGTGGAAGCATTCCTAGTATATTTGTGTCCATTCCGTCTGTTTTTTAGTAACTGAGAAGTCATTCCAATATATTTCTTCGGGCAATCCGCACACGGTATTGCATACACAACATTAGATTCATTCATTGTGGGGATATGGCTTTTTAAGTTTGTAAATAATGAACTTAGTTTAATTTGAGTTTTATGGCAAACTATAATGTTATATTTTTTTAAGACCCATTTCAGCTTCTCAGAAAGTTCCTTTGTATAAGGAAGTGGTAAAAATTTATCACAGTTTTGTTTAGTATTTTTGGTGTTGTTTTTGGAGTTATTATAAAAACTTGTATATTCTCTTTTTTATTGTTCGATTGATGTCATTCTCTTTAAAATTGTTTTATATTAAGACCGTTTTTACTTTTTTTAGCGCGTCTGGTCTTAGTTCGGGGGAAGTCAATTTTTTTGCTCGGTCTGTTAGGCCCACTATAACGCTGATTTTCTGGGACATTGCATGATTAAAGTGAAAATTCAAATATCTCCCTGACCAAGTAGGTTTTGTGTACCACTCTGTAAGGATTTTATCTTGCTTTCTGATAAGAGTCAGGTCCAGAAAATTTATTTTCCCATCCTTTTTAATTTTTGAAGTAAATTGTAATTTTTTGTGGAAGCTATTAAATTTGTATAGAATTTTGGTAATTTTATCATTTTGGGCAGCTAATAAACAATTATCTACGAGCCTCTTGAAAAATAAAATGTTATCTTTTTGTTTTTTAATGACATGTTCTTCCAGGTATTCCATTACTAGCTGAGCATTGACTGATGAAATGGGGGGACCCATGGCACAACCGTCGATTTGTTTATAAAATCCATTTTTAAATTGAAAATAGTTGGTGTTCAATGTGAGATCTATGGCGTCCAGAAAATTTCTTTTTGAAATTGTTGTGAGTTCTTGTAGTAGATCCCATTTTTCATTAATAACGGTTTTAACTGATTCATTTGGAATATTCGTGTACAAGGATGTTACGTCAAACGATAAAAGTTTATAATTCGATGGGATTCTCACTGTGTCACTGAAAGTTTTAAAGTCGAAAGAATCTTTAATAAAATGGTCATTTTCACCGGATATGTTGGATAGACAGTTGGCTAAGTATTTAGATAAATTGTCTAATGGCGACTGTATACATGAAACAATGGGTCTTAACGGGATACCTTGTTTGTGTAATTTGGGTAAACACGAAGCAGAAGAAAAACATGACTTTAAATTTAATGAAACCAAGGTTCTCTGCAAAGACCGGAATTATGCCAAACTACAGATCAAAGAGATGATTGAAATAAAAAAAGATGAAAACACTGTAAATGATAGGACTGACATAAGAGGAATCAGTCATATCTACACAAATTTAATTAAAAAAATAAACAAAGTGGCATGCATATCCTCTTAATAATACAAAAAGACACCCATTATCTATAATATATATAAAATGCAACGTCTCTCTGTCTGTCTGTCCGTTAGTGCGCTTATCACTGGAGAACCACTTATCCGATTTACGTACTTTTTTTTTTTTAAACATACATATGTTCTCTGGCCAGGTGATAGGCTATACTTTTATTACGATAGGTAGCACAAGGAATGAGCAGTGACGATAATAGTGAATGAAGTCGGAAAAAAATTTGCCGTTAGCACGTTCCCTTGCAATACACAGCCTAAACCATTAAATATGGAACACTATTATGTAGCAAAGAATATCTATAATCTATAATATATATAAAATGCAATGTCTCTGTCTGTCCATTATTGCGTTTATCACGCGAGAACCACTTATCCGATTTACGTGTCTTTTTTTAAATTCATACATATATTCTTCGGCCAGGTTATATAATAATAATAATAATCTATATCTATAATATATATAAAATGCAACGTCTCTCTGTCTGTCTATCTGTCCGTTAGTGCGCTTATCCCTCGAGAACCACTTATCCAATTTACGTGATTTTTTAAATTCATACATATGTTCTCTGTGACCAGGTTATAGATATATATTTTATTACATCTATAATATATATAACATGCAACGTATATCTGTCTATCTCTCTGTCTGTCTGCCCGTTACTGCGCTTATCACTGGAGAACCACTTATCCGATTTACGTACCTTTTTTTTAAAACATACATATGTTCTCTGGCCAGGTTATCTATCTATAATATATATATAAAATGCAACGTCTCTATGTCTGTCTATCTGTCTGTCTGTCTGTCGGTTAGTGCGTTACGTGCTTTTTTTAAACATACATATGTTCTCTTGCCAAATTATAGGATATATTTTATTGCGTTAGGTAACATAAAGAATAAGCAGTGACGATAATAGTGAATCAAGTCGGAAAAAAAGGTTACCGTTTTCTTGCAATACACTGCTTAAACCATTAAATATGAAACAATATCATATTTCAAAGAATATAATATATATAAAATGCAACGTCTCTCTGTCTGTCCGTTAGTGCGCTTATCACTTGAGAACCACTTAACCGATTTACGTGTTTTTATAAATTTATACATATGTTCTATATAATTCGATATAAGCCTAGATAATGGGAGATAAGTATAAATAATGGGAAATAAGGAGAATTAATGGGAGATAAGCAGAGATAAGTCTAGATAATGGGAGTTATGGTGAGATAATGGAAGATAAGGAGAAATAATGGGAGATAAGGAGAAATATTGCGAGATAAGTCGAGATAAGCCTAGATAATGGGAGATAAGGTGAGATAATGGGAGATAAGGAGAAATAATGGGAGATAAGGAGAAATAATGGGAGATGAGCAGAGATAAGCCTAGATAATGGAAATTATGTAGAGATAAGGAAAAATAATGGGAAATAAGGGGAAATAATTTCAAATATTTTATTACGTTAGGTAACATAAGGAATAAGTGACGACAGTAGTAAATCAAGTCCACGCGAGCGGAGCCGCGGGCACGGCTAGTAGATAATAAATTTTAAAAAATCAATAAAAAATACGAGACACGATATGTTGATAAAAAATATAGAATTTGAAATTCATAAACACAAATAGTTGACTTTCAAGGTACACACTCGTGAGTAAATTGTTTTATATTGTTGTTATAGTGTAAATATTTTAAATGTCAGAGTGTGCGTAAAAATGTTATATGTTTTTAAACCTGTAATTTGACTTAAAAGATTTTAACCTTGTATTTTCTAATTTTAGAATGAATATTAAAAAATAAAGAATTTTTGAAAATGCCTAAAAAATAAGGCGAAACGTCAAATAAACTAGTTTGTATTTTCCAAAAGAACCTAAGTACCCAAGAAAAACCAATCAAGTTTATGTAACCAAAAGGTTCAACAAAGAAATTATTATATCTATATATATATATATATATATATATATATATATATATATATATATATTTATTTATTTATTTATTTATTTATTTATTTATTATATATAATACAAATATACAAGTAAACGGGACATTTTGTGATATGGGTACCGTGTTCGGCGAAAATGTACTTTTTCTTTGGCTACCGTGACATGCCAGAACTAAATACTTGTACCTAAAAAAGCAGTTTTGGAAGACATATTTAAAAATTTTAATTCATTTGGTAAAAGTTGCAGTAATATTTCCATCACGTGCAATATCGATGGTTCAAGAAACGGCTATGAATGGGGAAGAAAGTTGCGTATATTAAGATTTGTCTGGGTCATGTTACAGCTTTCTCTAGTTGTTTTTGATATAAATATAATTTGTTTTATACAAAGATAAATATTCTATCAGCTAAGGTTTATTACAAACTTTAACTTAACTTTTAAAATAAGGGATTTAGACATTTTTTGGAGTTAGAATTAGCTATATAATATATTCATACAATATGATCTGTATTTTGTTATGTTTGTTATGATATTTTTATAAATGAGGTTTTTAGAATATACAAGCTTTTATAAGTCCTAAAATAATTGCATACTAAATTGGTGGGTATATTAACCTACTTCTATTAGACAGGATTAATTATGACATCATGAATTGTTCAGACAAAAAAAAACAGAAGTTATTTGTATCCACTGACACGTTATGTCTAGGCAAAACTGAATCATACAAATGTTTCAGAAAGCGTTTTGTAGACAACGCAATAAAATTGTCACATACAAAGTATTAAAATATGGTTTAACCTACTGAAATCGGTCATTCCTTTGGTCGTGTAAAGGAACATTCGTTAATTTTTTCTCAAATCGAACATATTAAAACTTTTGTTAATATTCCATTTATCAATAATGTCGCCAAATATCCACTTTTTTCTTAAATTATCACATCCTTCGGACAACAAGTATTTCATAGAGTAGCCTGAAGTCTTAACCGCTTTGCTCAGACGAGAAATCCTGATCCCTTCAATTTGACGCGGTCTAATCTCAAAAAAACCGGTCAAGTGCAAGTTGAACTTGCGCAATTAGTGTTCCGTACGTTGATTGCTTTTAAAATAAAAAAATTTTGTTACAGAGTTATAAAATGATCAGTGACTTCACAAAATACACACCAAATGAATTTTCAACAAAGTTCGTTTTCAATCTTTACTGAAATCTGATGAACTTGAAATTTTTTTTTTTTTATATACCATATAAATTATTAAAGGTAATGCACTCGTGATAATTTTCGTTCAATCTACACCCCGTGGAGAATATTCCAGAATTTTTTCGAAATTTTTTGATAAGTACTTTTCGAGATAAGGCCCGGGACAGCGATTTTTCGCGAATTTTTAAAAATAATACAAAGAAAAGTGCGCGCAAGTATAATATTATATATATATTTTTTACTCGTGTTTTCACAAGCTTTCATTTGACACCACACTCGATGACCTAGTAAAAAAATTTTTTTTTCACTTCCGACTTCACCCCCCAAAACTAACCCCTTAAGTCAAAATTTAATTCTCAAAACTATATGGTTCTGATGAGGCCATCAATTCCTATATTTCAGCTTTCTATGTCAAATAGTTTCGGAGAAAATCGGGTGTGACAGACAGACAGACAGACACCGAAGTGATCTTATAAGTGTTCCGTACGGAACACTAAAAACATCATTTCTCAAAAAGCATCTGCTTAAAACAATCAGACTGTCATTAAAAAATCAAAAAGATCTTGTTAATATAAAATATTAATAGTCAATCTTCTAGTTAACCCTGACACAAAACTGTTTGATAACTTTTAGGTGGTTTCAATATATAATTTACAGAATAATTTATGCACACAAAAACTATACTCAGATGTTCCGTAAGAGAGAACCACCGACGCTAACTTCTTTAGAAGATTAATCTTTCTTTGGGTTAAATTGTGTCAAGTTTAAGGATTTTATAATTATAAAAGTAAATGGTATAAGGCTTATTTTCTGTGGAAAGTGTTTTTCTCGTTTTTAGAAGAGCATTTCCCAAAAATGTTTATATCAGTTATCATACAAAATACATTCTGAATCTATTTAAACCATTAATTATGAAAATTTAATAAAAGTTAAATATCTTTGATTGAACAAAACCAAAGCCAAAGAAAACAACATAATATACACTAGAGCTGATAAGGGTAAGTCTGTAGTAGCTATTTCTAGAGAACAATATGTATTTAAAACTCTTTCTTTTCTTAACACAGACAAATTTCAAGTATTAAATAATGACCCAACAAAGTCTACCAAAAACTAATAAAATCTACTTTAAAAGATCTCACAATGACTTTGAAAAAAGTACTTTAACTATAACAAACCCACAAGCTCCAAAATTATATTCCCTAATTAAACTGCATAAAAAGGATTTCTCTATTAGACCAGTTGTATCTTTTCTTACGGCACCATCAATTAAAGGATCACAAAAAATCATCCCTTTACTACGACAACATGACAAATTTAAACCGAAATATAGTATATCCAACACTTATGAACCAACAGTTAAAATTAAAAACATTAACTTACCAGAAAATTCTAGAATTATATCATTTGTACAAAAGTTATTTCCTAGCATCACACCCTCTGAAGTCATAGAATTAGTAGACTCTTAATCAAGAATAAAGTAAACGAAATTATTAAACGGGATATTTTAGATTTACTTACGACGTGCTTGGAACAAAACTATTTTGAATTCAACGATAACTTTATACATCTAAAGAAGGTCTGATAATGAGTAATCCTTTAAGCCCTTTACTAGCGGAAATTTTCATGGATAATTTAGAACTAAAAATTCATCAAAACGCGGTAAGTAAAAATATTGTTTACTGGCATAGATATGTTGATAATATTATTTCCTGTTACACGGGAACAGATAGACGACTAACAATCTTCCTTAACTTCCTAAATAATTTGCATCCTAATATTAAATTCACCTTAGAATTAGAAACCAATAACTCTACAAATTTCTTAAATATATCTATATCAAGAGTGAACAACAAACACGATTTCTCGACTTTCCATAAGCCTTCACATACTGACACAGTCATACACAATGGTTCCTCCCACCCTTATACTCACAAAATAACAGCTTTTAACTCTTTCATACTGTTTCATATTCCTATGACTAAAACTAATTTTAACAAAGAATTAAACATAATCAAACAAATAGCATTTAATAATGGATATGACCCTAGGATTACAGATAATATCTTGAATAACACAGTGCAACACGAAAAAAAATAACCATATACGGACACCACCACGTGATAATAGACCAAAAAAAAAGACCCGTGTCTCCTAGTTTTTCCGAAAGACATGTACTTTTTTTTTTATGGGCCCCCAAAGATTTGAGGCCTGGGTGTAATTTTTGCAAAAAACTCATCATATTCTGAGGCTCATATCTTGTAAACCGTTCGGAATTTTAATTTACTTTCTGTGGCAAAGTTGTAGCCCTTGTCATAAGGAACAAAAATTGTGAACATTTAAAGTAAAAAAAAACTTCATCTTCAAGACCAAAATAGCAAAAAACTGTAAAAATTCGATTTTTTTTACCTTTTTTTTCCCTGTTTAGGCCCATAGCTAGCAAACCGTTCAAAATTCAAGGAAACAATCAACTACAAAAATGTAGCTAAGGTCTTAGTAAACAACTTTCTAGAATATATGAACTTCCTAGGAATGATTCTTAACACTGTTTAGGTAGCCGCAAAAGTGAAAATTTTCCCGAAAAATCTACTTTTTTAAAGTTTTTTCCGATTTTGATCTTGAAGATGAAGTTTTTTGATTTTATATGTTCACAATTTTTGTTCTTTATGACAAGAGCTACAACTTTGCCTCAGAAAGTAAATCAAAATTCCGAACGGTTTGCAAGATATGAGCCTGAGAAAATGATCAGTTTTTTGCAAAAATGACACCGAGGCCCCAAATCTTTGGGGCCTCATAAAAAAAAAAAAATGCATTACTTGGGGCAAAACTGGGAGACACGGGTCTTTTTTTACCCGAGGCTCCCAGTTTTGGCCCAATTCATGTACTTTTTTTTATGAGGCCCAAGGATTTGGGGCCTCGGTGTCATTTTTGCAAAAAAACTGATCATATTCTCAGGCTCATATCTTGCAAACCGTTCGGAATTTTGATTTACTTTCTGAAGCAAAGTTGTAGCTCTTGTCATAAAGAACAAAAATTGTGAACATATAAAATCCAAAAAATTTAATCTTCCAGATCAAAATCGCAAAAAACTTTAAAAAAGTAGATTTTTCGGGAAAATTTTAACTTTTGCGGCTACCTAAACAGTGTTAAGAATCATTCCTAGGAAGTTCATATATTCTAGAAAGTTGTTTACTAAGATCTTAGCTACATTTTTGTAGTTGATTGTTTCCTTGAATTTTGAACGGTTTGCTAGCTATGGGCCTAAACAGGGAAAAAAAGGTAAAAAAAATCGAATTTTTTACAGTTTTTTGCTATTTTGATCTTGAAGATGAAGTTTTTTTTACTTTAAATGTTCACAATTTTTGTTCCTTATGACAAGGGCTACAACTTTGCCACAGAAAGTAAAATTAAAATTCCGAACGGTTTGCAAGATATGAGCCTCAGAATATGATGAGTTTTTTGCAAAAATTACACCCAGGCCTCAAATCTTTGGGGGCCCATAAAAAAAAGTGCATGACTTTCGGAAAAACTGGAAGACACGGGTCTTTTTTTTTTTGGTCTACTATGTCCGTATATGGTTATTTTTCCATAACTTAAAAAATTACACACAGTGCAATCGTTTAAACAATCAATCTCTCTCATTTTTCCCACCATTAATGACAAAAAAGGAAAATTTAGCACACTCACATACACAGGGAAAATAACTAGAACAATTTCAAAACATTTAACAAAAAAGAACAATAAAATAGCATTTAAAACCAATCATACCTTAAGGAATATAATTTTGAATAACAAAACCAAATCTAATAAATCCTTAAAATCAGGAGTTTATTTATTAAATTGTGGATCGTGTACTCAAACCTACGTCGGACAAACTGGTAAATCTTTTGAAACTCGCTTTAAAGAACATAAACATAGTTATTTAAAAAACAAGAGCAATTCACATTATGTAACCCATATAATAAACGAATCCCATAATTTTAATGATGCATTCAAAATCTTACATGTAGGAAATAAATCTAAAAAATTAAATATGCTTCAATGTCTTGAAATTAACAAACGGAAAAACTCCAATCTATTATTAAACGAACAGGTAGACTTAAACCATTCACCCTTACTTAATCTTTATTAGTTCTCTGAAATAGTTCCACAGATTTGCATCTTTAAAATAACTTTGTCAGTAATCAATATAATAAAATGATTAACATAATTTTATATAATTAGGATAGTTTTAAGCACTATATAACCAGTATTATTACCAAACATTTTTCTTTCTAATTCACTTCTGAAGAAGCCATTGTATGGTGAAACAATTGTTAAGTCCTTTTAAACACATTGCAAATTTAAAACATAATGTTGTTTTTATATAATTTTAAAAGTTTTTTAACCGAAATGTAGGGATTATATGCTAGTTATATATAATATACTAAATTACATGCATTATTTAATTATATAATAATAACTAATTCCCAATATAGTTGGTTTTTGCATCTTCAGTTGCTTTTTTAAACTGAAAATTGTAAAATTCCTTTAATTTGTCATAATATAAAGTAAGAAACATGATTTTAAAACACACAACACAACATTGCGACAGCCTAGGTTATTATCAAAATAAGGGTAAAATTTTTTGATTTGTCAATTTGCTACACTTATTGGCAACATGCTGAAACACCATGAAACTTCAGGGTAAAAATTTCTCATTAATTATAGACGAATGTCATTTATAATTACTTTTTTGCAACTGCCCTCGAGACAAGGATTTACGTCTTAATATATTAAGCGTGTATATATACAGTGTGCCCCAAAAGTTTTATACAAACGGAGAAAAAGTTTATCTTACATATTACAAAAAAATCTATTCTTGGTAAAAAGTTCATCATCACATGGAAATCCATAATCAAGCATCAAAAGTTTAAAATAGTTTATGGTATACAGGGAAAATAAAAAAAATAATGATTTATAATGAAGAGTAAAGTATGTTCAAATTTAAATACAGAGCAAAATATTAATTGAAATTGTTAATAGGAGCTAAAAAATATGCTCACGTTTGGATTTGTGGCCTTCCTAGTTAAAAATTAAAAAAAAAAAAACGTTTTCTTTTATTCAATAAATAATCCAACAATTACTGACGTGTTTACTGGAGTTTTTTTGAATTTTTAACTAGGAAGGCCACAAATCTAAACGTGAGCATATATTTTAAGTTCCTATTAAAATTTTCAATTAATATTTTGCTCTGTGTTTAAATTTAAACACACTTTACTCTTCATTATAAATCATTATTTTTTATTTTCCCTGTATACCATCAAATATTTTAAACTTTTGATGCTTGATTATGAAACTTTTTGGGACACACTATATGGGCCATTCCATACGAAAAAGCAAATGGCTGCCGTCAGAACTGGTTAAGTGATTTCGGAAAGTAGGAGAGCTCAAATTTTAGCTTTTTTTATGTAGAATCGAATGCCGTGTGGTACTTTTTGAAATTCCCAATTCTTTGTCAGTGACAATGTCAAATACAAGTGAAGCTCGAAAAATTTTTCAAATATTTTTCAATTTTAAGAAGAATGAAAAAATTCTTCTAAATACATAAGTAGGGGTTTTTGAGGTGGCTGAATATGATTCTGATAAAAAAAAAAATATTTAACTAATTGACAGCTGTCAAACGAGCTAACAATTTACTCAAAATGCTACTTAACCATTATTTCATAACACTAAAACACTTCAAATATTAGCCCTTATGTTTTCGGGTTCGCTGAATACGATCCTGATGAAAAAAAATATATTTCAGCAGTTGACAGCTGTCAAATAAGCTGTCAATTTATTCAAAATGCAATTTAATCATTATTTTTTCGGATTAAATACTATTCAAAGATTGGCCCTTATGATTTCGAGGTTGCTGAATACGAACCTGATACAAAAAAATATTCTAGTAGTTGGCAACTGTCGAACGAGTTGTCAATTTACTCAAAATGCCGTTCAATCATTATTTCATCACATTAGAACACTATTCAAACATTGACTGATACAAAAAAAAAATTTAGTAGTTGACAGCTGTCAAACGAGCTGTCATTTTACTCAAAATGCCATTTAGTCATTTTTTCATCACAATAAAACACTATTCAAACATTGGCCCTTATGTTTTCAAGGTTGCTGAATATAATTCTGAATTACATTAAATCATTATTTCAGCACATTTAATCGTTTAACTGACAGAGTCATTTTAAAATGATCTTCGTTATAAATGAATGGAAAATAAATCCTGTACACATAAAATAAAATTGTGTATTTTATCAGACTATAATATGGCAAATCAGTAGACATTCTTTCCACTTTGTAGTACTACTCAGTATATATCACCACTACACCAAACACTTTATTTTTGCACTCGACGCGCGTTTCGCTAACCATGTTAGCTTCATCAGGAGCGATAATTGACTAAAGCTAAACTACAAATCTACCCTATTTATACTTAGCCTAATCCTTGAATTACTCAGGCGGAACTGATGGCATAGGCAGAGCCATCAGTTCCGGTCAAGTAACCAGTAGAGGGGACTATAAGGAATAGGCCCTCTGTCTTTATTTAAACTACTTTTACATTTTATAATTTCCATACTTTCATATGCGTTCAACAATCTCCTATCAGATACATTTTTAATTAATCTTAGATTATCTAATGTTACAATATGATCAACTTCAGGGGCATGTTCGGCAATGCTAGACTTTTCTGTTCTACTGTATTTTAAGTGTGCTAACTGTTCTTTAAATCGTGTTTTAATTGACCTTTTAGTTGGCCCAACATACTTTTTGTTACAATCATTACAACTAATTTCATAAATTCCACTTTTCTCACAATTAGGAATCTTATCTTTGGGATTTCCTAAGATATTCCTCAGATTATCTGATGACTTATAGACTAAGGTGAGGCCTACATTATTAAATACCTCATTGAGTCCCTTGCTATATTTTGTATTATATGGTATGGAGGCATACTTGGTGTTATTTTTTTCGCGTGTAAAAAGAAGGTGGAATTCTGAATATTTAACCTGAACTTATGTCTATTTATAAGCTTGTTTACTAAGTCATCGTCATAACCATTAACTCTAGTTATATTTCTAATACGATTCCTTTCGTTATTAAAGTTTACTCTATTCAGAGGAAAAGTGACCAAACGATGAACTAAAATATGTAATGAGGCTAATTTGTGTTGTCTGCAATGAAATGAATCATTAGGAATATATCTATCTGTTACTGTGTCTTTCCTATAGATATCAAATTCTAATCTATTATTATTTGTAATAATTAAAATATCCAGAAAAGGCAGTTATCCTTTGTTCTCAACTTCGTAAGTGAATTTAATGGAATCATACCGGCTATTTAATTTGGAAACAAAGTCATCAATATTTGCTTTCTTTGTATCAAAAATCGCGAAAATATCATCCACATACTTATACCGTATTAGAAATGTAAGTAGAGTTAATGGTTATAACGATGACTTAGTAAACAAGCTAATAAATAGACATAAGTTCAGGTTAAATATTCAGAATTCCACCTTTTTTACACGCGAAGAAAATAACACCAAGTATGTCTCCACACCATATAATCCGAAATATTGTAAGGGATTCAATAAGGTATTTAATAAGGTAGGCCTCACCTTAGTCTATAAGTCATCAGACAATCTGAGGAATATCTTAGGAAATCTCAAAGATAAGATTCCTAATTGTGAGAAAAGTGGAATTTATGAAATTAGTTGTAATGATTGTGACAAAAAGTATGTTGGGTAAACTAAAAGGTCAATTAAAACACGATTTAAAGAACATTTAGCACACTTAAAATACAGTAGAACAGAAAAGTCTAGTAATGCCGAACATGCCCTTGAAGCTGATCATATTGTAACATTAGATAATCTAAGATTAATTAAAAATGTATCTGATAGGAGATTGTTGAACGCATATGAAAGTATGGAAATTATAAAATGTAAAAGTAGTTTAAATAAAGACAGGGGGCCTATTCCTTATTGTCCCCTCTACTGGTTACTTAACCGGAACTGATGGTCTTGCCTATGCCATCAGTTCCGCCTGAGTAATTTAAGGGTTAGGCTAAGTATAAATAGGGTAGATTTGTAGTTTAGCTTTAGTCAATCATCGCTCCTGATGAAGCTAACATGGTTAGCGAAACGCGCTTCGAGTGCAAAAATAAAGTGTTTGGTGTAGTGGTGATATATATTGAATAGGGTCATTGCGCCAAAGATTCCACATTCCCCACTTTGTAGTAGATAAAATTATACTTAAGCCTTTAAAATTAAAATTTTTATAACTTTTCGGTCATAATTTAGAGGTTGGTGAAAAAATCATTTTCATTTTTGAAAAAATTTAAATTACACCGTATACAAAATAAAAAAATTCTCTGTCTTTTAAATGAGACAGGTGTTTTCTTAAGTATTTTTTTATGCTGAATCCAAAAAAAAAACATAAAAAAAGACATCCACCGTGAGGTTTTTTTCAGAAAACACACTTAAAGTTGCCAGAAAACTATAAAATTGAAAAAAATACATTTTAATAAAGAATGTAAAACGGTATAATCATCAAAATTTTGGAATAAAACTATTATTTTGGACATCTTTAAATATTCTGAATCTACATTTAGCAGAAAAACTTAAAAATATTAGGTTTTAGTGTTCATGTTTAATAAAAATCACGCATACATCACCTTTGACTAAGCTACGTAGCAAAATGCTGTTTAAAATAAAGATGTGCAACCGCTAAATTAAAAAATTGTTTTTTAATTTTTGTTAATATTACTCTCACTTACTCACTCATTCGCACGATCAGTTACTCAGTCACTCACTTCTATACTCACTCGTTCACACACTCGCTCGCTTACTCACTTCCTACCTCACTCACTCACTCACTCCCTACCTCACTCACCCACTCACATTTCCCCATATTCACACAATCAATCTATCCACAAAATTGACTTCTAAAACTGTCAAGAGATATATATTAGACTGCATTTTGCAACCTTTTGTTCCTAAATAGTAAACGGATATTTTTTTTCAACACAACACTATTCCTCATGTTTTGATATCAAATTCAAATTTGAAACTTAAAAATCTACTAGCAATGATAGTTTTGTTCGAAAAAAAAAGATTCTTGTTTAGCTGTTGCATTTATTTACTTAAAAAAGCATTTTACCAACCATATAGCACCCTTGTAAGTGTTAAACGCGAGTTTTTTGTTGAAACTGAAACTTTATTTTTTGATGTCAAGTCAGGATTAAGAACCTCAAAATACACATGAAATAAAAGTTTTTGTTCAATATTAATAAATATTAAAAACAATTTTTTTTAATTTAGCCGTTGAACATATTTATTTTAAATAGCATTTTGCTATGTCTAGCAGCTGTCAAAATATCTTTTTGACATCAGATTCGTATTCAGCGACCTCGAAAACATACGGGTCAATGATTGAATAGTATTTTAATGTGATGAAATAATGATTAAATAGCAATTTGGGTAAATCGACAGCTCGTTTGACAGCTGTCAACTACTAAAATTTTTTTTTGCATCAGGACCGTATTCAGCGACCTCGAAAATATAAGGGTCAATGTTTAAACAGTGTTTTAATGTGGTGAAATAATGATTAAATGGCATTTTGAGTAAACTGACAGCTCGTTTGACAGCTGTCAACTACTAAAATATTTTTTGTATCAGGATCGTACTCAGTAACCTCTAAAACATAAGGGCCATTGTTTGAATAGTATTTTAATGCGATGAAATAATGATTAAATGGCATTTTGGGTAAATCGACAGCTCGTTTGACAGCTGTCAACTACTAAAATATTTTTTTGCAACATAATCGTATTCAGCAGCCTCAAAAACCGCTACTTAGGTATTTAGAAGTATTTTTTCATTTAATATAGTCTTAAAATTGAAAAATATTTGAAAAATTTTTCGAGCTTCACTTGTATTTGACTGTCACTGTCAAAGAATTGAGAATTTTAAAAAGTTTCACACGGCATTCGATTCTACATAAAAAAAGCTAAAATTTGAGCCCTCATACTTTCCGAAATCACTTAACCAGTTCTGACGGCAGCCATTGGCGTTTTCGTATGGAATGACCCATATATATAAACACACACATATATATATATATATATATATATATATATATATATATATATATATATATATATATATATATATATATATATATACATATTAGAGTAAAAAGATACTATTTTGACACCTATATTAATTATATAAAATTATACCAACACTGACACCCATTTGTTCAAATATTTTCTCTCCGAAGTTTTAAAACACTACAAAAATATAGCTGTCTAACATCAAATACTAAACAGATTTAAAACATAATGGTAAAGTTGTACATATAGGAGCTAAATTTTATTTTGGTAAAGCATGTCAAACAGATTGGGATCTGTATAAACTAACACGTAGGCTGAAAAGTTATTTGTCTGACACATGGATGTCGCCCTTTTCAAAAAATCCATATAATTTTTAGGAAGTACCAACCTTCAAACGATACGTGTCAAAACTTTATGACATTTCGACGATTAGTTTACAAGTTACAGTAGTTTTAGTGACATTAGTTTTGATAATTTCAAAACAGTGGAATAAATCGTATGTTGATTAAACACTGTTTCTTGATGGGAAAAAATACCGTTGAAGCAAAGCAATGGCTTGTTAAGTGTTACGGGGACTCTGCCCCTGGAAAATCACTCATTATTTCCTGTTATATCGAATTTAAACGTGGTCGTACAGGTACAAATGATGCTGAACTCTCTGGACGCCCAAATGAGGTGGTTACACCGGAAAACATTAAAAAATCCACAAAATTGTTTCGGATGGCCGTAAAGTGAAATTGCGTGAGATAGCTGACACCCTAAAGATATCAAAAGAACATGTTGGTCATATCATTGTTCATTATACATGAACATTTGGGCATGAGAAAGCTGTGTTCGAAATGGGTACCCGTTTACTCACAGTGGACCAAAAACAACAACGTGTTGATGATTCTGAGCGCTGTTTGGACTTATTTAAGAGCAATAAAAATGATTTTTCTTGCGAAATATGACAATGGATCAAACATGGATCCATCACTACACACCGGAATCAAATCGGCAGTCAGCTGAGTGGACAGCAGCCGGTGAAAGCCGTTCGAAACGACCAAAGACACAACAATCGACTGGGAAAGTTCTGGCCTCTGTATTTTGGGATGCGCACGGAATAATTTTCATCGACTATGCTAAGGGGAAAAATCATCAATAGCGAAAATTATATAAAGTTATTGATGCGTTTGAAGGTAGAAATCGCAAAGAAACGGCCCCAAATGAACAAGAAAAAAGTGCTCTTTCATAAAGACAAAGCAGCGTGTCACAAGTCAATGGTTAGGATGGCAAAATTGCACGAATTGACGTTCGAATAAGTTCCTCATCCACCGTATTCTCCAGGTTTGGTTTCCCAGTAACTACTATCTATTCGCAGACCTCAAAAAAATGTTCGCGGGAAGGAGATTTGGCCCCAATGAAGAAGTTATCGCCGAAACTGAGGCCTATGAAGGCAAAGACAAATTTTTCTACAAGAAAGGTATAGACATGTTAAAAAAGCATTGGACTGATTGTATCGTTCTTGAAGACGGGAATAAAGTCGAATTTGCAAAAAAATGTGTTTTAAGTAACTAGACCAAAAACTTTTTAGCCGACGTGCTCTGAGGCAGTAAGAGAGTCAGATTTTTTAATCCACCGATCTTTTGTAATCTTTTTCATATTATTTGGCACCTATTTAATGTTAAAAGTAGAGAGCTATGTCAGTCTTTGCTTCCAAGGACCCATTACGTATCTAAGGCTTCAGTTTAGGAGTAGCCCAAGTCTTAACACACTAAATGGGTACTTTATTTAAATAAAATATTTATACCAAGTAAAAGTTCTTTAGACCGGTACTGCGTTACTTGTTTGGATTTGGATAACTATTAATAATTACCATAAAAAAAAATTGTGGTCTGTGCTGTATTTTCTATTGACTGAGTAATATTTTTCTTCAAAATTTTTTAAAAATAATTCTTAGAAGTAATTCGTAAGAAAAATAGAATTTTTGAAAATACGAGGTGTATGTGACCCCTTAAAAGAGGAGACTTTATAGACTCCTTCAGAACTATTAAAATTTTATATAACATTAAGTACCCATTATCAGACCTCAGTATTAATAAGATAGCTGATTATACCTACTCGCTTTAATTTTAAAATTTGGCTCCTTCCTTATTGGTATAAGAATTTCTTAATAACTACCTGACCCACTCGAGATAATATTAAACGATATTAAAGCAAAACATTTAAAAAACATTAATTATAAATATTCTCTAAAAAGTCGACAGTCTCCCATTATTTAAATACGGAGCCTCTCAACTATATATACATAGTTCTAAAGTTTAAGTAGACACAAGGATATGGAGTGTCTTGTATTGTACAATTATTCGAATGTAATTACTAGAGACCGGATTATATGCATTTGCATATTTTCATATGCATTTGCATATTTAGACCATTATCACCGATTATTGTATATGTTACCCAAAATCTAGTAATGATGCATATTTTCCCTATATTTACAATATTTCTCGGTATTACTAGGCAATTGAATTGCTCAGAGTATTGTTAATGTCGCCGTCTGGACATTACCTGCAAAAGTCTAAACATCGATTAGGTTATAGTGCCAAGGGAATACCCAAAATTACGACGGTATTTTATTCCTTTGTTTCGTGGTCGGGATATTAAGTGATAAGTAGTTAGCTTCTAAGAATATTTGTTTGAGCGTGGATCAAATAAACAATTTTCTTGAAGACGAATTTTTATTTTAAAACAAGATATCAGTTTTAACATTATTGTTGACGCGCTTGCATCAGTGTAGTCGTTTTGCAATTTTTAACGTGTTGTGTTAAAGTTTAACGTGTACCATGCCACCTGCAAAAAAAGTGTCTCTTCGTGGGTAGCTGATTATCCTGGAACATTTACATACGATGAAAATGTTTTATATTGTCGAGTTTGCGAGAAAAATGTATCCTACACAAAAAAGTTTCAAATTGACCAGCATGTCAAGACAAGTCTTCATATCGCAGGATTGCAAAAAAAGGCCCACGACAACAACTTATAACAGCAACAAGTAGCAATGATTCCACTTCTATAGGCAAACAAAAAAACCACTTTAGCATGGATTTGTGTGAAGCATTGCTTGCAAGTAATATTTCTCTCCACAAACTTACAAATTCTACATTCAAAGATTTTCTGCGAAAATACTGCTTGAATTAAAAATACCAGACGAATCAACACTGCGTAAAAATTACATACCAACAATTTACCAACATGTTCTGGAAGACATACGTAATGAACTTAAGGATGACATTATTTGGATTTCAGCTGATGAAACTACCGAAAGTGTGGTCGCTATATCGCGAATTTAATTGTGGGTGCATTAGGTTAGAGCCTTCTTCTTCCTATTTGGTGGCCTGCAAAAAACTTGACAAGACAAATCATTCTACGATCGCCAGATTTGTGAATGAGGGTATTAAAAAAAATATTTCCTGAATCCTCTGCAAATGAAAGAGTGTTTATATTTCTCTCAGATGCTGCTCCCTATATGATCAAGGCAGCCAAAGTCCTCCAAGTATTTTATCCAAATTTAATTCATGTGAGTCCATCGACTCGCTGAAGAAGTACGATCCACGTTTGGAAATGTAAATAAACTGATTTCATCAGCAAAGAAAGTGTTTCTTAAGGCACCTGCTCGCAATAACGCCTATAAAGAAAAACTGCCAAATGAGCCTTTACCTCCCGAACTAGTGGTAACTCGATGGGGAACATGGATTGAAGCTGTACTATTTTACAATGAACATTTCGAGGCCATCAAAGGTGTAGTAAACGACTTCGATAGTGCAGAGGCTATGGCAGTTCGTCAATCCAAGGAAGCATTTAACGATTCTGATATTAAAAAAAACATAGCTTTGATTAGCACTCACTTTTCCCACATGCGGGTATTAAAAAGTTTGAAACTCGAGGTTTGGCGATGACCGAATCAATTCAGTTAATGAATAAAATCCATCAAATAAACTCCACATTACCAGATGTATTCCCGCGTAGAGTTAAAGAAAAGTTTGAAAACATTTTGTGCAATAACCCAGGCTTTGAACCTTTGTGTCAAATTGATAGTTTTATTAATGCGACGGGTGAGCTTTTGCCAGAAACAATAAGTGCTAACATAGCACCCAAATTCAAATCCACTGAGGTAACCACAGTTACCTCAGTGGATGTGGAATGGTATTTTAAGTGATCGAAGACACAATCTTACTACCCAACATTTGGAGCAATAACTATGTTAAATAATTTTAAAAAATGTTAAATAATTGTTAATTAAATTTAAACATCGTCGATAACTTGTTAATTTTATGCTGATTTTGAAATAAAAAACTAAAAATTACTACTTTTATTATTATTTAATATTGAATATTTTGACCCTTTTCATGCACATTTTAAGCATTTTTCATGCATATTTGCATGCATATTTCAAGATTTTTTTGCATATAATCCGGTCTCTAGTAATTACAGTTATTCATTAGTAAATTAGGTGCTAGAATTAGTCTTGTTATTGACATTTGTTTCCTTTATTAACAGGTTTTGGGAAACCCAAAAAGCTCGATATCAAGATTTTTTTATCGTCAAAAAACATATTTCTTCGTATATCTAATTGAGACCTGTAATATATTATTGTTAAATTAAATAAACAACAAGAAAAGGTAAAAGCGAGCCACATGACAATAGAAAACACAAAGAACATTAAAGGTCCCCCTTAGATCTAGCATAGCATTTGATCATTTTACTAAAGAAATTGAAAGGTACTTTGCTTAAAATAAGTTTGATGATTATTTAAGAGTCTAAGTTGACCTTACAGATATTCTTTATTAATATTTTTATTGCAGTGTAAAATTAATGGTATATACCGTCTTGGCAGTGACTATTTTCAGCAAAAAAATAAATCTGGTGTCAAAATTTAAAAACAAATTAGGCCAGCAATAAATCTCTATTGACCAACTCAGCTTAAATAATTTTTATGCATCTTTCTTTAAAATGTACGTGTCAATTTAAATCCAACATTTAGTAAGATCTTAGTACTTATTCTGAAGCATTTAAAGCGAGAATTGTGATTTCTGAATTTCTTGTGCCTCAAAGTACTCGTGTGGTTATTTAGTCAGAAATTTCGTTCTTAAAATGGCGTCAAAACACCAGCCGAGTTGCGAACAGCGTTCTGTCATCTGTATCCTACATGATGATAGCTATAGCGAGTGACAAATTGCAAAAATACTCGGTATTTCAAATACAGGGGTGCACTATAACTTTCACAGAAAACAAGTAACAGGAACAAATGAAGACAGAAAAAGGTTTGGTTTTGCCTAAAACCACAACAAAGAGTTAGAGATTACACAGTGATGGCTAGACGAAATCGACGCTTAATTGCTCCTCAAATGACCACTGCCTTAAATGAAACCGTCCGCAGACTTAAGAGAATGTGTGTGTGTGGCTGCCAAGAAACTAAAACTAACACGTAGGCCCAAGTAAAACAGATTGTAGTGAGCTAAAAGACAAAAACTGGACGATAAATCATAATGAGAAAAAGAGAATAAAGTCCTTTGGACAGATAAATGGAAATTTTAAATTTTTAGAGCTAACCGATTACCCTGGATGTTAACATATTCGGGAAGGCAGTTCAACAACTAAAAAAGGACGGGCAGCGGGCCCAGCAGAACTGATCAAGCACGGATCGAATAACCTTTTCGAACAACATGGTGCGTAAACCAATGCATAAATGGGGCCCCGGTACCAGCCGAGTGGAAAGAGGCATACATATCGTCTATCCATAAAAAAAGGTAATAAATTAGATTGCTCGAATTACAGAGGCATTTCAGTGACGAGCACCCTGAGCCGTGTATATGGTAGGATTATCAGAGACCTAATTGAACAGGAGTACAGAGACAAAGAGGAAGAAGAGCAAGCTGGTTTTCGTACGGGAAGGACATGATAACGTATTCTGTTTAAAACAAGTAACAGAGAAAAGGACAAGCACTAACCAGGAGACCCACCTCATGTTTACAGATCTACACAAAGCATATGATACTGTACCTGTAAAGAAACTGTGGAAAAGCTTGGAGACAAGTAATCTGAATCACATCATACTGAAAGCCCTCAAAAATTGGTATGAGGGCTCAACATCCAGGATAAAGATCGACAATACTCTCTCAGAAAGTTTCCCAATAAATAAAGGTTTACGTCAGGGATGTTGTGTATCACCCACACTTTTCAAGATATATGTGGCCTAGGTTTTGCGTCAGTTGAAGAGAAAATGTAATGGAATGGGCATTACTCTAGGAGATACATGTTTGTACACATTACAGTTCACAGACCATCAGGTCCTCATAGCAAACGATAAAGAAGATGTGGAGTATATGACCCGAAAGATCCAGGAGGAGAATAAAAAATGGGGACTGCAGCTCAACAACGGAAAGACGAAATACCTCCTGACAGGAGTGATACCGTTCGAGATAAAACTGTACGTCGATAAGATAACATCATGTACAGAATATACATATCTCGGCGTGGAATTCAACATAACCAAATTGCACAAGCCTGAAAAACGATAGGCTGCCTGAACGGGATATTATGGAACCACAACATTGGGAAAAGGCGGAAATATAATATATATGAAGTAAAGCTTGATATATGGAACAGAAACATGGAGACTTAGTGAAAGCAATCGAAAAAAACTTGAGGCAACTGAAATGGATGTGTTCAGACGTATACTGGGAATATCAAGAAGATATAGGGTCCGAAACGAAGATGTCCGGCAACAGATGGGAGTTGATGAGTCAGTGACGACGGACATTAAACGAGCACAATTAAGATGGTATGAACACGTGCGGAGAATGGCAGACACCAGACTACCTAAAGTTGCTATGCAATGGGTACAACCACAGCGCAAGAAGAGAGGAAGGCCCAAGAAGACATGGAAGGAGGGGATAGCAAAAGCAATGAGTTCCAGGGATTTAAACGAACTCCAATGGAACAACAGAAAAGAATGGAAGTTAGGCATCGGACAGCGACGAAAGACGTTTTGAAACCGATTTATCATCAGATCTAACAGAGGAATATTTATGAGCCGTTCAACTAACGAAAGGGCTTCAAAAGTTGCATTGTACCCCCTGTTAAGCATCGGACTGTTGGCGTTATGATTTGGGAATTAAATAAAGTAGGATACTTGAAAATTTTGCAAGAGCAAGCCATCCCATCTGGGCTGAATATTATTGGTATCAATTTTATCTTTCAAGATAACAACACTAAATACTCAACTTTAAAACTACGTCAGGAGTATTTTAAAGAGAAAAAAATAGAGATAGAATGCAATGGCCATCTTAATCCTCCAATCTCTCTCTTATCTAACTAGTATGAGATAAATGAGATTGGAGGGTTTAGGAATACTTCAAATGGGAAAAATTGGACGCCGTGTATTTTAATAACTTAATAAATAGGACAGCAAGTTTTTAAGAGAGCTTAATTTAAAATTAAGGTCTTTGTTTTGACGAGAGGAATATTTGATGTAAATTCGTTAGACATACTTATAACTAAGGATACCCAAATATGCAAAGCGCATATATTGCATATTATATGCATTCTTCTAAATATTTACATAAATGCTTTAAAAATAGCATATATGTGCATATTTGAAGGAATTTATAATAATGTAGGTCTTTGGCAGGCGTTTTCATTTATTTTTCGAAATAAGGGTCAATGTTTGGGCCGCCGCCGACGCGCCGGTGGTTTTCCCCAAATAAATTTTATTATTTTATGGTCAGTAAAAACCAGTCAGTAAACCCCCAGACGGCGATCAGAGCACACTTGTATTATTAATTTATTAGATTTCATTTTTGGTTGTGCTTTTAAAATGGTTACGTCGATTTGTGCTTTTTATCTTGCGAGTCGTATTTTACTACAGTGAAATGCCCAAAGCCAGTAGTGTGTCAGTGCGGATTAAACCATACAAAGAACTAAGAATAGATATGGGAAAAATCTACTGTTCTGCATGTGTTAAAATTGTAAGTATAATTTTTGCATACCTATTGAATATACAGGGTATTTCATTTTCGTTTAATATTTAAACATAACGAAATTTTTGTCAGGATTTTGCCGTTGATGCTATTTTCAATGTTATTTGAGTTATTTTTGTTCCATTTAACGAACAAAATTTCTATTTAATGAAACCACGAAATAGAAATACATACGTAAACGTATGTATTTCTAGGTAATCTAATAAAAAAGGTACAAAGCAGAATTTTAATTTTTGCCTACCCTAAGCATCTAGTTTTCTATTTAACGAAATTTCTATTTAACAAATTTTTTCCTTGGGGCTTTAATTAAATTTTCTTTTTTTTTATTGCAGATACCATGCGATAAAAAATTTCAAATAGAGCAACACCTGAAAACTGCTTGCCATATTGTCAAATTGAGTAAGACGAAACCTGGAGATAGGCCACAACACACATTAATGCAATGTTTCCAACCAACGTACAAAAAATAAAGAGTATATAATAAAAGACTGTTTTTAGTCAATTTCCACTGGTTTATTTAAATTGCGATGACGCGTTTCGCTGTCGATGCAGCTTCTTCAGATCTACATTTTAAACTGTCAAGTTAGGTTTAATATTCACAGTTTTATATAATTTCTTAATTATAATATTACACCTAATTAAATTACATGTATTGGGAAATCCACACAGATTTGGAGTTAAGAGAATAAATTCAATAATGGTGAATTGCTTAAATCTACCTGGTCGTTGAGTAAAGTACCTGTAGTCCTTAATCGATTACTTCTAAAATGTGCAACAACTACGCAAAATATTTGGTTTTTCAATCAGTGCCTCCAAAACCAAGTTACACCTAAGTATATAAATCTGAAAACTAACAACACCAGCAAAGCAGCCAAAGAAGCAGTTATACTCGCCAAAAGAAAATGGATATACACAGAGAGAAAAATCCAGTATAGCATTAGAGACTCATATAACATGTATCTGAAGGTAATCCACACAGAATTATTATTTAAACTAAATTTTATAGAATTTATGGTCTTAGATTGGAATACACGTGAAAAAGTAAAAACAATAATACATAAAAAATATTTGAAACAATATAATAAATTACAGTATCTCAATCAACAAAAACGTATAACAACACAAAATAAGAAAGAAAAAGAATTTTTTACTGATCATCAATTCTTTAATCGATTTATTAACATTTCTAACACACCTTTTTCGGACAGGGAAAAAAATCTTTAACAAAAGGTTTCAAACACAATATTCAAACTAACTTTCAATATCAAAGAATCGGAGACATTAGGTATTGATACTGAGACTGCCTTGAAAGATAGTCCTAACATCATATTATCAAAATTTCAATCAGCCGAAATTATTAAAAAAGAATTCATATCTAACACTAACAACATCAACCAAGACTTAAGGACAATAAAAACAATTCAGAGTAAAGCAAAACAAAATGATGTAATCTTTACCAAAGCAGACAAAGGTAACACAGTAATAGCAATAGACAAAATCGACTATATTAATAAAACGTTAGATTTTTTCAAAACAGGAAAGTACGAAATTTTAAATAAAGATCCAACAAATATTTTTCAAAAAGAAATAAAATAACAAATTGAACAGGCTAAAAGTATCATTCACGATAAAGATAAAATTAAATTGATAAATATGAATCCCCAAATCCCACAACTTTATTCACTCATAAAACTACACAAACTTGACCACCCAATCAGACCAGTTGTTTCCTACATGTCTGCTCCAGCATATAAGACGTCATCCTTTTAATTGATTTAATCAAATATCATACCAAATTTGAACCTAAATATAGTATCAAAAACTCATACGAACTCGTGAATAAAGTTAAGAATATAACAATTCCAGATAACTCTAAATTAGTCTCTTTCGATGTCAAAAACTTATTTCCAAGTGTTCCTCCAGACGAAACAATAATTTTAATAGAGAACCTATTAACAAAAAACAAAGTAAATGAAGTTATAAAAATGGACATAATTAATTTATTAAGAACTTGCCTAAGACAAAATTATTTTTCATTTAACAATACATTCTACAATAGTAAGGAAGGGTTAATTATGGGGAGTCCATTAAGTCCATTACTTGCCCAAATTTTCATGGACAGTATTGAAACAATGATATTTAACAACCATAACAACAATAGTAGTAATTGCCTATACTGGTATCGATACGTAGACGATATAATTGTATGCTTTACAGGTACGGCCAGACAATTAACTCACTTTTTACAGTATATTAATTCTTTACATAGAAATATCAGTTTTACAATGGAAGAAGAAGTCGAAGGGAAAATCAATTTCCTAGACTTAACAATCAGTAAAGCCAGGAAAAAACATGAATTTGCAATATATCACAAACCTTGTCATACAGATACCACAATTCACAATAGTTCTCACCACCCTAACCATCATAAACTTGCCGCTTATCATAGTTTTATACATAGACTAACTAATATCCTCTTATCAGAAGAAAATTTTACTAAAGAATTAAACTACATAAAACAAGTAGCCGTTAACAACGGTTATTCGGTTACTTTAATCAATAGTATCGTTAAGAAAAAAACTTAGAAACAAGGCTATCTCAGAAATATACCCACGTTTTAAGGACAGAAATACCACTTTTAAATGCTTAACCTATTTCGGCAAACCAACGGAAAAACTGGGGAAATTTTTGAATCAAAAAAATATCAACATAGCTTACAAGACTAACAATACTATAGGGAAATACCTTAAAAACTACAAACCACAAATCAATAAAGACAATAAATCAGGGGTTGATCAATTAACATGTGGGTCATGTCCTAAAACATACATCGGACAAACTGGACGTACATTTAGACAAAGAATTACAGAACACGAAAAAAGTTTCATCTATAGAAAATCTAATTCAACATATGCTAATCATCTATTAACAGAAAATCACACATTTAACAAGAATTTCAAAATTTTACACACCCAACAAAAAGGTTTAAAACTAAACCTTTTAGAGACTATGCAAATAAATCGATTAAGGACTACAGGTACTTTACTCAACGACCAGGTAGATTTAAGCAATTCACCATTATTGAATTTATTCTCTTAACTCCAAATCTGTGTGGATTTTCCAATACTATCAATGTAATTTAATTAGGTGTAATATTATAATTAAGAAATTATATAAAACTGTGAATATTAAACCTAACTTGACAATGTAAAATGTAGATCTGAAGAAGCTGCATCGACAGCGAAACGCGTCATCGCAATTTAAATAAACCAGTGGAAATTGACTAAAAACAGTCTTTTATTATATATTTATAATGAATTTCCATCAAGTAGAAGCTACAACAATCCAAAATTTAAAAATAAAGAGCTAAATGAACAAGACATCTTTAACCGAGATCTATGCCGTGCAATGATGACATCAAACATTCCATTATCGAAGCTACGTAATCAAAACTTTACTTCCTTCCTTCGGAAGTATTGCAAATTTAATATCCCAGGTGAAACAACAATACGGAGAAACGACGTAAGCTCCTTGTATTCACAGGTAATTGAGGAAATTAAAGGTAAAATTCGCAACGAACATTTTTACATATGTATTGATGAAACCACCGATTCAAGAGGACGGTATATTGCGCATTTATTGATTGGAGTTCTTAGCGACGATATTTTGCCAAAATCTTATCTGATTGCTTCCAAACATTTAGAAAAAACAAATGCATTGACAGTGGCCAGATTTGTTCAAGAGGAACTATCGAAGTTTTTTCTTCCTACGCCTGTTCCAGGAGATAATTTTTTGCTTATTTTGTCAGATGCAGCACCGTACATGATAAAGGCTGGGAAAAATTTGAAATTTTTTTATCCAAACTTAATACATGTAACATGTCTCGCTCATGCTTTAAATAGGGTTGCTGAGGAAATTAGGAATCATTTTCCGCTTGTGAATAGCTTAATTTCTAACATGAAGAAAATCTTCCTTAAAGCGCCTTTAAGGATTCAGTTCTACAAAGAAAAACTACCAAACACTCCTCTTCCACCTCAGCCTGTTATTACAAGATGGGGCACTTGGTTGGAAGAAACATTTTTTTATTGCAACAACTTCTATCAACTAGATGGTCTAATTGCAGAATTATCAGACGAATCTTCCCAATCCCTTACAGAACTTAAACGATTATTCAAAAACAAGGAGATAAAACAACAACTTTCCTTTCTTAAAACAAATTATAGCTTTGTTTCTAAAACCATAACTCAAATGGAGGAATCTAATTTGCCATTAACCCGAAGTATTCAACTAATAAAACAATGTGAGGTCGCTTTTGAAAATGTCGCAGGTAAAATTGGGAGCAAAATTTTTCAAAAATTTCGGAATGTTATGGAAAAAAATAGTGGGTTTCAATTTGTCAGCCAAGTAGCTTATGTTTTAAAGGGGGATTTTACTGATTCCATTGATTTAGATCCTATGCTATTAAATAATTTTAAAAACGCCCCTATTACATCAGTCTATGTGGAAAGCAGTTTCTCAATTTATAAATTTTTATACAACGATAGAAGACAAAACCTTTTAATGGAGGATTTTGAGAAACATTTAGTAGTTTATTGTTTTTATAACTAACGGCGACCCTGTCTTTTGCAATATTTGCATATTTCCGCTTACTTAGTTGCATCGCCCTGTATGTATCAAATTTAAAATGTATGTTTTATTATGCTGTTTACTACGTATATAAATTTTTATAATATATTATTATTATTATTATATGTTCATCTTTAAGTAAAGTAATAAAATACATTATTATTTATATTTATTTTTTACTTTGTATAATATTATATTTAGATTTAGTTCATTCGCCCTGTATGTTGAAAATTTAAAATGGGTTTTTTATTGCTACATTTGTATAGTACTCGTATCATGTAATGTGAAACAATAAATTTACATTTTTCAAGTCTATTTTTTTACTGCATATTTACAACATGTATGTGCATATTTTGAGAAAATTATCTGCATATTTATGCGCATATTTTAAAGTTTTTCACTTGCATATTTGGGTTTCCTTACTTATAACTAAGTTTGTAGCAAAAGGTCATAGTGCAAAAGTAGATAATTATTTTACGACACCAAAATTCTTTTTTTCAATTTATGTTTTGAGTATTAATTAAGAATGCATTCTCGATTTTAAACTTTTGGACGGTACTGTACCACGACCAACAAATCATCTCATACTTGTTTTTCACAAATGATAATACTATACTATTACTTAGTGGCACACTTATTTAAATATGAACTGAGTTTTTACAGAACAGGATGATCAGTCCGCAACACGAGCTTTTTAGACCTGAATTGTCTTTTATTTACTTTAAATTGTAAAGCTTCGATGGGTTAGTTTCTGGAATTGTCTATACGTGTTTATTTGTTACCAAATAAATATGCTTATGTGACATCAAACCCTGGAAAAACAAGCATTGTTTAAACTCAATTTTACTAAACTTTGGGGTAGCTGGTAAATTGATATTATAAATATACTCTTGACAAATTTAGTGCAATTTGGAAAGTAATGTATTTTACACGAGAAGGTTCAAGTCAAAGGCAAAAGTTTAGTAAAACGAAGCTATTTTTACGTAATCGGTTCTGGAGAACATTAAGGAAGTCTGAAATTTTTCAAAAAAATCACCTCCACCAGGCCCTCATCTTTCTGACCCTACCAACTGAGTTTGTTATTGTTGATTTATTAAACGACAATGTGGTTTCAAGAACCTTGAAGACATTTACTGAATAAGCTAAAATCAATAATTTAATTTAGAGGATAACTATTTTTGTTTTTTAAATTCTATACGTGCTGAAACACTACAGATCCTTTTATTTTACACTTTCGAAATAAAATACATTATAACTGTTCCACTGAATTTATTCAGGTCATTCTGATACGTGCTTCGGTCTCGCGACTGTATTTTATCTCAAAAGTGTAAATATTAAGAAGTGTCACCTAGAACCGACCGCAAACTCCACAAAACTACAGACCCCTTGCAAAGCCTAAAAAAACTTGTGTTAAGATTATTTTAAATATACGAGAAATAATTAAAACTCGACGTTCTGTAAAACTTAGTTCTCTAGACATATCTACAACGTTTAATCACACTAGAACAACAAAGTTACCTACATTACATACCTACTAAAACAGTCACTAGTAGTCGTTAGTCAGGGGCCGATGAACGATGACGGGGCATGAGGGGTAGAGAACACACGCGGGAACCAACAACGCACAACACAACACACTAACGGCATAAAAGCGGCAGCAGCGGTACCGGAGGCGGGTGGTGATGAATGGTGGTGGGCGATGATACATGTGGGTGGTGGAGGGCGGAAGTGGTTGTGATGATGGGCGACAACGGGGGGCCGGGCTCAGTTCACCGCTGAAACATACATTAAAGGGAAGCGCGGTCAGCCGACAGTTGATGCAACATTCCACTTACAGCTAGATTTATTCTACATATGTAAACTGTTAATGAAAAAAAAAAGATAGAGCGTATTTTTAGCTTCGTTTTTAAGTTTCAAATGTTCATAGTTTCAAACGGACTGGTGTTGTTTAACTTGTTTTATTTCAGTTGTTATTACTACAGTATTACGAGGGTGTTTTTTAAGTTACCTATCTAGCAATGAAAATGATCTCATACAAAAAAATTGCATGGTTGGTAAATTATTGTGAGTTTGACGAAATTTTGGTACGAGTTTGTTGTTCTGATGTTTTTACTACATTTTTTCTTCCGAAAAATTAGTTAAAGCAATCTGAAGCATTAGGTAGTCATAGTTCCTCACTAAAGCGCGAAATGGAGCAAAAATTACTCATAAAAGAATATCCCAGATGTATGGCACTGACGGCAGGTCCTATTTTTAAGTAAAATTTTGGATCAAATAGTTTCCATCGGACCGAGACTTAATTCAGGTAGACCCTAGATCATGAAGACCGATGGAAGAAATGGGGAGACTATCAGGCTTGTTGACGAATTGCTATTAACAGATCGAAGAATGAAAATCCTAGTGCTTGCTAAAGAAGCTGGAGTTGTCAAAAGAACAGATTTCGAGCTCACGAAGTTTTAAGGGTAGGGATGGAAAAGGTTTCGCACGATGGATTCCCCAAATTACTTACACCAGCGCAAAAATATGAAAATTTCTCAAGAACATCTGGCTGTTTTATAGAATGCTGACAGTGATTTCTCGCAAATTTTCTCATGCGACGAAGCTTGGGTGTTCTATTAAGATTCGCACATGAAGTAGGAGTTTGTTCATACAGCTCTCCACCTCCAAAGACAGTAAAAATTCAGTCATTTTCCCTGTGAAGGGCTTTTGCTTACTTAATATATGAAAAAAGGGTCCACAAATAATGGAGAGGTTTACGAAAGGACGAGCTAAAGCCTGAAGCCGGCCATTATAGAAACAACGTCCAACTTCATAGTTGCACAATTGCAGGGTCCACAGGGTTTTGCACAGTTCAAACCTTTAGCAAAAGCATAGAGTTACATCATCTATTCTATATTCCTGATTTAGCGCTCTGAAACACCTTGGTTAAACATCTGAACAAAGAACTCAGAGACTGAATATTCTTCTCAGATGATGGGTTGAAAGCCGCTGTAGCGTTCTTTTTTAGGCGCAAATAAAACATTTTTTTTGTTGGATGAAATGAAACTACTCGAGAAACAATGGTCTAAGTATATTAGTATAGGCGATAGTTTTGTAGAAAAATATATATTTTTGTAGGTTTTCGTTCGTAGCTAGATAGATAACGGAAAAAAATCACACTCAGATAATTACAATGCTTCTCTAATGAAACTTATCTAGTAAAAATGTTTTATGTCACAAATATAAAAATATAAAATAGGTAATTTCTTGAAATTTTTATGAAACTACGGTGCCGTTGTAGCGTGCGGTCTACCAAAAAATTTGAGATCTACCCTGCTATTACAGATGAACAATTTGTTGTTAACGATGATTTGATTACTAATATATTTACAATTAATATCTATAAATAGTGGCAATATCCTTTCTTCCTTAATATTTTCCAGGATAAATGGTCCAGACGTGGTACTCCCCTCATTTTCTTTAAGATATAAATTTCGGAATCTAGACACGATCGTTCAATACCTTGCGTATGAGCTATTGTGAACGGACCAACATAGTTTTGCTGGTGATTAACAGTTTGATGGTCGAAGCCTCGCCGGCCAAGATTCTTATACGCTGGCTACTCGTCCGAATGAATAACAGATTTAAATTGAAGCTCTATTTCTATAATTGGCATTAATGTGTTTACTTTTTCTTTGCAAAACCACGGCTTCTTTTGAAATATACGTATTAGTAACTTGTCATTGTCATTAATAATGAAACTCACCCTATTATTTTATTGCTTTGCTTAGAAATGTATTTATTGCAGGTAGACCGTACATTACAGTGGCACCGAAACTACTAATAAATACATCTGGATTGAGAAAAGGACATATAATAATACAGAGCAAGAACATTCCCACATATAAAAGCACATCGCATACCAATTATTTTTAGTTATTCATGAATTACGACTCAATATTGATAACATCTATGCCATGCATTCAATAAAATGTTATAAAATTTTGTTATCCTTTTTTTATTAACCAAAATTACCTCAGTGCGTCGCTGGTTAAACGTAAAAATGGATTAAACCAGCGTTTCTCAACCTGTAGGGCGCGCCCCACTAGAGGGGAGTGATTACACTATTGGGGGGGAGGGGGCGAGCGTATCGAAAAGAAATTATTATTAAAAAAAAAAACCGGTCAAGTGCAAGTTGAACTTGCACAATTAGTGTTCCGTACGTTGATTGTTTTTAAAATAAAAATTTTTGTTAGGGTGGTATAAAATGATCAGTGACTTCACAAAACACACCCCAAATGAGTTTTCAACAAAGTTTGTTTCCAATCTTTACTGAAATCTGGTGACCTTGAAATTTTTTTTTTATATACCAAATAAATTATTAAAGGTAATGCACTCGTGGTAATTTTCGTTTAATCTATACCCCGTGGAGAATATTCCAGAATTTTTTCAAAATTTTTTGATCAATACTTTTCGAGATAAGGTAGGGGACAGCGATTTTTTAAAAGTAATTCGAAGAAAAGTGTGCGCAAGTATTACATTATATATATATTTTTTACTCGTGTTTTCACAAGCTTTCATTTGACACCACACTCGATGACCTAGTAAAAAAAAAAAAATTTTCACTTCCGATTTCACCCCTCAAAACGAACCCCTTAAGTCAAAATTTATGTTACGGTGGTATAAAATGATCAGTGACTTCACAAAACACACCCCAAATGAGTTTTCAAACAAAGTTTGTTTCCAATCTTTACTGAAATCTGATGACCTTGAAATTTTGGTTTTTTTTATATACCAAATAAATTATTAAAGATAATGCACTCCTGATAATTTTCGTTCAATCTACACCCCGTGGAGAATATTCCAGAGTTTTTTCGAAATTTTTTTGATAAGTACTTTTCAGCGACAGCGATTTTTCGCGAATTTTTAAAAATAATACAAAGAAAAGTGCGCGCAAGTATAATATTATATATATATTTTTTACTCGTGTTTTCACAAGCTTTCATTTGACACCACACTCGATAACCTAGTAAAAAAATTTTTTTTTTCACTTCCGACTTCACCCCTCAAAACTAACCCCTTAAGTCAAAATTTAATTCTCAAAACTACATAGCTCTGATGAGGCCATCAATTCTTATATTATTACCAAATTTCACCTTTCTATGTGAAATAGTTTCGGAGAAAATCGGGTGTGACAGACAGACAGACAGACAGACACCGAAGTGATCTTATAAGTGTTCCGTACGGAACACTAAAAACATTTAATATAATTTATTGAAAGGAAAGCAAAACAAAATAGATTCTGACATAATAAAAAATAAAATACACATTTACCCTGATATAGTACACCTATAAATAGGATTGTGTTAGTACTGCACAATGTATTTACCTAATAATTAACATATCAATACTAAATTAAAAACAAGTTTAATAATTATTAGTGACTCCCTTCGGCCTGTTTTGCAGAGCAAAGATTTTCGAAGGATGGTTTAATATTAAAAATACACTCTGAGTTCCTTTTCTAAATTTAGTTGGGATCTATATTTTGTTTTCAAAGCAGCCACCGCAGAAAATCCGGTTTCGCAAAGGTAGGATGTTGAAAATGGTAATAGTATATGAAATGCTCATGTTTTCAGTGCAGAAAACTCATCATTCACCCCTGCCCAAAATTCAAAGTGTGATTTATTATTAAATTGTCTTTTGATTTCGCCACTTGCCATAAAGTCTATGAAGATTTCTTCTTCGGAAGTTGAAAGCCCTTCGGGAGTATTTTGAAATGAATTCCTAACCCACTCGTAACTTGCTACCAAGTTGTCAGTAAGAAACTATTTTTTAAAATTCTTTGTCAACATGGCTAGATGATTTTCAGTGGTTACTGAAACAACTTTCACATGTTGTTCTTCAGCCTTGTATGTTTTAAGACGTTCATCCAGTTTTGCAAACATTTCTAGGTTTTTTGCTTTACATTTCTGCTCCACAATTCCAATTTTCTACAAAAAGCATTAACTTTATCACTTGTATCGAATATATGTGTATTTGTTTCTTGGAGTTGAAGATTTAAGGTATTTAGTTTCTCGAATATATCGACCAAGTAGCTCAATTTCGTTACAAATAAACTATCTCGAAACTTCTGGGCTTCCGGTCGGTTTTCCTCTTCTAGAAAAATGGCGATATCATTTCTTAATTCATAAACACGTTGCAAACATTTCCCACGTGATAACCATCTTGCCTCGCAATAAAATAGTAACGCTGAAATTCTAGATTTTTAGGGGTCTCATTTTAATATAATTTACTACGGTTACAACTGTAGTGAGCACAATATTCAGAGCAGGACTCATTTCTTTGGAAGCCAGAGCTTCTCTGTGGATCATACAATGTGTCCACACACACAGAGGAGATTTTTGTCTCACAAGTACTTGCATACTTCGAAATCTTCCAGACATTGAACGAGCACCATCGGTACATATTCCGACGCAATTTTTCCACTCCATATTTGCTTCGTTTATAACACCATTTAAGATAGCAAATAATGCGAGTGATGTTGCTTTGAGTTCTATTAGTTTGCAGAAAAATAGTTCTTCTACTGCTGACATACCATCATAAAATCGAACATAAGCAATGAAATGAGCATCTTTATTGCTATCTGTTGCCTTATCAAGCTGAATTGAAAACAATTTATCAGGCAATTTCCCGAAAAGCTGATGCTGTACATCTTCAGTTATATCACCAATTCGACGGGCAACAGTATTATTTGATATAGGTATGGATAGCAATTGTTTGGCAAAATTATCTCCAAACATAGTTTCTACAATCTCAATCGCTGCTGGCAAAACAAGCTCTTCACCAATGGTGTGAGGCTTTTTACATCTGGCTATTTTATATGAAACTTTATGAGAGACAAGTAAAGCTTTTTCATTCACTGACAAAGTTTTTTTAAAAAATGATTTCTGCTTTACATATGATTTTAATTTTAATTTGAAGAATTCTCGGGGTTTGTTAACGTACTCATTATGAAGCGTTTCCAAATGTCGTTTAAGTTTATTTGGTTCCATGCTGCTGCCGAGATTTTTGAGCAAATAAACCCTAAATTTAAGTATTCTTGAGAATACTTGATTTTATTTTCGGAACCACGCTCGTCTGTGCAATTGTTGATGCTTCCCTATCGTCTAATGCTCGCTTACGCCCACTTAAAAATTTATCCATGATTCTGTATAAATTTACTGCCGTATAATTACGTCGCCGTAAATTACAACATACACATTCACGATAAATCCGATAGCAGTAGAAGGATCAACTCGACTGAGAAGGGCTGTAATTGAACGAGATGCAGCATTTGTACACTTTTCGGCAGACTTACCGAATGTTCGAGACAACTTAGAACTTCTCGCGAAGCCGCTACCGATATGGTGGACGTGACAGAGAGCAACAGGGAGGCATCGATTCTAGTTTTGTCAACGCAGCAGATATGTGTCGCCAAATATGAATAAATTTACTTATTCTTGGTAGTTTGTAAGGTTTGTAATTAAGGTCATAGTGTAGCTTTAGCATCAAAATACTGAAAATACATTATTATTGCATGCATTGTTATTGTATTAGAGGGGTGGGGGAAGGCGCGATGAAAATTATGTTTGAGAATTAGGTCGCAAATACTGAAAGGTTGAGAAACGCTGAATAAAACGATAACTGAATCGGTCATTTTGAAAAGGTGTCATCTCAACTTTTTTCACAAAACCACCAGATTTTGTACCTTAATGCCACTATTCGTGTACTCCATATGAAAACTGGTCATTTGTCGCCATCTAAAGCAGCTTAACAACACCAGGCTCCTGACACTCTGTTGGGAAAGTCATCTCTGAGAGCTCGTTTTCAAAACGAAGCGTTTGCGCAGAACCTACCTTTCACCCTATCTGTTATGATCGTGTTTATTGCCTTAGGGAGCATGAACAGTTTTTACATCCTCTACAAACACACAGAAATTTCAAGTGAAATACCTAATGTATCAAGACGTAGCCGCTTTTAGAAACTGGTGGCCAGATTTTTTTAATAAAAAAGTCCTGTTACAGGAAAGTTATGGAAAGCAAATTTCCAAAGAGTAAAAACTCAATTTGCTGTCAACAAGTTTTACAAATTCGTTTTTGAGTGAAGAGCCAGAAGTGGTTATTACCAAGCCTTAGGTATAATCTTGTGCAACACCGTTTTCTTCTACAGAAAGCATACATCAAGAGCCCCCAGCTATTCATACTATCACCTGAAAGCAACCTTGCTTATCAAGGAAAACTTCCTATTAATATAAAAAAATGCAAGACATCAGGAAACTGTATCAGAACATTCCTAATGACAAGAATGTTTTCTGAGATGAAATTAATGAGTTTTAACTATCTTTTTTAATCCAATTTTAACTTTTTTTACTATTTTAATTTGTCAAAACACAGTTTTTTTTTTTTAAAGAAATTGGATTTGGTCTACGAAAAACCTAGTTCATTCTGAAAAGGGGTCATCTCTTCTAGAGAAAAAAAGTTTTCTGGGGCCCCCCTCAGTTTCAAAAAACATTAAAGATATTTTTGCATCAGGATTGATGCTTTATAAACATAAGAAATACTATGCTACCCTAACTAATAATGTATAGAAGTAAGAGTTTGTTGTTTTTCCTAACGAAGGGTATCCTGAGTTTTTGAGGTAGAAATGCCCTACTTCCATTAACTTGTTTTTTTATTATTTTAACTTTTTCTTTGGGTAAAAAAAGAACTTGTCCCATTTTTTTAGCCTCCCCTCCCCCCTAAAACCACATTTTTACATTTATTTAGTTTTTTCCCGGGTTTTTCTTAATGAACCATCGCTAAAAAATTGTAATGTTAGGGGAGCATCAGGGCAACAATTAAGTAACATTTTTGGTGTCACGTGACTTTACCAGCATTCTAAAAAAATAAAGAAATCGAAAATTTTAAAAATTGATGAACTGTTGATAGGTGACTAAATATGTTTTTTAAAAAAAAAAAATTACATTTTTTCCCCTAATCTAACCCCCCCCCCCGGAAAATTAGATTTTCCCGATTTTTTGCCATTTTTTTTTCGCCGTTTTAACGTACCACTGGATACAAAAATTTTTTTAGCATCAAATTCGGATTCTATCGAAAACTTTATAAAAGAAACTCATATCTGTATGCATCCTTTTTAGTGTTCCGTACCGAGCACTTATAAGATCACTTCGGTGTCTGTCTGTCTGTCTATCCGTCTTGTCGTCTCCGAAACTATTTGACGTAGAGAGTTGAAATTTGGTACTAATATAGAAATTGATGGCCTCATCAGAGCCGTGTAGTTTTGAGCGTTAAATTTGAACTTAAGGGGTTAGTTTTGGAGGGTGAAATCGGAAGTGAAAAAAAAAATACTAGGTCATCGAGTGGGGTGTCAAATGAAAGCTTGTAAAAACACGAGTTTAAAAATATATATGTCTTACATGCGCATACTTTTCTTTGTATTATTTTTAAAAAATCGCTGTCCCTCTCCCTATATCTCGAAAAGTATTGATCCAAAAATTTTGGAAGAATACTAGAATATTCTCCACGGAGTATAGATTGAACGAAAATTATCACGAATGCATTACCTTGGAACAACGCAATTGAACACTTTGGAGAATCTCGAGCGGTTGCTCTTGACATATCCAAGGCATTTGACCGTGTTTGGCACGATGGGCTGTTGGCTAAGTTACGTTCTTATGGTATGTCTGAAAAGTTCTGTTTGTGGCTCTCATGTTTCCTCAGAGAGCGTTCTTTACGAGTGGCAGTCGACGGATTTCTTTCTAACACCTTCACTATCAACGCCGGTGTGCCCCAAGGTTCCATACTATCTCCTACTCTCTTCCTTATTTATATTAACGATCTGCTGGAAAAGACCGAGAATCCAATCTACAGCTTTGCAGATGACAGTACACTTATCTCTTCATTCACTTTGAATGTTCGGACATCGACTACTCAGACGAATATCCGCAGACAGCAGGAAGTCATTCAACTTAACAAAGACCTGGAAGAAATTCTATCTTGGGGTGACAGTAACCAAGTGGACTTTAACGCTACAAAAACCCAGGCGGCAGTTTCTAAAAAAGTTAACGTTGCAGAACCCGACATAGTTATGTCGGGGCACTCCATCCCCCTAACATCGTCACTCAATCTGTTAGGCGTTAATTTGGGAGCAAATATGTCCTGGCATGAACATGTTGCAGGCATAGCAAGGAGGGCTTCTCAAAAGTTGGGAATATTGTTTCGAACCAGAAAGCTTTACACTCCACAACAACTGTTAATTCTTTACAAAACTCAAATTCGACCAACTATGGAATACTGCTCCCATGTTTGGAGCTCCGCTCCCAAACATACACTGCATTTGTTGGATTCTATCCAGAGAAGAGCTGTTCGTCTGATTGGACACCCGGAACTGACTGACGGCCTTGATTCGCTGGAACATCGAAGAACGGTTGGCGACTTGAGCCTATTCTACAAGTACTTTCATGGAAAGTGTTCGAAGGATGTGGCCCGCTTAATTCCTCCCAGAGCGGTGCATGTTAGGAGTACACGTCGCGCTAATGCTTCACATTCGTATGAGGTTCAGCTTGTTACTCCTCGTACAACGCTTTTCAAGCAGTCTTTTATATGGAGAACATCATACCTTTGGAATAGTTTTCCCAGGACTGTGTTTCCCATCGAGTACAATCTACAGCGATTCAAGAACAACGTGAATCGCTTTCTCCGCACACGTGTCGCTCCTGTAGCGCTTTAGGGATTTCCCTGTAGCACGTGTGCTAGACCCATAAAAAAAAATAAATAAATAATTTATCTGGTGTATAAAAAAAAAAAATTCAAGGTGATCGGTTTTCAGTAAAGATCGGAAACGAACTTTGTTGAAAACTGATTTGGGGTGTGTTTTGTGAAGTCACTGATCATTTTATAACTCCATAACAAAAATTTTTATTTTAGAAGCAATCAACGTACGGAACACTAATTACGTAAGTTGAACTTGCACTTGACTAGATATTTTTCTAGCGAAAGGAAAATTAATTCGAATTATTTAAGGACATTTTTAGCACTAAATTGACTATCTTTCCCTTTTCTTGGCCGTTTTAACGTACCATTCGGATTCTACGGAAAATTTTACTCACGAAACTCATTTCTGTATGCATCGGAGTTTTTTTATGGGCATAAAGGAAACTTAAATTGCAATTTGCAGGGAATTTTTACCTGTAAATTGATTATTTAATGCTCTTTTGGCCATTTTAACGTACTAATTATTTCAAAATAATACATTCGGCCTCAGATTTAGATTCTAGGGGAAATTTTTCCTAGCGGTTCTACAAACTAAAGGAAGGCGGCAAAACTCAAATGACAAAAGCATGGCAGAGTGGTAAAATAATTGTAACACATGTATTAAAAATTTAAATGAAATGAAAAATAAAAGTCGCATGGTCAATAAATACTTTTGTCAAATTCCCCCTAGAATCCAACTCTGAGACCGAAAGTATTATTTTGAAAGGAATTGTACGTTAAAATGGCCAATAGAGCGTTAAATAGCCAAGTTAGAGCTAAAATTGGCCTGCAAATGACAATTTAATTTGCCATTATGTCCATAAAAAAGTTCCGATACAGACAGAAATCCGTTTCTTTGGGTAAAATTTTCCATAGACTCCGAATCTGAGGTTAAATGTACTTTGTGAATGGCGAAAAAAAGGGAAAAATAGTCAATTTAATGCTAAACATGTCCTTAAAAAATTCGAATTAGTTTTCCATTTACTAGAAAATAAAAGGATGCATACAGATATGAGTTTCTTTTGTAAAATTTCCGTAGAGTTCGAATTTGATACTAAAATTTTTTTTGTATACAGTGGTACGTTAAAAATTCAATTTTTAAGGGTGACGCACCTCGAGAAAATTTTTTTTTCTGAGGGGTTAGGTTAGAAGAAACCAAATTTAATCACTAACAGTGCGTCGATTTTTAAAATTTTCAATTTCTTTCTTTTTTTTTAGCAGGCTGGTAAGATCACGTGACACAAAAATGTTTTTTCGTTAAGAAAAACCGAAGAAAACTAAATAAATGTAAAAATGGGGGGGGGGGGGGGGTTACCCAACAAACTTTTTTGAGGTAGGGAATTTCGACCCCAAAAACTCAGGATAACCTCTGAAAAATGGGAGATGACGCTTTTTAAAAATGACCAATTCAATTAAATACTTTACAGATAACAATATAAATAGGGCAAAACCAAGGTTTAAATTTATTATAAATAAGGAAGGTCCAGGAGTACCACATACAGTCCAATGTTTGTAATTGGTCAATGTTGATTGACAGGAAAGTCGCAGACCTTTCGTCAATTTCATTTCGTTTTATAGTCAACAGTACACTCGAAACTGTTTAGAATCCACTATTGCCAAGTAAATATCCATAATGCCAAATGAGACTTTAGGGAAAACTGTGGCTTTCCGGTCACAACACTGACCAAAAAAATGTACTCCCGAACCTACAAGGAAATATTTATGTGTATGTGTGTATGAATGTAAGTAACTAGGTATGTATATATGTATGTATGTATGTATGTATGTATGTATGTATATATACATATGTGTATATATATATATATATATATATATATATATATATATATATATATATATATATATATATATATATATATATATAAAGACTCATTTAGCATTAACAATACTTGACAATAGTACAGTTTGAACAGTTTATTGATTAGTATGATGTTAATAAAACATGTAAAACTTTTTAAAACATTTCATAAGCCTTAAAATCTGTATCTCAATTATCCATAGGATGTCCAAAAAATTGTATAATAAGAATAAAAAATATCCAATATATTCACCTAAAATTAGTCTTAAAAATTCACAATCTGAATTACTAAACCAGTTCAAAAAAACACCATAAATTTGAAAATACTTCTATATTCTTGTTTAAAATTTCACATTAGAAAAATGACTGTATCTACGGAGAGTTTTTGAAAATGATTCAATTTTCGAATTGAATCTAGAAGAGCACCCTGTATACTTTTGTTAATATTCACTTCTGACTAAACCACCATACATAAATAATATATTTTGTAATTTTTAGTACAACTAAACAATATTTAAAAATACTATAAGAAGTTCATATACATCTATTTGTAAAAAAAACCCTGTACAAAAAAATAATCATTAGGGAAAACATTTATTTGATGCCCTTAAAATATATTCCAAAGAAAGATGCACACATGATGTGGTATCTCTTTACCAAATATAGCTTATATAAAAATTGTCAAAAACTGTTATTGACTTGTTCTGTCAGGTTGTCGAATGAGGATGGTAATGACAAATGAAATACTTGCTGAAAATACTGGATTATTATGATACTATAGTTTTCAAAAATGGAGAAATTTACGGAACGACAGACCAAAACTTGAGGCAAATCATTAAAGAAAAACCTCTGAATACATGGAGAACCAAAATTTTGCTGTTGCACAACTACAGTGTATACAACGCTCGCACAGTTCCAACCATTATCGAAAGCACTGGATTTATCGAGTTACTACATCCGCCCTATTGTCGACCTGATTTAGTGCCCTGCGTTTTTTTTTTGCGTTCAAATATTTACAAGGGTCGAAATTTTTTCTCGAATGATGAGTGGAGAGCCATTAAGCAGTCGAGACCCAAAGAAAATAATTTTTTTGGATGGAATCAAACAACTCAAAAGCCGGGCTAAGTCGAGAATAGTTATAAAAGAAAGCAAGTTTTTTAAGCGCTGGATTTTTCTGATCTACTGTACCTCAAATGAATTAAATGTTAATTATATCTTATTTGAATGGACCTTTAAATGTTCTCAACAAACCAGATTCAAACAAGATTTAAAGAATGTTTAGCTTATTTGAGGTATGGTAGGTACCAACGTCAAACATGCGTTAGAAGAGTTAAGATTAGTTAAGAATGTAACCGATAGGAGATTATTAGACACATATACTGCTTTCGGTCTTCCAGGTTTTTGTTCTTTGCTAATGATTAGAAGTTGTACCCGGCGGTTGGATCGATTGAGGAGTGTGTGGGATTTATTTATTTATTCATTTCACAGTACAATAGTAATATTTCCAGTACATAATATATTTTAACCTAGAGCCAAGCTAATAGTAAACAAGGTGCGCCTAGGTGTATAGAGACACCTGTATGCGCAGGTGCGCAGGCTAAATATACAATTTAAATTACGCTAAGATTTGTAGAAGGTAAAGATAATAATTAATACATAAGAAAATTAAGAAAAAGAAAAAACATACATATAAACATGCAGACAATCGCATTTATGAATTATAACAATCCACATAATAGTTCAGAATTTTCTTAAGTTTACATTTTTTTTCAAACAGTTTATAATTATTTATATTTCTGATATTCTGTGGCAACTTACTGAAAACTTTAGGTCCCAAAACTGGCAAAGACCTCTGGTTTCGGTCATATTTTCTAAAGGGTACAACTAATATCGCATTTTCTCTGTTTCTAGTTCTATATTGATGATTCGCAATTTTTTTTTCATTTCTGTAGCAAAATAGAGAAATGTTTAAAAGATATAAATTTCTTATATTCATTATATTTTCATTATATAATCTCTTGGTTGGAAAAAGTCTATCACGAAAGAAAATTACTCTAACAATATAGTTTTGTATCAAGCTCAGTTGACTCAGTGCATTATTATAAAGTCCACCCCACACAATGATGCCATATCTCAACAGTGACTCGACCAATGCCTTATAGACAGTAACCCGTAGTTTGAGGGGTAGTATTTTTCTTATTAGGTAAAACTTATATATGAGTCTTCTCAGTTTATTAGATAAATCTTGGACTTGTTCAGTCCATCTGAGATGTTTATCAATCGTAATTCCAAGATATTTTGTGTGTGTGACTTCTTTCATGACCATGTTCATATCGTTTACCTGTATACAAGTCCGGTCGATTTGCTTCAGTCAGAGAGAAAGCAATGTATACCGTCTTAGAAAGATTTAAGGTTAATTTCATCAAATCAAGCCAGGCCCCGACAATGCTCACGCCCCTACCAACTGCCATTTTTACAGCATCCCATGTCTCGTCTCTGAAAACAAGAACTGTATCATCAGCATATGATATTGAAACTCCTTCTATGTCTAGGCTTAGTAAAGAGTTTATATAGCAGATAAAGAGAAGAGGACCTAGGACAGTGCCTTGTGGTACTCCAATCTGCACAGTTAGTGGTTCACTCAGTACTTTTCCGATCTTCACAACTTGTTTTCTTTCCTCTAAGTAATTTCTAAAGATGTTTAAAACCGAGCCTCTGACACCACAACGCTCCAAAACATCAAGAAGGCCAGAGTGAGGTACGGTGTCAAAAGCTTTGGCTAGGTCCAGGAAAACTGCAATACACTTTTTATCATCATCCAGAGAGGCCTTAATATGGCTGACCAGTTCAGACATTGCATCGCCAGTGCTAACTCCCTGCATGAAACCAAACTGCTTTTTGTTTATGATATTTTTGGACGTTAGATAATCATATAATCTTTTTTTAAGGCATTTTTCAAATAGTTTACCATAGGCTGATATCACACTAATTGGACGGTAATTGGAAATATCAGTCTTGCTTCCCTTTTTATATATAGGGGTTATTATTGTATGTTTAAACTGTGGTGGAATTCTTGCAGTGGTGAGGATCAGATTGAAGATGTGCATCAGAGGCAGCAAAATCGACTGATGAACACTTTTCACTAATTTGCCTGTGATGCCATCTAATCCACGAGCACATGAGTTTTTTAGGCTATTGATGTGGCTTATGAGTTCATTTGCTGTAATTGGAGTCAAAGTCATTGAATTTATAGGTTCAACATAGTCCATGCGGACATCAAACTTCGGTTTTTTTATCTTCGCTGCCATATTTAGTCCAACATTTATGTAATAATTATTACAGTAATTGGCAATCTCTGCATTAGTTTCAATTGGTATGTCCCTTTCATTGACTATGTACCAATTACTATTATTTTTTTACCTGTGGCTTCATTTGCTGCATCATTTATTATTTTATAAAGTTTTCTTAAGTCACCACTATATTTATCTATCTCATTACCATAGTATGCCTGTTTTGCCCTTTCTATCGTCTTATTTAGTACATTTCTATATGCCTTATATACATTCCATAAGCCTTCATTATTTTTTTGTTTTATAGCACGTCTTTTAAGTTTGTCCCTGTGTTTAATTGAAGTTATGATTCCTTCCGTAATCCAAGGCTTAATTTTTTTTTGCTTCTTCATTATCACTATTTTTTCAGTAGTACAGGTTTTTTTGAGGGAATCAAATATTTTAATAAATTTATTGTAGGCCACTACAGGATCGTCCAAGTTCAATACTGTTTCCCAATTTACATGTTTTATATTCTCTACAAACATGATTTCATCAAATTTCATTATACTCATTTTTTCATAAAGTTTGTTACATTCTATGGTTCTATCATTCCAGTAGATGTCCAGGTAAATAGGAAAATGATCGGTTAGATCACTGTCTAAAACTATTGCCCTATACTCCAAGTTTTGTATGTCTAACTTTTTCGTTACGAATATGTGGTTAATACAACTTTTACTTTCTACTGTTACTCTAGTGTACGAGTTAATATATGGCTTAAATCCAAGAGATGAAAGTGTTGTCAAATATCTATTTACTAAGGGCTTTGTAGGAGCAAGTATATCAAAATTAATATCACCCAGAAATATGTCAATACTGTTTGTTATGTTGGATTGCAGGGTGATTTGGATAGACTTAGTGTCTGGTGTCAGTTAAACGGTATGATTTTAAATACTTCTAAATGCTTCTCTATGTCTTTCTCGAGATTGCGCAATTCATTGTTTTTTGATTACAGCATAAATGGGACTTCCCTCGAATCCATGGTTAGCGTTAGGGACCTGGGGGTTAAGTTTGATTCAACACTGAGTTTTATTCCTCATATAACTGAGGTAACGTCTAGGTCTCTGAGGATGCTTGGGTTCATCAGGCGTTGCTCATCAGAATTTTCATCCATTACCTCTATAAAAATGCTGTACTGCTTGTTGGTTATATTGGAATATTGCTCATGTGTGTGGAACCCACCTTTTGCTCACCATGCTAGGAGCTTGTTCAGAGTAAATTTCCACGTCATATTATAAATTCTTTAACAATGATTCTTTTAGTTATTATTCAAAACTGATATCTATATTAAACTTGAATACCCTGTTTAACGAGAGAGTTCAACGAGATCTGATAATGTTCTTTAAAATTCTAAATGCCATTGTAAATTGCCCAGAACTTTTATCTCAGATTAATTTGTATGCACCCTCTAAACATACTAGATCTACGTTGTCCTTCTTCAAACCTTATTATAAGACAACCTATGGAGCTAATACCTTCATGACAAGATCTATGGACACTGTAAATAAGTGCCCATCACTGGACTTGTTCTCCAGTTCCTTGTCTTTTTTTAAGAGGCAGATCGGGGTTCTGTTCTGAATTTCTTAGTTTTAGCCTTTAATTTTAAGTGCTATTTAGAGATGTAAACTTTTGTATTTAGTCTTTATGAGTTGTACGGGCATGTCCCATAAATAAATAAATAATAATTATAATAATATAAAGGTAATGAAATTATAAGATGTAAAAAGAGTCTAAATAAGAACAGAGCACATATTCCTTACAGTTCTCTGCAGTCATTGTTTCATTGGATCTGAACTACCATCTGAAATTAGTCGGTTCCGTGAGTAAATTCCAATATCATTGTAAATAGCCTAGTTTTTAATCTTAGGTTTAGTCAGCCATCGCTCCTGATGATGCTAACATGGTTAGCAAAACGCCTATTGGAAGCAAAAAATTGACATAGTGGTGATACCGATTATTTTTTTTTATTGTTCATCTCCTCGCCTGAGTAGGAATTTTAGTCTTTTTTATGTCCCAATGATATAGGCGAGGATGTGGACTATAAATAAAAAGTTAATGCCGTAAACGGTAAAAGGATGAGTGTTTCGAGCTGTAGCTATAACGTGAAACATATTTAAAACTTTCTTGTTTGTTAGTTCCTTCTCCCAATTGTAATTTATGTATCTTAAGTTAGATTAATTATTTTAAAACATATATACTTATATGTCTGAAGCTCAGGGGTCCACTTGAATTGTAATTTTATTTAAATTTACATTGCAATGTACAAATACAGATGTCTTATTTTATTTCCTCCTTCCTTTTTCAAAGGATTATATCCGCACAAAAATATATAGCAAACCAATGTACGAGGCTGGTTTGAAAAGTCCGTGCAAAGTCCGAGAGATGGCACCACCGGCGCGTATCGAGGTCATGTTTAGTTAGTAGCATCTCTTGAATGAACGCACACCAAGTTTCAGCCATATTGGTCTATTTCTTTGTGTTTGGCATTCGTGTGAATCAAGGAAGTCGAGTGATTTTCAAGAAATGGACGAGAAAGAATTTCGTGTGGTGATTAAACATTACTTTATAAAAGGCAAAACGCCTCAGGAGACTAAAGAGAAGCTTGATAAACATTATGGTGACTCTGCACCTTTGATTAGAACAGTTTATAAGTGGTTTCAAAATTTTCGGACTGGCCATATGGGCACAAGTGACGCTGAACGTTCTGGCCTGCGGAGGTTACGACTCCAGAAATCATTGATCAAATCCATGGTATGGTGATGGATGACAGAAGAGTTAAGGTGCGAGAGATTGCTAGTGCTGTGGGCATCTCGACTGAACGGGTACATAATATTTTGCATAAACATTTGGACATGAGAAAGCTATCCGCAAGATGGGTGCCGCGATTGCTCACGCTTGACCAAAAACGGAATCGTGTGAAGTGTTGCAAGGATGGTTTGCAGCTGTTCCAGAAGAATCCGGAGGACTTTAAGCGTCGTTTCGTCACTGTGGATGAAACATGGATACATTATTATACTCCTGAGACCAAACAACAATCTAAACAATGGGTTACCAAGGGGGAATCTGCACCAAAAAAGGCGAAGACCGTTCCTTCGGCCGGAAAGGTTATGGCGACTGTCTTTTCGGATTCGCAAGGGATAATCCTCATCGACTATCTGGAAAAGGGTAAAACTATTACAGGTGAATATTATTCATCGTTATTGGATCGTTTGAAAACCGAGCTGCAAGAAAAACGCCCGCGATTGGCCCACAAGAAAGTCCTTTTCCATCACGACAACGCACCAGCACACACCTCAGCAGTTGTGGTCGTAAAATTAATGGAAATAGGATTCCAACTCGTTTCACATCCCCCCTATTCTCCAGACTTGGCTCCCTCGGACTACTATTTGTTCCCCAATTTGAAGAAATGGTTGGCGGGACAAAGATTTTATTCAAACGAGGAGGTGATTGCAGACACTAATGGATATTTTGCAGACTTGGACAAATCCTATTATTCGGAAGGGATCGACAAACTAGAACATCGTTGGACGAAGTGTATAAGCCTAAAAGGAGACTATGTCGAAAAATAAAAAAGGTTTACCCCAAACACATAAGTAGTTTTTGTTTTTGTACGGACTTTTCAAACCAGCCTCGTATCTGATTGTGTTCATTGAATACCATACTGTTAAAAATTTTTACTTAAAAGGAGAAATGTAAATGGACCTACCTTGACAGTGCCGACAATTTAATAGTGCAATCACCTAGTAAAGTAGCAAGCATATTCAAAATTTTCAGGACTATAATTAACCTGTAAGCGTCTAGGAGCGGCATGTGTGCGGAAAAAGCGATTCACATTGCTCTTGAATCGCTGTAAATTGTACTCGGTGGGAAACACAGCCCTGGGCAAATTATTCCAAAGGGATGATGTTCTCCATATAAAAGACGGCTTGAAAAGCGTTGTACAAGGAGTAACAAGCTGAACCTCATACGGATGTGGAGTATTAGCGCGACGTGTATTTCTAACAAGCACCGCTCTGGGAGCAATAAAGCGGATTACAATGTTCGAACACTTCCCACGAAAATACTTGTAGAACAGACTCAAGTCGCCAACCGTTCTTCGATGTTCCAGCGAATCAAGGCCGCCGCACAGTGGGGAAAAACGAAAAAATGATTGTGTTTCAAAATTGTCTAGAGCGTTCAATTTTGGTTCGATTTGGACGATTTTTTTTTAAAATTGAAGCTTATTAAATTCCAAACAAAGTTGTCGGAGCCGATTTTGCAATTAAACTTTTGTTTCAAAATGGCGGACGTCTTCAAAATGGCGGTTTCTGATTATATAGCGACTGAGACACAGAAAACGCTTACAGTTTCAAACCAAGTTGTGCTAAAATGCGTGTATGTATGTTTTTTTATGTCTTAGATAATATATCTAATATCACAGTTACAAAATTAATAATAATGAACCCAAAATGGCTGCCATGAACAATAAAAGTATTATAAATATGAATAAACGTACCATTATTATTTTATATCTATAACATTTGCATAAATAATTTCTTTAAGGTTATTAATTATAAATATGTTTCAACAATTGACTTAAAATGACAAATCAAGTATGGCGGATGCCAAAATTGAATTCTAGCAATAACTGCATGAAAATTTAAATCCCGCAACTAAACTTGAATAACTTGAATGATTTGACTGCCACAGTCTAAATGCCACAGAGAAACTTTCTTGCTCGATTCAATTTTGGCATCCGCCATATTTGATTTGTCATTTTAAGTCAATTGTTGAAACATATTTATAATTAACAACCTTAAAGAAATTATTTATGCAAATGTTATGGATATAAAATAATAATGGTACGTTTATTCATATTTATAATACTTTTATTGTTCATGGCAGCCATTTTGGGTTCATTATTATTAATCTTGTAACTGTGATGTTAGATATATTATATCTGCGACATAAAAAAACATACATACACGCATTTTAGCACAACTTGGTTTGAAACTGTAAGCGTTTTCTGTGTCTCAGTCGCTATATAATCAGAAACCAACGTCAGCCATTTTGAAAAAAAAAGTTTAATTGAAAAATCGGCTCCGACAACTTTGTTCGGAATTTAATAAGCTTTAATTTAAAAAGAAAATCGTCCAAATCGAACCAAAATTGAAGGCTCTAGACAATTTTGAAACACGATTTTTCGTTTTTCCCCACTGTGCGCCGGTCAGTTCCGGGTCTCCAATCAGACGAACAGCTCTTCTCTGAACGAAATCCAACAAATGCAGTGTGTGTTTGGGAGCGGAGCCCCAAACATGGGAGCAGTATTCCATAGTTGGTCGAATTTGAACTTTGTAAAGAATTAACAGTTGTTGTGGAATGTGGATGTTAAATGATTTTAATTTTTATATAGGCTATATTTAGAAAACACCCCATATTTATAGATGTGTGATTGCACACACTTGTTCTACATTTTGTATGATTTAGTACCGTTTCGTCGATTCCCGTTTTGTCGACTTTAAGAGAAATTCCCGTTTTGTCAACTGGCCTTTTAACCTATACATCGGTGTCATTAACAATTCCCCTTTTATCGATTCGCTAAACCTCTTTATCTGTTATGGAAATCTATATTAAGAGTAAATATTAATTATTACTACTTTCTACAGACATAGGACTGTCAAATCTGAGCCTGAACTAACCTGAACGCCTATGATAATCTAACCGACCGCACCCTTATATTGTATGAAGATAAACACTTAGGTAAAACTACCAGTAGAGGGCTGAAGGCCACCTACAGCTTTTCTTGGTAGCTTTAATTCGGTGAGTCGACAAAAAAGGGAACGGTTTCAAATGGTCGACGGTCTCAGTCGACGAAAGGGTAACAAAACAGGTAAGAATGCCCAGTCGACGAAATGGTCAATCGACAAAATGGGAATTTACCTTTTGCATATGTAAATGAGTAAAAATTTTTAATTCTTTATGATAATGTCAAAAAAAACAAAAAAAAACTGGGGCCGCTACTAGTTTAAAGACAAGAGTTCTTTAATAATAATTTTTATCAACCATTTCTCACACAGTATAGCTTTTTCATTAATTGTTTTCCCTAAGTCGCTTACATCTAGATAATGAACCGCCTTTCTTAAATCAACTTGTATTACTACTCTTATTTGATCTTAATCTCTCAATACCTGAACGCTCTTCTTCCTCGTCACTCGTGTAAGATGACATTCCACTGACAGCCGCTCGCGTAGATGTAGCCTGCATCAATTCTTGATTAGGGGCATTCCGGTTCTCGTACAGAAGGATATTGAGCGTTTCCTCATATATACGGGCTTCTGGACATTCTACTTTTGTGTGTTTTTTGTCCGTTGCGTAGACGATCGAGGTGCAGCATACTTCTGAGACCTATAGGAACAGTTGTCTATTTATTAATTTCTGTTAAAAAATTTACAAAATAAATATGGATAGTGTCAAAGAGTGTGAAAGAAATGAATATATATGAATGTTAAATAATAAAATAAAAAATAATTAATTAATTAAAAAGTGAGGTAGTATATCAGACTCAGCAGCAGAGGATGTTTCAAAACGAAGTTAGTGCAGAGCAGCAGCAGTCACAACATAGTAGTCAGCCGGGACGCACAAACAGGAGCACAAGCAGGAACCTAACAGATAGATAAAATGTTTATAGATAGTGAGATTAAAAATCGTTTTACACAAGAATATGTGCACACGAACCTGAAAAGTTTAAATAAAAATGTTATTAACACCTCTGATCTGGTTGTGGTGCATTGTAATATCAGGAGCTTGAATAATAACTTTAACGAAATGAACGTATTTTTAGAAAGCCTGGCTTGCGACCCGGGTGTCATAATTTGTACTGAAACATGGAAACTTGCATGTCCGAGTTATTTCGGGCTGCAAGGGTATGAAAAGCATTGTAGAGAGTCAGATAAATCCGCCTGATGGCGTAGTTATTTTTGTAAAGAGGGATCTTGTAACTGAGGTGGAAATTGAAATGCTAGGGATTACAACTTTTTTTGAGTATAACAATAGCAAATAACAATATGGAAAAAATAAAATTCACATTCTATAGATGCCATGATAATACAGTAAGAGACTTTCTTAATAATATACAAATGTTTTTGAATAGGACTAAGGGGATTAAGAATCATTTTATAATTGGGGACTTTAACATAGATATATTAAAACCAGATAAGAACAGGGAAGATTTTTTGAATAATTTTTTGGAAAGGCAATATGTTCCATTTTTTCATACAGCCACAAGATCAATTATAGATGTGTGAAGGCTCTTGTATTGACAATGCCTATGGGAAGGTGCAGGATGTAAATGTGACTGCGCATAAACTTGAGTATAGGTTGACAGATCATGATGTGCTGTTTTTGAGAATAGACAGAACTAGGAAAAAAATAAATCAAAATTATGAAACATATAGCATTGATTATAATAAACTTTTGTGGTACAGTAATTTGGAAAACTGGAATATAACAAGATATAATAATATTGATGACAGTATTAACCCATCTAGTAATGCACGTAAATAATATGATAGATAAATCTAAGAAAGCATTAGTTTATAGAACCAGAAAGGATAAGGCTAGGAAACCACGGATAACTGGTGTGATTAGTGAGTCATGTATTACCAAAAGTATTTTATATAAAAAATGGCAAAAGCATCCAAATAATAAAACAGAATATAAGACTTATGCCAATAAACTGTACCTAATTATAGATAAGACCAAAGAATTATATGAGGAAAGTAGATTCATTTGGTAACGATAGTAAAAAACTATGGCAATATGTAAAAGAAAAAACAGGAAATATTAACAAAAAACGAGAGGTAGTAAAAGTGTTAGTGACTGAGACAGGAAAAATCGAAAACGGATACGATATTGCAAATCATTTCAGTAAGTTTTTTAGTGCTATTGGAGAAAAGCTTGCCAAAGAAATTCCGAAAACAAATCAATCAAGTTGTACACCTAAAGAAAGGCTTGCAGTTCCTTGTGTTTGAAACCTACCAATGCTTATAAAATTGAGCTAACATTAAACCAGTTAAAAATAAGGCAGGAGGTGTAGATAATATACACACGCGGGTCATTAAAAAAATAAGCAGTTATATTGCGGAGCCACTTGCACATATAATAAACATGTGTTTTGAGAGAGGAAAATGTCCCAATCACTTCAAAAAGGCAGAAATAGTACTGATCCACAAGAAAGGCTCGAAAACAGAAGCAACAAACTACAGTCCCTGGCCAAATTATTAGACGCACTGTATTTTTTTTAGTAATTTTATGTTTCTTAAGAGTTTTTATGCAATAATGGTATATTTAAACTACAATATTATTGTTTTTTATTTAAAAGAATTGTTGTAGACTACATATTTGTATTTATTTTTAACATATGGCAACAATGTGTTGACAAAGTGATACATGAACGTAAATAAGTACAAACCTGTATCAGTCGCGATCGGAATCGAGTCAGGTACGGACGTGTTTCTGTGGCTTTATGGACTGTGATTGTTTGTTTAACAGTTTTATACTACTCAGTTATTAGTTTATTTTGTATGCAGTGTTTTAAAAAAGTAATTGGACTATTTTCATTATGGGTAGAAAAGGCGATCTTTCACCACGTAAAAAAGCTGAAGTGAAGGCCCTTGTGATTGCGCAAACATTTACAAACCGAGAAATATCACGAAGATTGGAGGTTTCTGAAGCTAGTGTACGACGCATAAAAAAGAAAATTGAGTCAGGGAAGGAATTAAGCCCGAAAAGAAAGAAAAGATGCGGTAGAAAACCAATTTTCACTCCACGGTCAGAGAGATGTTTGAAGAAAATTTGTGTAGAAAACAGATTTGCTACCACAAAGGTAATAAAATCACAACTCCAGGATGCTAGCGTAAATGCTTCTGAGCGCACTGTTCGAAGAAAATTGAAAGAATTAGATTTTAAGACCTGTTGCCCCGCCAGGAAGCCCAAGTTAACAGCTGCAATGAAAGCAAAGCGCCTGAAGTGGGCCGAACAATGGCAAGACAAAGATGTGGACTTCTGGAGATCGGTAAGATACAGCAATTTAATCAATAATTGATACATTATTATCATTTTCAGTTAAATAAAGCAAATAAACATGGAAGTTTATATATTTTTCCTATTTTTGACAGGTCTGCTTCAGTGACGAAAGCACATTCGAAATTTTGCAGAATAAAGCTCAGTATGTGCGTCGTCGTCATGAAGAAAAGTTTCATCCTGATTGTGTCGTCCCGACGGTTAAACATCCCACCAAAGTGATGATTTGGTCAGTCATCAGCGGCAAGGGCACTGGACGTCTGTACGTCGTCAAAGGAATAACGAGGCAAGATCAGTACAAAGAAGTATTACAAAATCGGTTGATTCCGCAGCTCAGAGATGGTTTCCAAATGGGGAACCATTCACTTTCATGCAAGATGGAGCTCTCTGCCACACTGCTCGGTCTGTTAAAGCTTTTTTGGCAGAAAAAAATATATCCCTCTGTTGGATTGGCCGGGTAATAGCCCTGATATGATGTGTGGGAGCTGATGAAAAGAGAAGTGGCTAAAGATGTGATTACCAACAAAACCCAGCTCCTAGAAAAGATTATTCATGTGTGGAATCATCATCCTCAAATGCAGGAGACAGTACAATCTTGCATTGATAGCATGCCGCGCAGAATTAAAGCTTTGATAGCGGCTAAAGGTGGCTCAACTAAATATTGACTTTTACTAACATTAATTTCACTTTTCTTTAAAACTTAATAAACTTATGCTTTTCTAAATTAATGCTGTTTTATTTATGTCAAATAAATAGGTAATTGATTGGATAATATAAAAATAAAGAACAAATCAATTTAAAATAATAAAACGGTACAATATCACTCGGTAATTAATATTTTACATGAAATCTTGCAGTGCGTCTAATAATTTGGCCAGGGACTGTATAGGCCTATTTCCTTAATATCAAATTTTGATAAAATATTTGAAGAAATACTCTACGATAGACTTACGAATTTTCTAAATAAGCACAAGATGAAATGAAACAGGCAATATGGGTTCAAAAAGGTGTTGGTACAAAAAAATGCTTTAGCTTTTGTATCTGACTTTTTGTATAGTAATCTCGATAAAAGCAAATCAAACATAGCTGTTTTTTTTGGACCTGGCCAAGGCTTTTGATACAGAAAACCATGAGATATTATTACTAAAACTAGAGTACCATGGTATAAGGGGTGTTACGCATAAGTTTTGTCAAAGATTATCTTGCTGACAGAACACAAACTGTAAAAATAGGAAATAATAAAAGTAGTTTTAGAGATGGGAAAATTGGAGTACCACAAGGTACTATTTTAGGGCCTTTACTTTTCCTCACTGACATTAATGATTTGTTTGAGACTCTGCCAATGGATAGAATAGTCTTGTATGCTGATGACACTATTATTTTATGTACTGAGGAGAACTGGACAAAAACGGTCATACAAGTAAATGCATTTTTGGGCAAAGTATACTTGTGATTGAATATAAATCAACTTTCTTTAAATGTTGCAAAAACAGTATACATTACATTTGCCAATTACATTGATTCAGTTCCACCTGAGGCATTCTTGACAATAAATACACAAGAAATGAAGAGAGTTGATGACACTAAATATTTAGGGGTAACAATTGATTCAAATATGAAGTGGAAAAAAAATATAGAAAATATTGTCAAGAGAACTAGATATTTGGTATATATTTTTGCAAAACTAGTAAAGATCATGGATAGGGACACTTTGCTCAGGATATATCATGGCCTTTTTAATGGTGTTGCAAGCTATGGAATAGTGGCTTGGGGCTCTGCATATGATAATGCAATGGAATCTCTTGCACATATTCAGAAAAGACTAGTAAAAATTATTAATAAAGCTAGATCAATAACTGTTAACAAGACACTATTAAATATAAAACAAACATATGCACTGGAGATCTGTATGCATAATTATGCGAATTTACGTGATGAGTACACCACTTCAAAAAAGATTACCAGAAATAAAAATATTGCACTTAGAAGGGTTTATCTAGAAGTAGGAAAAAAGAGTCATATATGTATGCCAACTGAACTGTTCAATAAACTTCCAAATGAACTTAAAAATATATCTGGGAGTAATAGAGTTATTAAGAACAAACTGAAAAAATGGGTTTTAGAAATTTGTTAATAAGGCAATTACTGAAAAAAAAAGGTAAAAATTTGTGTTTGGAACATTTGTAGTTTGGAATTTTGGTGCATTTTAGAACTCTTAAGAGCTCTTTTCTTTCAATTGATATAAATTATTTTACTCGTTATATTTTTTAATTTTAAGTTTAAATTTTTTTAATTTTATGTTTAATAATTAATTATTTTTTTTTTTTGTTGTTGTTACGTTTTTATCCAAGCCTGCATACAGGTATGACCTACTATGGGCTACAGGCTTCTAGAACACTTCGTTTTTGTATTTGGATTATAAATAAATAAATAAAATTACAATTAAAAACAAATGACAAAATTTCACATATTATAAACATTAAATTTTTAAAAAGCTTTTGCAAGCTTTTTATGAGATGGCGATATTTTAACAAATCATTTCATAAATTAATGTTCAGCCAGACTGTTCTGAAAAGAAATTCATCCTATAGCTTTGCCAAGGAAGATCATGGGCCGTACTTGTGATATAACTTAACATTGACAATTTTATATTCAGAAGGAAGCTCCCTCATTCACTGCTTGAAGTAGAACGATAGTAGACTTTTTTAAGTTGTTGTTGTCACGGCAGGTCGGGTCTACTGGTCTCTTAATTTTTTTTTGATAAAATAAGTGCAAATATTCTATAATTTGTAACAAATTCTGTGTTACTAAAGTGTAATAATCAGTTGCATATTGTTACAACTTATCAAACACCACTAAAAGTTGAATAATATCTTATTTTAATAAGTTACTTAAGTGCCAGTTATATTAACCCTGAATTTAACTCAAGGAACATCCTAGCTTAATATTTAAATAAACAATTTTTTGTGATTTATCGAATTCCTATACCTATTCAACTAGGTAAATTAAGCAGGATCGGACTAGATAGATTAAGTGATCCTGAAAAAGTGCAAAACCTGCAATAGGGACTATGACAAGAAAGAGTTGGCATGTTGTGAGAAATGTTCTACAGTACAATGTCAGCAGTGTGCTGCACTTAATACTACCGAGATGAGACCGGTGACGAACAAACAGAAACCTCAGAGCATATACTTGTGTGCCGTTTATAAGCCTTATATCTGTCTATGCCTGGAAATTTTTTAAAGGATTTGCCTCTTAACATCGATCTTGAATTAGTAAAGAATCTTACACAAGATCATCTCTCGGTGCTGAGAGCCGATCTACAAGCCAGTTTGCGGGCTGACTTCAGCAAACAAAAAGATCAAATACAACCATTGCTTAAGGAGACTGCAAATCTGGTTGAGACAGAGGGAAACAAAATTACTGAAAATATCTCGAACAGTTTGGCGACTTTCGCCAGTAATATTAAAGAAACAAATACAGACTTAGGTTAATTACACGTCCTGGAATGCCTCGAGATCAAGCACGAAATTTAAATCATAGGTACAACGACTTGCACCAATCTGTTTACCAATCAGTTTGCCTTGATTTTAATAAAAGATTTGAGGCTTTGGAACAGCGAATAGATTCTCTTAGAAGACAGAATTAAATAAGCAGTACTCAGACACTGATGTCTGCACAGAATATTGGAACCCTGGGTACTATTATGAATCAACAAGGACAACTTCATCAGAACTCCGGTCAGCATAACTTTTTGGGTCAGAGGGGACCTGTGCAAAATAGTAAAATTGTAGCAGCCACCTCTTCACCAAAGGTCTCTGTTTTTGTCAGAAACGTTTCTGTGCAGGCAGCTGGGTCTGATCTGGAACAGTATTTGAAGGAAACTTTTGGAGCAGCTGGAAACTTTAAGATAATTCAGTTAACGGTTAAATCAGGTTAATACAAAAGTTTCAGAGTTGATGTTAGAAGATGATATACTTAATCCACTACACTGGTCCAAGGAAATTATATTAAAACAGTTAAGTTTTTTCAGCAGTCACGGTACCCAAAACATAAAGGGTTTTACAACCACCAGACCAGACGTTATCAGTGTGGTACACGAGCCTAGAGTTTCCTGGTCTATTTCTGGTAGAGAAGAACTCTTGTTTCAGGATATAGTTTATACCAATATCCAGAGCTTTGTAGCTAATAAGGATAATATTATTTCTAATATTCTTCATTTTACACCTAATATATTACTATTTAGTGAAACTAGAATAACACAAGATGTTTTGGACTTTAAAATTTCTTTACAGGGTTACTCTGCTATAAGATGCGATTCCGATAGTTGCAACACAGGTGATGTTTTAATTTTCATGAAAAATAATATAGACTACTCTCTTATCAAAACAATTACTTTGCCCAATAAGGTGTGTTGGTACACATTGGTACATATTAAGGACCGTCCATCAAGGGACTTCAAGCTAACACGGGATACCCGAAAAACCATTACTACATATATATATATATATATATATATATATATATATATATATATATATATATATATATATATATATATATATATATATATAGGATATCAGACATCTGGGTAAGGTCAGTTAGCCAAGATCCAAACTTTAGCATGGAATATGAACCATATTATTAGCTGAGAATACCCTGAGCAATGCAATTGTTAAAGTTTTGTTATAATTTTTCCAAACAAGAGTGGGCCCTCAATGCATTAAGTTTGACTTCAAATACGTGACCTAATTGAAAATGAGAAAGACACTCTCTACATTGCTAGAATTGCCTGGTTCAAGAAACTTTCCTCTAATAGTATGTCAGGTATAAAGACATACATCTTTTATCTGCCATACAATCTAGCTTGAAGATTGAACAATTGACTATTTGCGAAAATCTTCAGTTTGTAATGACAATATCTGCAGCTTGGCAGTTATGATTGGGTATTTGTTATAACTATATAAATAAGGCACCCACTTCAGCATTTTGCTTGAAATCAACTATTCTAGATAAATAAGAATGACAAAGAACAAATAAATATAAATAAAATAGGTTGCTTTAATTTCATTAATATACTGTCATATTTTTCCATACCTTTTTACCATGACCATAAAATACCCAACAACAAATCTCTCCAGTGCTGATGACATCCTTTAGGAACATTATACGGGTACTGTACCAGAGTGACAGCTTGTCAAATAGTTCAATATTTTTCAATAAATTATCATCCGATGTAGATGTGTAAGAGTATTTGTTATTATGGCGATTAATTAGAAGTTTAATGGCAGGTTTTGTAGAATTTGAGCTTATCAATGTTTCTTCTTCTTTTTGAGAGGTTATCAGAGGTACCTACAAAATAATATCTATAGTGTGTGGTAAAAACAAATCCCTGAAGGTATTTTTCATATGCAAAGTTTAATAAAATTAATTTTATAACCTATTTTTATAAAATTTAAAAAAAATATATTGTGAACAGAAAATTAAAAATTCAATGAGTAAAACACAAGAAAACATTTTTTTGGTGTCAGTTAATGCATGAAGAGTATCAACTTCTCACTGAATGATTGCTTTATGTGTTACGAACAGAACTTAAGAATTTTTTGAAAATTTTCTATTATTCCTAATTTAAAAGAAATGAATTGTCTTGTCAATGCCTATATTTAATAGGAATGTTATTAGCTATCTAAGAATGAAACTATAATATGCTACTTGTGATGAGAATTTCATAAGTTAAATTTTACCCCAGATTTGCCTTTAACCACAAAAGTATTTTTTTGGTTAAATATATCTAAATCACATACCATACAGATAGGATCATGTTCACCCCTTTCCTTTTTCTGTAAAGCTTTATTGCAAGATTCTGCTAACTCTTCAATACAATAATACTTTGCTTCTGCTAATAACTCTGCAATTTCTCTGCTAGAATCAGGTAAAGATACACTACCATCTCTTAGAAAATTGAGGATTGTTCCAAAGTGTTTACCACATCTATCAATCAGTATCCAACCTAATATTTGACAAAGAAAATACAAATTAATACAAAAGTGCCCTTATGCTCATTCTAATTGACTCAGAAGAAGCTATTTTGTCATTCCCCTTACCATATTTATTTGTACAGAATAATTTTACATTATGCTGTAATAACCAAACAAATACAAATTATATACAACAAAAACAATGATAAAAATCGCACATTTTATAATCAACTTAGTTAAAAACTACAAAACTGTTGTCAAACTTAAATAATATAAGAAATGGTGGTACACATTGCTGGCACTCATATCGTTTCCTATTTTAATTTATAGCTATGATCATTTAGTATGCGTTACATTGGCGGCTCCTCTATAAGAGCACATGAGCAAATGAACTCCCTGTCAACAAGGCAAAATGCAAATTATTTTGTATTATACCTTGGTCATACAAATGTCTTTTAAAGAAATGAACCCTCCCTACAAATGGACAAGAAAAATTTATAACAACTCTAATACTTTACGTGCCATTAAACCTCGAGTTGTCACTCAAGTTCCCTAAGCGTACAAACTATAAGAACTGGATGTAAAGCAAGGCGGTATATGGTGCTGTCTCATTTTATACATTTTTGCGTTCTTACAAACTGTATCTCTCTCTAATACGAAGATGTAAATTCATCATTTTTCTCTCTCCATGGTTCACACTTACTTGGTGATCTTGAAGATTTGGATTGGGATAGAAGCATCCGTTCCAGTCAGAATAGTTAAATTTGATTTTGGCGCTCAATATTTTGCAACAAAGTGTGTATTGTTAATATTAGGTCATAAATGCAATTACATAAACTGATTATAATTGATGTAATGAACGAAAACATGGATGCACAGCCGGGGTGTAGTAAATTGTAGGTGTTAAAAGAAACTTTGAAAATACAATTTAAAACAAAATGTTTCGAAGAAGACAAACTTAAAGTGAAAGCTGCGGGAAAACCGATTGTGTAATGCGACTCTTGCCAATGCTTTATGCTGTTAACGCTGCCAATGTTACTGCACAAATCGAAGAAAAAAATACTAAATTATACAAGATTACTTACCGTCAGAATCAGACAAAACTTCCATACGGCCACTAAACATAGCCCTAAGCATTGTATCGTGCTTTGTAAGAGTCCCTATTGTAGTGTAATGTAAAGACCCACCTACATTCAGCTTCACATATTGGGAAGGGTTTCCCTTAATCGTCGTTTTACCAGACATGGTGTTCAGTTCAGTTCCAAACATATAAACAGACGTTTTGAAATGTTTTTAAGACAGCTACTGAAGTGAAGAGGAATTCAAACTGGCTAAGTAAGCCCTTTAAGGTTTGTGTTTGTTAGAATTTAGATGACTCATAGAGACATTTCTTTCGATTTATCGGATTTTTAGGTTATTTTGAGAATCTGACAGTTTCTCCTTCTATGATTTAGAAAGCTGGTGTTTTTTGTCTAGGTTGGAGCAACTCTTCTTTTCTTTCCAAGACTTTTCTTATCTAGTTGTCTGTAGCGATCAATTTTAACACATTTCTGAGAGATGGCCTTATTAACGTTTAGAGATTTTATTCTTTACAATTAAGATAGTTGTCGAGTTTCCCATGAATTGAAACTGATCGGAAGTTGAACTTTATTAGATTTCAGCTAAGGGCGGTGGGCAGGGGGCATGTGCCATATGTAAGTCAAACCTAGTTAATTAAGTTGAATAATAGGCGTGATAACAGTAACAATGAATCACCGAAATTATGCTTTTAAATAATGAAGTAGATTAAAAAGTTTCTAAAAATTGTTCTTATTTTTATAATAAAAGTGAGATTAATATTATTTTTGCTAAAATAAAAATGCAAAATACAGCAATCCACCATGTTACGTGGAACACCAATCAGACCGAATGATGTCACGCCTAGGTAAACATTATTTCGATCGAACTTCTCTTGTGTTAACGATAATTTCTGCTTCGTGTATCAATTAATTTGTGGTTTTAAACTATCGAGTTGCCTAGTTTTGTGTTACAAAAACTAGAACCAAGAAACGTTAGCGATGGAAGACGAATTTATCAAGGCAAATAGCTCTGATTTACTTAGAACTGATTTGTTGATGCTTGGAGAGTTTTTTGCGTCAAACAAAGACTTTTGCTCAGAAGAATTTAGACATATCAAAACTTCTATGTAAGTATATAAGTAATCTGTATTAGAACTACAATTTAAAACTCAAAAACCCATAAAAATTGCACTTTATTTCTACGTGGTTTTATTAGTTTTAGGTTAGGTTATGATTGTTATGAAAATGTTGATGTGTCGTATGAGTACGTACATACTAATTGATTTTATTTATTTTAGGTCCTCACACCCATCGTATGGCGATGACGCTGTAAGCTATGTACAGCTTAAACGTGATGAAAAAAAGTTCATAGTGAAATGTAAAATTTGCCCAGAACATAAGGTCCATGCAAAGTTATATGCAGTTACGTTAATATAGTCAATGAAGAAGAAGAAGCAGTTATTTCCGTGCAATGCCATGACTGTGTTGCCTCTCAAGGGGCTGCTAGCACTCCATAGCATTCCTCATGTGGGTCCATCGCAGGAGTGAAGACCCGTTCTGTACTTCAGTGGAATATTACTGAATGAAATCCAAACTATCTAGGGTTGGCGTTCGCCTAAAATACATAATGGTAAAGCAATTATCAAATGGTAAGCCTAGTTTGCCATCAAATAGTAGAGTTCTTGAAAAGTTTTTGGAAATGGGAAGAAAAAGAAAACTTAACAACTGTGAAATAATGAAATATCAACCGAGTTATAGTTCTGATGATACAGAAAGTGTATCTATGTATGAACTTGTGCTGAAACATAAAGGGAAATCCTGTGACACATTTTTGGAGAAGCTCGTTCTGACTGATGCACATATTTTTAAAACTGAAAAAGAGACCAGAGAACAGCACCAAAGTAGTCTTTGGTATGAATTGAGGTATGGCAGAATTACAGCATCTCGAGTATTTGAATTTACTCATTGTAAAATAAATGATGGAACACTTATATCATTAATTATGGGAGGAAAAATTCCAGATACACCAGCTATGAAACATGCTAGAATATTAGAAGATGAAGTGTGGAAAACTGTTAGTATTAAACTGAATAAAAAAATTAAGAAGCGTGGTCTGATACTGTCTAAAAACTACCTAATGCTAGCAGGATCCCCCGATGGAATATATGAAGATGCCATTGTTGAAATCAAGTGTCCCATGAGCGCAAAGACCTATCAAAATTATGTTAAAAATGATAATTCTACACAGAAATATAATGCGTAGATGCAGATACAGATGTATTTGAATGGACTTCAAAAGGGTTACTTTTATGTTGCCGATTGTAACTACAGCACACACAAGAATGTAGAAATTATATGTGTAACATTTGATGAGAAATATGTGTCTGATTTTCTAAAAGTTTTAGTGTCATTATGGAAAGCTAATGTGTATTCATTGCTGTACCAAAGTACATCGTAGGTTGTTAGGTTGTAAATTACAGAATTGACCGAATCAAAATTCAAATCACACATAAAAAAGACCTTATCAAGAAAACTTATTACAAGGTCAATGATTATTTATTGGACAGCAATGCCTGGCCAATACAAGAAATTAAATGAATATTGTGTAATGATATAAACTTGCGTGCATAGAAATCGGCCCATTGTAAACTTTTGACTTTAACTATATTTTTAAAAAAAAATTATTCATCAGATCAAAAAAAGAAATATGCTGTTTGAAAGACAATTTAAAATGCTTTAATGTGAGTATAAATTTACGAAAACTTATTTCGATTTCCTATGTTTAACATAGTGAAATGAATGCATTAAGCAAATTAAGCTCTTTTATTATTAACATAAATAGGGTTATTGACAATTTAAAATTTAAAACTTAATTTTTTAATAATGGGTATGACCTCCTCTTGCCCTAATAACATCTCTCATACGATTAGGCAAAGATCTAATCAAGTTTGCTATGAGGGATGTTAAACCACTCTTCTTCTACTGCAACAATAAGCTCTGCGATCGAGTTTGGGGTATGAAGTCTAGCTCGAATTCTTCGTTTTAACTCATCCCATAATGTTCGATCGGATTTAGATCAGGACTGTATGCTGGCCACTCCATAACCCGAAAACCGACTTCTGCAATGTAATCTTGCACGATTCTTGCGGTGTGCGGCCTTGCATTGTCATGCATAAAGGTAAATTCGTCTCCAATGTAGTCGACGTAAGGTACCACATAAATTGCTAAAATCTCCTCGATATATCTAGCAGCCGTTAAACCTCTTCTTCCGTGAACACGGTCGCCCCTACGAATAAACTCAGGGTCGGTTCGTGCCCCTATAGAAATTGCACCCAGATCATACAGGAATCACCTCCATAAGCACTCCGCTCTTCAAAGCAGCAATCTGCAAATCGCTCTCTTGGTCTTCGGTACACTTTCCTTCTTCGGTCGCTACCATGGAGGCATATTCTGGTCTCATCTGAGAACAGAACAGATCCCCATTGTTCCAACGTCCAATTCAGATGATCCCGTGCAAAACGCAGGCGGGCTTGCCGATGAGCTGGAGTAAGTTTTGGACCAATCGCAGGTGTTTTAGGGGTCAGGTTATTTTCCTGCAGTCTTCGTCTTACTGTCCACTGACTAATAGCCACTCCTCGTACCTCACGGAGCTGTCGTTGCACTTGAACGGCATTAAGGTGACGATTTCTTAATGTTGTTGACACAATAAAGCGGTCATCACGAGCGGTTGTAAATCGCCTTCTGCCTGTTCCAGGTCGCCTATGAAAGGATCCAGTCTCCTCATAACGTTTGCACACTCTTCGAACCGCTGCGCGTGTCATATTCAATTGTCTAGCAACAGCTCGCTGACTAAGTCCATTTTCGATTAAAGCAAAAACTTGGGCGGCTTTTTGTGGTGTAGTATGCATTAAACTAACACACTTAAACACTACTGAGATTATGAAAAACGAATTAATATGCAAATTTCAGTTGCAAACGCAATAATTTTAATATTTGACAAATTTGTTATTTTCGTTACAATCACCACATAAACACGTTTCATTTGTTTACCGGTTGCTACGCATATAAACGATAAGCCTTCTTGATAAATTTATACTCACATTAAATTGTCTTTCAAACAGCATATTTCTTTTTTTGATCTGATGAATAATTTTTTAAAAAAATATAGTTAAAGTCAAAAGTTTACAGTGGGCCGATTTCTATGCACGTTAGTGTATTAGTACACTTGATGTACCTAGTTGTGAGTTTTGCTTTTGAGGGAGCATCAGGCTGGACGCCTTTGTTATTCAAGCTTGATATAAAGTAGTAAATAACTAGGTGGCACATGTTACATAGGTGAGCAACCTAGACGGAATTCTGTAGAATATTAAACATCTTATAATTTCAGAAATATAGACTTAAGCAGAGCATGCTCTCTTTAAATCCTTGCTTGCGGTGGCGTCAAGGGTCGGGTCGCATTTCTCGCTATAATGTGGGCGAGGTGTGCGATGGCTGACCCTTCGTCTTACTGGTGAGCTGGTGCCGTCGGTGAGGATCGACCTGCTCTTGTCTACTAAATTATTTCTTACTTTTACTAGTTTATTATACTTTTATTTAAAATGGAAATTCAGTCGGTTTGTTCATTATATTGCTTGTATTAGCTCATTCATGTTCTCGTAATTTATAAAATATAGTTTAATGTTTACTTTTCATTGAGAGTTTGTAATACTTAGCGCTATTTTTAATGTATAGGTCAGGGGTCGGCAACCTTTTAACTAAGGGGTGCCAGTTTTCATCCAACATTTGCGTGCCGACATAGGTACTTACTACAACTAAAATTAACAAAAATTAACTTAAAATATTGCTTTTAGAAGGTTTAATTAATAATTCTATTATACTAGTCCTAGGACCTAGTGTGAACCCTGTACTTGAAGTTCTTTAGAGAGTTTTCTTATATCCGGTTCATGTCTGGTTATTTTCAGTGTCACACATGCTTCCGAGTTGTCTGTTGTCGGCCTGCTTCGGTACGGGTTTAAAATCACTCTCATATGGGAAAAAAGTTGTTCACAGATATAGGATGATCCGAAAGCTGTAAGCATGGCAAACGCTACTTTCTTAAGACAAATAAATTTCTCTGGTAAACTTATCCAACAACTGAGTATCTCGTTTGAATGGGTTTGGCAGTCACCTCCTAATACCCTTCTTAATTCTACAAATTTCGTGGTCCATAACTCGGAGCTTTTAAATTCAATGTATTGAAGATCAAAATCATTAATGTCCATCCATGAGAAAAGAGATATGTTAAAGCAACTGCTGGAAAAATCCAGTAAATCTGGTTTGATTAAAAAAGCGAACATAAGACCATGTTTATTAAAATCCTGACCCCTCTCGATAAACTCCTCTTTTAAATTAGTCATATATTTAAGAATTTCGTCTATTAGTGCACCATCGTCGACACTGGATATATAAGTTTTTAAATTTGGAAAATATTTATATGTGTTTGTAGTAATATCGCTGATAAATAAATCTATTTTTAATTTGAATGATTTCCAGGATTCGTATGAATCCAGAACTGTTTTGCCTGAACCTTGTAACTTTAAGTTGAGTTCACTGAGATGGTTTGTAATATCAGTAAGAAACATTAACATACAGATCCAGTTCTTATCTTCTAGTTCATGATAAGCATCCACTTGATTTTTTCCAACAAGAACGATTTAATTTTGCCCAGACATTGCACAAATCTAGAGAGCACTTTACCACGGCTGAGCCAGCGCACATTATTGTGCAATGGTATATCTGAATATGCACTGCAGAAACGCCTTAAATTATCTATGGATCAGTGAAGAACGACCGACAATGTAGTTAACTATTTTAACCACTCTATCCATCACGGATTTTAAACTTCCTGCGGAGATTTTAGCGCACAAACTCTCTTGGTGAATTATGCAATGAAATTCAAAACTGATCGACCCATGCGTTCAATAAGAAGGGAAATAAATCTTTTATGTCTCCCAATCATAGCAGGAGTACCATCTGTCGTTACGCAAAAAAATTTATTCAAATCAATGTTTCGCTTTTCAAAATGTTTAACAAATTCTGAAAATATATCCTCTCCTCTTGTAGTTCCCTGCAATGGGAGCACACAAATCAGCTCTTCATACACACTGCCATCATCGAAGTATCGCGCAACGATTGCCAGACGGGCAATGTCATTAATATCGACACTTTCATCCAATGCTACACTAAATACAAAACTCCGTTTGATAGCGACTCTCTGCTGTTTTTGGACATTTTGTGTCATTTCGGTAATTCGTCTCTCGATGGTCCGCGCTGATGCCGGTATATCCCTAATCCTGGCCAATATTGTATCCTTATTGGGCAAGTCGTCGAATAAAATCTCGCCAGTACTCAAAAACGTTTGCTTCATAAATTCTGCGTCAGTGAACGGCCTACCCTTTTGTACCAACGATTGTGCAATTTTGAAACTGCATTCAGTTACCTGATTTTTTTCTTGGAAAACTTTGCTAAAGAATGTTGACTGTTTCTCGTATTGTTTACTTGCTCTTTGTGTTGCCTCCCGTTTATCAGCGTTATTTTTAAATGACGATTCATGTTTTATCTGGAAATGTCGTTGAACACTAGATGTCCGGAAAACTACGCTTTCCCGACATAGGACACAAATAGCCCGATCGTTTTGCTGTACAAAACCGTAATCTGTTGCCATTGAAATGATCGAACGTCTACCTTCTGTTTCTTCGCGGCCATAACGCAACGTAATTTTAATTTTTAAACTTTTCGACGACTACTGACTGGAACGGATGTTACTTCTATACTAACTAATCCAAACGTGTAGCCGCTTGCTATATATAGAAAAATGTTTCCAGAAAATTCCAATAATTACGTTTTTTAAATTTTTTAGAACAAAAATTATTATCTACAACGCGCCCATTGCAATCAAAGGGCCGCCTAGAAGTTAAATCTAATAAAAACTAAAGTTCGGCAATATAAAAAGAGTTGCGGCGCGCGTCGGAACGATTGAAGTCAAGTCAAACAAAAACCACCTTATAGCGGCTCTTTTGATCTGAATTGAGGACGTTTATTTGTGTTTTTGCCTAGGCTTATATTTTGAGGCTTGCCGTCTTTAATACTTGCCGAAATTAAAGCCAAACCAATGCATTCAGTAAAATTATAAATTACAAAATATATATTTTGTAGTTTTTGGTAGTAATACCTAGTGACCTATATAATATATCGTTTTTGTTTGTATCGTTAAAATAATACTGTCTTCGATTATTTACTTAATTTCGAAACATGTCACAGATTACAGAATTAATGTGTAAACTTTGAATAGGTACGCGTGCCATTCAAAATTGCTTGGCGTGCTAGAGATGGCACGCGTGCCATAGGTTGCCGACCCCTGGAATAGGTTAATGTGACTGATAATTAAAATTATATAAAAACAACACTATGTTTTAATTTCCAATATATTTAAAGTCATTTGACAATTGTTTCACCATACAATGGCTTCTTCAGAAGTCATTGTATGGTGAAACAATTGTCAAGTGACTTTAAATATATTGGAAATTAAAACGTAGTGTTGTTTTTATATAATTTTATTATGAATTTCCAACAAGTATCGGCTAACACAATCAAAGATATAACTGATAATTCGTAATTTGTAACACAATGTTTTTGAAAAAGAGCAACCCTTTGAGTTTCTGGCTCGTTCTTCTTAGGGGAATCAGCCTTACGAACGAATGGTAATCTCAAGTACTTTTATATTTTTGCTTAATATTGTCTTGACCAATTCAAGTATAAATATTATTTACCTACGAATAAAGACAATTTGAATTGAATTAGTAAATAAAAAGCCTAAAGTAATTTGGTAGTTTTATTTAATGAGAGCATCTTGCAAATTAATTAAAACGCAGACAATAGTAATAACATCATCAAGTACTTTAACTAAATTATGATTAACACAAGCATGTGGCTTTAACATGCTAAATTCTCGTAAGCGTCGAATTACTCTCTATGTGTATTCTCAAATTGGCAATTTGTTTGGTTTCCCTTGCTTTGCTCTTGGATAGTTTGGCTCCAGTAGCAACACTTAGAGGTCGTACAAGTTTTACCCCCCTCCTTACGTAAATATGACTTTACATATTTAAATGCTCCGTCAGCCATCATACACATACCGGGTTGCAAACACTTCACAAAATTACATGATTCAACCAAACATGTATCTGTTATTCGGCCTCCATTCCCTGGTGAAATTTAATTCACTAAATCATTTGGTGTACAAGACACAAGATACTTGATGGTTTTTATTTTTGTTGTAGTCCGACCATGACAGAGCTTGATTCACAGCCTTTGAAGGTTTTTGCACCTCAATTTCTAAGCAATCTATGATGCAACTTATATGATATTTATGTCTGAAAGCCATGGTTAAATTACTTTTTGTGAAGGACGCATTACACTGGCTAATATAAGTATATTTTTTAAAAATATTTTGCTTGCATGTGTTGGATTAATGGAAAATTCATCAGCGAATTCTCTAAATGGGTTATTCAATCTAATTTTTCTTAAAACCCAGTAGAATATGATTAGCAGAAATACTTGTTTGTTCTTCGACTATTAAGTAGTAACAGCTTTTAGGAGCACCAATGTAAAAACGTGGCTTTTTCTAATGCTTCTTGTTTTTTTATCATCTTCAGTTAACTCACTGCAGTCTGAAGTACATTTCATTTGGAGAGATAGTGTTGATGGTGATGACTCTCGGTGAGTTACAGAGAGACATATCAATATCAGATTTATCCTCTATGGTAAATACTGTTTAGGCTGAATATCTCTGTTTTAGTAGTAACACATCTTTCAACTTTAAATGGAGTTGTAGAAACAGATTGGAGAGTAGGTCTCGACGGCGATGTCATCTGGCTTACTGATTTAATTTTTGTTTGGATGGCTTTACTTCTGAATTTGTGTGTCATATGCACTTGTATTGATATCTCAGCTGTTTTATGTGCTTCTTTTCGATCTTCGATCGTGCACAAACCTGAAAAAATGAATAGATACTTATCAATAAACTTCCATAAATTTAAGTACTATCACTGCACTTACTGCTGCATCTGTCTATATAATGTCACATGTAAAAGTACACATTGTAGTTCTATATTTCCTGCCAAAAGAATCTTAATAAGTCCAAATTAGTAGGTGCAATAACAGACAGCTACCTTGTTTTCAATCACAACTAATTATATAAACATGTAAGTAGTAGTAAAATGTTTTATGTATTGTGTAAAGCAACAAAATAAACATAAAAAACATTCACCTTAGTTTTGTTTGAAAAAGGAAATAAGTCTCTCCAGGTTCTAACTGTTTTCATAACTGTACTTCTTTCTTCTAAATCTTTTTCACTTTCTTCAACTGCCATCCTTCGTTGTTTCTTAAGAATATTTTACCGTTCTGTAGTGTTAGATGCTCGTTTTCTTTGATCAGATTGGCATTCATATCTTGTGGAAATACACTCTGGTTTCATGCGTACTTGTGACACTGAACCCATCACATGGTACTGAATGTAATTCTTCATATCATTTGGCAACTGGAACAAGAATAAAGTATCCATTAAATAAACAGTAGTGGATGATAACATTAAAGAAATAAAACCTAATCTCAATAGTGATGTGGCTATCTAAAGGTATTATTTAGATAATTAACAATTTCTCAAACAAGATTATTACGACACATCTCATTGATAATAATAAATATTAAGTTAAAACTTACATAAAAATGGTCTTCACAGAAATAAATTGAAGAATTTGGAGAAATAACTGCTGGGTCTCGTCGTGCAAGAGCTCGCCACTTATTTCTTATTGCTTTCTTGTTAGGAGTTTTTATCGATGTGTTTTTACACTGAGGGACCGCACACCACTTATACACTTTGGAATTAATTTTAAACACACAAAATAAAATTATTGTATAGACACTGTATACTTAACTCTTGTTGACATGGAGTTTTCAAAGGCGTGACGTCACGAGCAGACGCCATGACACCTGCGAGCGTCTTGGTGTGAAATTCAAAATTAGTTTAAAAAAGGCCAATTTTATGCTAGGAAACGTGTAATTTCTCCAGAAATATATATTTTTTTGGAAATAGTAGTTCCGTAAGAACATCGTAGAATAGTTTTTCAAAAATAGTCATTATGCGTATTCTAGTGGTAAACTGATATTCACTATTTAGCTTGTTAAACAAAGTTATTTTTTATAACTTTCTTTATAAATTTTTTTAAAAATAACAATTTTGGCTGGAATTTTAATTGAAATTTATGGTCGAGTAATGTTAAACCCCTAACAAATATATAATTATAAAAACTTTTGCTGAAACTTTCTGCTACTCGCAAGAAAAATGGGTTCCTGTTAGTAGGACCGTGTAGGGGAAATCAGAAGACGGAGGGATTCAATTTCCGGGCACTTTCTAGGGAAATTAGTATAATATGTGGCTGCCCGTGGCTCCGTGGCTTAGTACTTCCTTGAGGTGCAGAAGGTCTCGTGTGCAATCCCGGCAGGGCGGTATACTTTACCCCTTAAAAAATCAGTGAGTAATGTCGAGAATTTCTTAAGAAAACCTTCACTTATAAACGTCGATTTTTAAAAACAGTGACCATGTGGGAGCTATTAAAAGAAAAAATCCTCTCTTACCATGAAATTTTCCATGATCAAACCATCCATGACTAGAGGGGAGACAACATACAAATAAATAATCCTTATTTGTATTCTTTGGAAAACACAAGGCCCTCCGGGTTTGAGATTGGTATCATATATAATATTCATAATTTATTTTGCTTTTATAGATGATTAAAAAATACAACGTTGTACAAGAAAATATATATTCTTTAAATAAAATAACTATCAGACTAATATAAACCTAAAAATTTTATTTTTATAATATAAAACAATAGAAATTTTGTGCAATACCCAAATAAACGTATCCAACTAGGCTCTCTAATACTTATTCCACGATAAATATGTTTACAATTAGACTATAGTAGTTTGATCTGGATCAGGTTCATATCCTGGATTATCAAAATGGTGTGTTAAGCCTGTCCTAGACTGTTCTTGGCTTGAAGAATTCAATCCCTTCATATATTCATTGTAATTGAACCCCTTGGGATTGGGTTGTACTTGCATTTGGGACTTTCTTTGTACAATCGTGGCTCTACGGTGAATAGCGGCCATGGTTTTCCTCGGTAATGGCACATCAGCTAAAAATTATTAAAATTCACATGAATAAATAAAATAATACTTTCACAACATTATTGGAGGTGATATACATATTCCTTTAGCTTCGTTTAATGCAATGGGACGATATCCTTTTTTGCTTATCAGGTAGGTATGCTTACTTAAATCGATATATAGATAATGCATAGAATTCTTAAGTAAAATATACATTCTATAGTGTAATGAAGCAAATTCTGATTTAAACAGAGTTGACATAATTGGGATTATAAAAACTAACAAGTTTTGACATGTATAGTGTGTCCCAAAAAGTTTTGCCCAAATGGAGAAAGAGTTTATCTTACATATTACAAAAAAATTTGTTCTTGATAATGTAGCGTGTTAAAAAAAATGCCCTCCCGCTGGGGCGCAATTTTGTAACGTCTTAACTTCTTTGCTTTTAATAGATATATTATTTATTAAATAGAAGTCGTTATTTGCCCCTTATGTATATCTTAATTTCTGAGAATGGATTGAGTGGATATTATTACTGAGAGAACTAAAGAAATTAGACATAAAGTAGCTCAGTTTTTTTTTTTTTGGTTAGAGAATATGGATGAGATAATTTTTGAACGTCTTTTGAAAATAGTCTCTATAGTTGTTCAAAATTTTGGTTGTACAGATTTGGGCACCATTCATTTTAAAAAATAAAAGGATCTAACTTCAGCTCAAAAAATGGAAAAAATACTGAAGAGTTATGTAGTTGTTAAAAAAATTTTAATATGGTACAACCGTTGCGTCCTGAAAGATAAAACGGGTGATTCAGTGAAACGCTACATTCAAATAAAGAAAAGGTTTTATTAATGACAAAATAAAAATTTCTAACATCTCTACTCTCTTAAAAATTACTTCTACTAGATAAAATGACTTAATCTAAGAAATTGTACTATTAGATAGAGTCTTTAAATCAGGATTACTAAGTTTTTAATTAAAGGCTTAACAAAACACGATATTTAAGAGTTTGTGAAATTAATTTCGCGAGTTACACATGTTGAATAGTCGATGGAAACGTACTTGTCGACAGGAAAAGAGATTTTTAGACTGGTGTGCTTATGACTTACGGACTGGTTTCTCCTCGTGGATTTTCTACAAGTTTTTTGGCCTGCCCGGTGAAATCCTCATAAAAATATTGTCTCAACCATTACCATCTCAGTTTCTTTTGGGCTGCTAAACACTTTTTGACCCGAAATGCCTGAGGATGAGCAGGATATTTCAAGAAAAAAGGCCTTGAACTTGGGAACTAAAAACCGTTGCTGCCCTACTACATCATTAAAAACACCCTCTCCGGCGTACTGAAGAAAAAACTACGGCCCAGTGGCGGAACAAAGCCATTACTGCTTCATCAAAAAAATCTCACTCGGCTTCAGAATGCAAAAAAGCCTACTGCGGCTACGTGATGGAAAAAGCCTACTGCGGCTTGCTGGAGGAAAAAGCCCACTACGGTTACATTATAGAAAAAGCCTATACTGCATTTCGGCTGGAAAAAGCCTCTAACAATGCCATCCGCACGCTTAAATATTTTTCTCCCTTCCTTACAGTAACGTCTTTAAAATGGCTTCCTTCCCGGATACAGACCTTTAGCCAATCAGACGCATTCGATGCAAATTAAAACGTCCAGTAGTCAACCCGCAATGCACACTGTAAAATTTAAGTTAAACTGCTCAAAAATTTAAAACACTTTTAAACCACACTGCTCAAAAGTTGAAATCACTGCAATAAATATAAAAATGGAAAAAAAATATAAATTAAAGGGAGAAAAACAGTGTCGTAACATGATCTTAAAATCTAGGAAAAAATGAATGTTACAATAAAAAGTTCTGCATCACATGTAAATCCATAATCAAGTATCAAAAGTTTAAAATATGTGATGGGGAATATAAAAAACCGGTCAAGTGCAAGTTGAACTTGCACAATTAGTGTTCCGTACGTTGATTGTTTTTAAAATAAAAATTTTTGTTAGGGTGGTATAAAATGATCAGTGATTTCACAAAACACACCCCAAATGAGTTTTCAATAAAGTTTGTTCCCAATCTTTACTGAAAACTGGTGACCTTGAAAGTTTTTTTTTTTTTTTTTATATACCAAATAAATTATTAAAGGTAATGCACTCGTGATCATTTTCGTTCAATCTATACCCCGTGGAAAATATTCCAGAATTTTTTCGAAATTTTTTGATCAGTACTTTTCGAGATAAGGTAGGGGACAGCGATTTTTTAAAAGTAATACGAAGAAAAGTGTGCGAAAGTATTACATTATATATATATTTTTTATTCGTGTTTTCACAAGCTTTCATTTGACACCACACTCGATGACCTAGTAAAAAAAATTTTTTTTCACTTCCGATTTCACCCCTCAAAACGATCCCCTTAAGTCAAAATTTATGTTACGGTGGTATAAAATGATCAGTGACTTCACAAAACACACCCCCCAAATGACTTTTCAACAAAGTTTGTTTCCAATCTTTACTGAAATCTGATGACCTTGAAATTTTTGTTTTTTTTATATACCATATAAATTATTAAAGGTAATGCACTCGTGATAATTTTCGTTCAATCTACACCCCGTGGAGAATATTCCAGAATTTTTTTCGAAATTTTTTGATAAGTACCTTTTGAGATAAGGCCCGGGACAGCGATTTTTTTTCGCGATTTTTTAAAAATAATACAAAGAAAAGTGCACGCATGTATAATACTATATATATATTTTTTTACTCGTGTTTTCACAAGCTTTCATTTGACACCACACTCGATGACCTAGTAAAAAAATTTTTTTTTCACTTCCGACTTCACCCCCAAAACTAACCCCTTAAGTCAAAATTTAATTCTCAAAACTACATGGCTCTGATGAGGCCATCAATTCCTATATTACTACCAAATTTCACCTTTCTATGTCAAATAGTTTCGGAGAAAATCGGGTGTGACAGACAGACAGACAGACAGACACCGAAGTGATCTTATAAGTGTTCCGTACGGAACACTAAAAACAATGATTTATAATGAAAAGTAAAGTGTGTTTAAATTTAAATACAAAATTTTAATTGAAAATGTTAATAGGAACTAAAAAATTATGCTCACGTTTAGATTTGTGGCCTTTCTAGTTAAAAATTCAAAAAAACTCCAGTAAACACGTCAGTAATTGTTGGATTATTTATTGAATAAAAGAAAACAAAATCACTACAAATTTTAGGCTGAAAATAAATGAACATATCTTTAGAAATACCTAACAACTGTCAATAAACTTCAAAGCTAACGTCAGTCTATATTTGCCATAATTAGAAATGCCAGTAAAATTGAGTGTTGAAGATAAAATTGAAATTGTTCTCATAGTTGGAGATAATTATAAAACTTTTAGAGAAGCAGCAGAAATCTTTAATAATAGACACTCTGATAAAACTGTACACTTCACAACTGTAGAAGATCTAATAAATAAATTCAACATTTACGGAAGTGTTGAAAATAAATTTAAAAAGAAACATCGGGCATGGGTTTCAAATGAAGATAATCAAAATCAAGTAATGCTGTCGGTAGTAGAAAAGCCAAAAGATTTATGGCAAGACAAACACTTTTCTCTGACGAAGCGACATTTACGTCTAATGGGACAGTAAGTTCTCAAAACTATCGCTGGTGGAGCGATGTTAATCCTAACTTCAATATCCAAATTGGAGATCAGTACTCGTTTAAAACCAATGTATGGTGTGAATTTTTAAAGATAGAATAGTTGGACCATTCTTTTTTCGAAATAATATGAATGCTGAACGTTACCTAGAATTTTTAAATAATAGGTTCCCTGAGTTTCTTAATCACCTACCAATAATTGAAAGACAACATATATGGTACCAAAATGATGGTGCATCATGTCACAATACGAGATATGTTCGAGATTATCTCCTCCACATTTTTAACGGTAGAGTAATAGAGAGGTATGTGCAGTTTACTTGGCCCCCAAGGTCTCCGGACATCACCCTTCTAGACTTTTTTTATGGGGCTACTTAAAAGAAAAAGTTAATCTTAAAAGGCCATTTCAAGATGTAGATCATCTTGAGAGAGTCATTAGGAAAACATGTGAAGCTATAACGTAATTAGAGATGTAATAAAATATTTTTCTCGAAGAACAATCACCTGTTTAGAAAGGGATGGTGGATACATTGAAGCACTTGTGCAATAAAGTTAGAAATAATCCATATGTTTAGTTGTTATGTTATGTACGTAGTAATTACGTAATGTTGCAATTTCAAAATAAAATGATATTAGCACAACTTTATTATGGATGTAATTATTGCAAAGCAGATAAAAATGTTATCAAATTTTTAACAAAAATATTATACAATCAAAATCAGTCCACTCGTGTTTAATTAAATTCGTTTTCCTTTATTCAATAAATAATTCGACAATTACGGACGGGTTTACTGGAATTTTTTTGAATTTTCAACTAAGAAGGCCACAAATTTAAACGTGAGCCTAATTTTTTAGTTCCTATTAACATTTTCAATCAATATTTTGCTCTGTATTTAAATTTAAACACACTTTACTCTTCATTATAAATCATCATTTTTTTTCCCTGTATACCATCAAATATTTTAAATTTTTGATACTTGATAATGGATTTCCATGTGATGCAGAACTTTTTATCAAGAATAGATTTTTCTGTAATATGTAAGATAAACTTTTTTTCCATTTGTATACAATTTTTTGGGACACACTGTATAAGAATTAAGAACATATTTGTTATAGGGATAAGGGTTACCGAGAAATCTCTGAATGGTCCCAAGAGAGCGCTTGTGCGGAAGTAGCAATTCATGTTGGTCTTGAATGGTTGCAATGGAAAGTATAGTTCAAGGCAATTCATTAGAAAAGGATACCAGGTGTACAAGTATGAAATGCGGATTTCAGACAACAGATGGTGCACCAATGCAGTTTGTGCTATAAATATTTGACACTGCGCCATTTTGTTGTGTCATCAACAAGTGTCAGACGCGCACGAGTGATAAATTGGAAAAGTGTGTGCATAGTGTTGTGTTGTTGTGTTCAATATGTCGAAATTTATACCGAACAAACAGCATTCGCGGACAGCATTAATTTTTTGTTTTCATTTAAAGAAAATTGCTGTTGAATCATACCGATTACTTCGAGAAGCTTATGGTGAACATGCTCCATCGCAAGATACGTGTGAACGATGGTTTCGGCGTTTCAAAAGTGAGGACTTCGACGTGTGGAATTGCAAGCATTGTTGGACGAAGATGATTCGCAAACACAAAAATAACTCGCCGAGGAATTGGGCGTTAATCAACAAGCTGTTTCCAATCGTCTACGAGAGATGGGAAAAATTCAGAAGACCAGTAGATGGGTATCACATGAGTTGAACGACAGGCAAATGGAAAAGCGCAAAAACACCTGTGACATTTTGCTCGCTCGGTACAAAAGGAAGTCGTTTTTGCATAGTATAGTTACAGGGGATGAAAAATGGACGCAAGACCGAATCGCTTTGGCAGAAAGACGATGTTTTGTGTTTGGTGAGACCAAAGGGGCGTGGTCTATTATAAGCTGTTAAAATCTGGGGAAACGGTTAATACTAAACGTGACCAACAACAATTGACCGATTTGAACCGTTCGCCGCTTGAAAAAAGGCCAGAATTCCGAAAGAGGCAACACAAAGTCATTTTTCTTCATGACAATGCTCCATCACATACGGCAAAACCAGTTCGCGACACGTTGGAAGCACTCAGCTGGGAACTTCTACCCCATGCGGCTTACTCACCAGACTTGGCTCCTTCCGATTACTACTCGTTTGCATTGATGGGTCACGCACTTGCTGAGCAGCGCTTTGGTTCGTACGAAGATGCGAAAAAATGGCTCGATGAATGGTTCGCAGCAAAAGGGGAAGATTTTTACATGTATAACAAGCGATGGAGCATACTTTGGATAAAGCACTTTTTATCATTCTTCCGAATTTAACATGTTTTTTTAGCATTTCATACTTGTACACCTGGTAAGTTTCTTGATAAAATGGGGTCCTTCAAGAGGATGGTACCAGAAGTAATTAGATTAACCTTATAAAGACGTTATGTATTAGAGAACGTATTTCTAGCATGCACCGTTCTAGGATGAATCAAACGGATTACATCTATCGAACACTTATCATGAAGAATAGACTCAAGTCGCCAAACGTTTTCCGATGTTCTAAGGAATCCAGAATGCTAGCGAATTTTGGGGCTCCAATAAACGCTGAAAAGAATCTAACAATTGCAGCGTATGTTTGAATGTGGAACTCCATTCTATGTTTAGTCGAATTTGAACTTTATACATCATTAACAGAGAAACTCTCTTTTCTGTTACAGCTAGGCTATGGATCTGATATTCTTCTTTTCGCAGCAAATTGTTGGTATAAAGGAGAATAACAGTAGTAAACAGCAGAGAGCCCTGTGATACAAGTGCATTGCTAGAGGATGAGTCAAAAAGAAGTCTACCGCCACTTGCAAAGAACGATATCTGAAAAATCTCGAAAGCCATAAATGAAGTCTTCGAAATTATTATAAGGACGTAGTTTAGCCAACAATGCGTCCTTCCCAAAGTACGAGAGTCGTTCTAAAAGTTCTTGGCTTGACACAAATATGGCGCCAAGATGATCAAATTATTATGATATTTGTTAAGTATTATCTACTAGATGGCGTGCTGTGGCGTTTCAGACACGTGTGTTTAGTTGTCTCTTGTTAGCAATCGTGTAAATAAACAAGTTTTAACATTTTCTAAAAAATTGATAAATCTAAAGTACGAGATGTTGTAAAATACTTCGTTTTAAAAGATTTAACTTCTACGGACATTTAACAAGAGTTAAATATCACATTAAATGATTCATTTTCTACGATTAATGCTGAATTTAAACTTAATCGTACATCCATTTAAAATCATAAATGCTCGGGACGCCCGAAAACCTCTACGAGTGACGAGATTGTGACAAAAATTCACAATATTGTACATATCTCGATAGGTCATGTCCACCACATTTTACATGATGTTCTTTCTGCCCGGTGTCTGTCGCCTAACAATCGACCAAAAACGCATTCGAATGAACATTTCCTCAAGAGTCTTTAGACTTGTTTAAAACATAATTCCAGTAAATTTCCTCGACTTTTCATAACATTAGGTAAAATATGGATTCATCATTACATGCCAGAGATGAAGGGAAGTCGAAACAGTGAGTGGGAGCAGGTGGGAATGCGCCCAAAAAAGCAAAAACGATTTCATCTGCAGGAAAAGTCATGGCTGCGGTTTCTGAGGATTCTCAGGATGTTGTGCTCAGGCTACCTGGAAAAAGGTAGAGCCATCACCGGAAAGTATTAGGTTTCACTACTGTACCAATTCAGGCGAAACCTCCACATAACGCAAAAAAGAAAGTGCGGATTGTTGATACAAACTGCATGACCTTCGCTTCGAAGTACTTCCACATCCACCGTATTCGCCAGATTTTGCGTTCAGCGATTACTTTTTGTTTCCAAACCTAAAAAAAATGGCTGTCTGACTGGCTGGACAAAGATTCTCTTCGAATGATGAAGTTAAAACTGAGCTGAACGCCTATTTTGTAGAGATGGATAAATCTTATCATAATGATGGTGATAAAATTTGAAAAGTCGTTGGTAGAAACATAAAAATAACCGGTCAAGTGTAAGTTGAACTTGCGTAATTAGTGTTCCGTACGTCGATTGCTTTTAAAATAAAATTTTTTTGTTTTTTTTTATATACCAGATAAATTATTTAAGGTAATGCATTCATGACAATTTTCGTTTAATCTACAGCCTGTAGAGAATATTATGACTTTTTTCAAAATTTTTTGATCAGTACTTTCGAGATACGGCGTGGGCAGCGATTTTTTAAAATAATACAAAGAAAAGTGTGCGCAAGTATTAGATACAATAATATATATATATATATATATATATATATATATATATATATATATATATATATATATATATATATATATATATATATATATATTTGAATTCGTATTTTTACAAGCTTTCATTTGACACCCCACACGATGACCTGGTAAAAAAAATTTTTTCACTTCCGATTTCACCCTCCAAAACTAACCCCTTAAGTCAAAATTTAACTTCCGAATTACACGTCTCTGATTAGGCCATCAATTCCCATATTAGTACCAAATTTCAACTTTCTATGTCAAATAGTTTCGGAGAAAATCGGATGTGACAGACAGACAGACGGACGGGCAGACGGAGAGACACCGAAGTGATCTTATAAGTGTTCCGTACGGAACACTGAAAAAGTTTTTAATCTTGCGTTTTCTTTGTTAGGCCTAGAATTTTTGTAACGACCCTCGTAGTAATAGAGTTAATTTACGAAGGCGGAATCCAGACATGTAACATATTTCAGAGTGTAAAGAAAAAAGGGACCATCAGCAAATTGTATTAAGTACGCATACCTATTAATCCATCGAAAACTGACCCAGCAGCTTTCGAACGCTACGATTGACAAACAAGAGAACGGAATCTACCCGTACTTCGTTGTATCCTATCATCGTATTCCGTAAATTCTGGGATAAGTACCAGATACGGCAAAACGCGTCTCAGGATTGGATTTGACGAACAAGAGAACAGATAGTAAACTGCTGAAATATGGACTTCTGTCTATTTTCAGTTGCTTTACAATAACCACCATCAGCAAATTTATTTATTTTTACAAAAATTGAGGCTTTTAACTGTCTAGACGATAATCTAGATTAACCGGAACTGATCTAACCTGAACTAACTCGAACTAATCAAAATTTAAAACTAAGCGGCACAAACTAAAAATAACCGGTCAAGTGCAAGTTGAACTTGCACATTTAGTGTTCCGTACGTTAACTGCTTTTAACCCTAGAAAGATAACGTACGTTGAATCGACGTAATCGATTTTGAAAAATCGATATATTTCGCTTGTTTATGGCGCCAGTGCGTTTGCCGTTCCTGCCAACTCGGTCGACCCACAGAGCTCGCGATACCTGTGTCGCTCAGGTAAGTACCTTATTTTCGTAAATAAATACCTACCGTACGTCGAAGTGACGTATGGTTATCTTTTGCGTTAGTTTTTTACGATTTGTCAGAAATATGCAACTAATGTTTTTTGTGACAGAAATTTATGTATTTTATAACATTATTATTTTTCTCTGTAGGCTTTATTTCTATAGCGAAAATGACGTCACAAGGCCGTTTAGAAGATGCACAAATTACACGGTTATTACAAGAATTGAGCGATGATGAGGTCGGGGGTTCGGACAGTGAAATTGAAGATAATTTGATCCAAGATGAAGTTCAAAGTGATGTCGAAGATTGTGAGGTGAGTCCACCAGTATCGGGAACTCCTGTTAGCACTGAAAATATGTCTCAAGTTGTGTCTGATAGCCTTCATAGCACTTCGCCTAATATGCCGAATTCTATTGTTATGCCACAACATCAATCACTTAGAGGCAAAAACGGTCATCGTTGGATGGCTTCTAAAGGCAGAACAAGTGGCAGGACATCAGCTTCTAACATTATACGAACCTCTAGGGGTCCCACCCGAATGAATAGAAGTCTTTATGATCCACTGGAATGCTTTAGTATATTTATAACTGACGACATTGTGGAGGAGATAACAAAATGGACTAACGCAGAAATCCAGCTGAAGATTCGAAGGCCTGATATAAAAGCAACCTGTGATGAAATTCGTGCTCTTATAGGAATATTGACACTTACGGCGGCTATGAAAGACAACCACTTGACTACGGAGGAACTATTTGATTGTTCATATTCAGGAAACAGATATACTGCTGCCATGAGCAGAGACAGATTTGATTTTCTGATAAGGTGTTTACGTATGGATGATAAAACTTTGCGACCAGTACTAAGAACTGCTGATCCATTTATACCAATCAGAAAAGTTTGGGAAATCTTCATAGGCCACTGTCGTTCTAACTACATCCCCGGACCGTATGTGACAATAGATGAACAGCTTCTAGGTTTCCGAGGATGATGTCCTTTTCGGATGTATATTCCGAACAAACCTAATAAATACGGGCTAAAAATAGTAATGATATGCGACAGCACCACACGATATATGACTGATGCAATACCATATCTAGGAAAATGCACTCAAACCAACGGATTGCCTCTCGGCGAATACTATGTGAAGGAACTTACAAAAGCTATACATGGCAGTAATAGAAATGTGACCTGTGATAATTGGTTTACTTCAGTTCCTTTAGCAAAAAGCTTGCTAAAGCAGCCATATAATTTGACTTTAGTTGGCACTCTAAGGTCGAACAAACGGGAAATACTAGAAGAGCTGAAAAATATGCGATCTAGGCGTGTTGGAATATGTATGTTCTGTTACGATGGGCCATTGATTTTAGTGTCGTATAAACCGAAACCAAGCAAAATGGTCTTTGTTCTGTCATCGTGCGATGAAGAAGGCACGCTTCATCCCACGACATCACAGCCAAATATGATCCATTTTTACAATGAAAATAAAGGCGGAGTCGATACGTTCGACCAAATGTCCTGTAGTCGCAAAACGAACAGATGGCCCATGGCCATGTTTTATGGGATGTTGAATATGGCGTTTATAAACGCATACATTATTTACTGTGATAATATCACAACTAAGCAAGAAAAAACGCTAAATCGTCGTAATTTTATGAAAAAACTCAGCAATAGCTTGATGACTCCGTGGATGTTGACTAGGAAGGAAATGCCTACTTTGTTAAGGAATGTAAAAGACAAAATTAATGATATTATACCAAAACGTGACGTCGTACCTTCTACACAAAGCGAAGATGTACCTGAACCAAAGAAAAGGAAATATTGTGCCTTTTGTCCATCAAAAATTAGAAGGATGACAAAATCAATGTGTGACAAATGCAAAAATCCCATTTGTGGAGAGCACAAGTCAAGCGCTTGCCCTAAGTGCCTTTGAGGCCGTATTGAATAAAAAATGCTTTTTTTTATCGTTTCTCATATTAAATATATATAAAAAGTTGATTTTGAAAAGTTTAGTAAAAATTATAAGTCTGAAAAAGTGATTTCAATATTACGTTAAGTTTTTTAAAGTAAGAATTATTTGTTTTTGTAATTTCAAGATTTTTCTTAATAAAAGTATAAATAAACCAAAATATTTTTTATTTATCCATAACACAATGACATGCATGTGACAAATTACCACTAACATAAACATACTACAAAAGAAGTCTATAAATATATGCACTCAAACATACACACGTCGAATCAACGTATGGTTATCTTTTACGCACTATGAAATAGGGTTAAAATAAAAATTTTTGTTACGGTGGTATAAAATGATCAGTGACTTCAGAAAACATACTCAAGTGAGTTTTCAACAAAGTTTGTTTCCAATCTTTACTGAAAAACTGATGACCTTGAAATTTTTGTTTTTTTAATATACCAGATAAATTATTAAAGGTAATGCACTCGTGATAATTTTCGTTCAATCTATACCCCGTGGAGAATAAACCAGAATTTTTTCAAAATTTTTCGAGATAAGGTAGGGGGACAGCGATCTTTTAAAAATAATATAAAGAAAAGTATTACTTTATATATGTATTTTTTACTCGTGTTTTCACAAGCTTTCATTAGACATCACACTCGATGACCCAATAAAAAAAATTTCTTCTGATTTCACCCCTCAAGTCAAAATTTAACTTTCTAAACTACACGGCTCTGATGAGGCCATCAATTCCTATATAGTACCAAATTTCAACTTTCTTTGTCAAATAAGTCTCGGAGAAAATCGGGTGTGACAGACAGACAGACAGACAGACCGTACGGAATACTAATTATCTGTAATAACAAATAACTGAAGGGATCTAACTAATTAAATTAGACCAACCGGAACTAACTGGAACTACTCTATAATAGTTCATGCTATTCTGAACTAACCAAGACACTTGAACTAAATAAAATCTGGAACTAAAAAAGCAAAGTGTGCTTGTTTAACATAATAAGCCAACCGTCAATCAGCTTGTCTATTCTGCATTTTAATTCAAAAAGTAAGAATTAAAAAGGCTGATAAATTAAATTTTCCTAAATGCAAATTCTAAAAGCCCATTGAAGAAGGGAAAGTTTTTAAAAATACTTTAATTTTAAATTAATTTGTTAATAAGTCCGTTTAAACAGAAGACCGAAAAACTTCTTGTAAAAAAATGTCTTCGGAAGTTTTATCAAGAGCCAGTCTGAAAAACTTCTCTCTTTCATAAGACCTAAAAGTTCGCATAATTGCAAATTTCGCCAGAAATAAAAAAATAATTACGTTTTATCGCTAAACAAAGTTACTAAATATATTTAAACAGACGCGAAAACACCGCAGAAATCCGGGAGAAATATCGGCTTCCTTGTCTGTACAGTATTTTGTTTAATAAACTTTTTTTTTATTAGGCCTTAAAAAGTTATTTCTTAAATATGCTTTCCAAACACCTTCATTAAAAAAAATCTCATTTTAACTTTTATTATAAAGGTAGTAAGAGTTTTTTTTAAATTTGATGAATGCCCAAATTTAAAATGGTTTCAAATTCCACTGCAAATATATTTTTTTTTTAATATTTATTCTTATAGCATCCAAAATGAATACTAAATTGAAAAATGAATACCAAATTGAAGGTAAATACACGACAAAAATATTGCTAAATCAACGATATACATAGTAAAGTTCATTATCTCATTTGTTTCGGGAATGAGGAAAAAATGTTAAATACAATAATTTTAGGGAATGTTAAGGTGCACAGTATAAAATTATTTTTCAGTATACAGGGTACTTCAAAAAAGTGTGATGTTTCTGTTGGTGGAATACTCATAATTCGTATGAGCGTTCTATAGAGATGGAAAAAAAAGATATATGTAAAAAAATTTGAGTTGGATGATACAGGATGTTCAAAATAAATTTATACATTTGGAGTATTTTAAATTGAAAAATCTGATAGATTTCATAAAATCCTCCAACTTTTATTATGTATGTCATTTACCTATTTCTAATAGTTCTCGATTTATTTTAAATTTTTCAATTTTTATCCTTGTTTTTAATACACTTACGCTATTGTGAAAACATAAACAAATAGTTAATGATCATTTTAATATAGTTTAACTTATCTAGTGATTAATTATTATGACATAATAAATGTTTAAAAATATGCCTGTCTACTTGAATACACATGTTTAGTTATTTTACTATATTTTCCTTCACTTTCCTTAGCATAACGGGCGTTATTGTCCTGCACGCATCCCGTATCCTATTTTCCATATCTACTTATGAAGGGGGATTCAAATAAACACGATCTTTAATGTAGCCCCACAAAAAGAAGTTTAGAGGTGTTAAGTTAACATGATCGGGGGGAAGGAATCCATCCCTACCGATCCATTTTGGTGGGTAAGGTTCGTTTAAAAATTCCCGAACTTCCCGGTGGTAATGAACAGGATCTCCGTCTTGTTGAATCCATATTTGTTCCCTTTCAAAGTTATCAACTTCTTCAAGAAGCTGGGGATCGCGGAAAAGATATGGGCCAATAATTCGAACATTTAATATTCCACACCATACATTAAGTGATCAATGGTTTTGGTTTTTAACTTCCCGGACCCAAAATGGATTAACTGTTGAATAATAATGCATGTTATGGCTGTTAACTGCTCCATTACTGCGAAAAGTAGCTTCATCAGAAAACATTATTTTGGATAAACAATTTGGATCGGCCTCTATTGCTACATTCATGGTGGCACAAAAGTTTACTCGTCGTTCAAAATCACGGTCAAGTTCTTGGTGTAGTTCCATACGAAAGGGATGATACTTGTGTTGTCTCGTGTGCGTTTAGCCATAGATTGGGATGTTTGACATTTGACAATGCCTACATTTTTGTTTTGCCTTGGCAACTATGATGTTATAGCGTAAGTGTATTAAAAACGAGGGTAAAAATTGAAAAATTCAAAATAAATCGAAAACTATTAGAGATACAGTCCCTGGCCAAATTATTAGACGCACTGTATTTTTTTTAGTAATTTTATGTTTCTTAAGAGTTTTTATGCAATAATGGTATATTTAAACTACAATATTATTGATTTTTATTTAAAAGAATTGTTGTAGACTACATATTTGTATTTATTTTTAACATATGGCAACACTGTGTTGACAAAGTGATACATGAACGTAAATAAGTACAAACCTGTATCAGTCGCGATCGGAATCGAGTCAGGTATGGACGTGTTTCTGTGGCTTTATGGACTGTGATTGTTTGTTTAACAGTTTTATACTACTCAGTTATTAGTTTATTTTGTATGCAGTGTTTTAAAAAAGTAATTGGACTATTTTCATTATGGGTAGAAAAGGCGATCTTTCACCACGTAAAAAAGCTGAAGTGAAGGCCCTTGTGATTGCGAAAACATTTACAAACCGAGAAATATCACGAAGATTGGAGGTTTCTGAAGCTAGTGTACGACGCATAAAAAAGAAAATTGAGTCAGGGAAGGAATTAAGCCCGAAAACCAATTTTCACTCCACGGCAAGGGCACTGGACGTCTGTACGTCGTCAAAGGAATAATGAGGCAAGATCAGTTCAAAGAAGTATTAAAATATCGGTTGATTCCGCAGCTCAGAGAATGGTTTCCAAATGGGGAACCATTCACTTTCATGCAAGATGGAGCTCCCTGCCACACTGCTCGGTCTGTTAAAGCTTTTTTGGCAGAAAAAAATATCCCTCTGTTGGATTGGCCCTGATATGAACCCCATTGAAAATGTGTGAGAGCTGATGAAAAGAGAAGTGGCTAAAGATGTGATTACCAACAAAACCCAGCTCCTAGAAAAGATTATTCATGTGTGGAATCATCATCCTCAAATGCAGGAGACAGTACAATCTTGCATTGATACCATGCCGCGCAGAATTAAAGCTTTGATAGCGGCTAAAGGTGGCTCAACTAAATATTGACTTTTACTAACATTAATTTCACTTTTCTTTAAAACTTAATAAACTTATGCTTTTCTAAATTAATGCTGTTTTATTTATGTCAAATAAATAGGTAATTGATTGGATAATATAAAAATAAAAAACAAATCAATTTAAAATAATAAAACGGTACAATATCACTCGGTAATTAATATTTTATATGAAATCTTGCAGTGCGTCTAATAATTTGGCCAGGGACTGTAGGTATATGACATATTTAATAAAAGTTGAAGGGTTTTGTAAAAACTATCAGAAAAAATAATAATATATTGGGAAGGTCATTTACAAAAATTTGAGATTTTTCAACTTAAAATAGTCGAAATACATAAATTTATTTCGAACACCCTGTAGCATCTAACTCAAATTTCTTTACATATATCTTTTTTTTCATCTCTATAGAACGCTCGTACCAATTATGAGTATTCCACCTTCAGAAACAATGGCGCTACCGGCAATTTTTTACAAAACTGAAAACTAGTATTTTTTAAAAAAAAAAATTGAAATATTAGAAAAACTACTGGGTTTAGGTATATAACATTATTAATAAGAAAGTTATAAAATTTTACGAAGAATTTAAAAATAAATTAGAAAATAGGATGTTCCATTTAAAAAAAACATATGTTATATCGGCCACACTTTTTTGCAATACATTGTATACTTAAAAATAATTTTAAACTGTGCCCCTTAACATTCCCTAAAACTATTGTATTTAATATTTTTTCGTGATTCCCGAAACAAATGAGATAATAAACTTTACGCTATCGTTGACTCACCCTGTATAAATTTAAAAAAAGTCTGTAAGTAAATTTACCCAGTACGTCACTAGCAAACATTCAGGTCTAACATAAATTTTGAATTTGACCTTCTCACACTAACTAAAAACTTAATCCCAGCATTAAAACTCAATATTGGATAACACAGGGCAACAAAAAAATATTTTTGTTTTGGTGCCTGGGATTTTAGAGCTGATTTTAACTATATTTGGGACGCTAAATCTATACATGCAATCCGTTTTTCTCTATCAGCTCTACTTTTTTAGATACATCAACTTATCTACCAATGTGGTTTTTATTCAGTATATTCATTTATGAGAGTTCTAAAATTATTATATATTCATTAATGTAGGTACAATGGTTTTATTGTCAGTCTGTAATTGAGTAAATTCCAGGTAAATCTATAAATAGTGGAACCATTGCCTATCAGGTACCTGAACTGACCCTTTTAATCACCTAACTCGGGTAAGTCTCGTCAGTTTGTGCGTTCTTACTAATGAGAGTAGATCGAATTTGGCGTGTTATTTTATGTTAAGAAAAGAGTGTTTTTGTGTTATTGAACAGAATTAAAATGAGTTCAGGTTCCAGTTCAAGAAGAAGTTGTGTAAATCAACCTGATGTGTTTTGCTATATATGCGGAGAATACATGTTTCAACAAAACAGACAAACTATTACTGACTTTGTAAAGCGAGCGTATCTTGGATACTTTGGAGTTAAGCTTGGTGATCAGGACAAAACGTGGGCCCCGCATCTCGTATGTAAAACTTGTACAGAGCATTTACGGCAGTGGACTACCGGGAAAAGAAAATGTCTAAAATTCGGCGTACCAATGGTTTGGAGAGAACCAAAAAACCACTTCAATGATTGTTATTTCTGTTTAGTAAATACTAATGGAATCAATCGAAATAACCGCAGTAAGTGGACTTATCCCAATTTAGACTCGGCAATACGCCCTATCCCGCACTCAGATGAAATACCGATTCCAACATTTCATCAGCTACCACATATCTCTGATAACGAATATTTTCCCTCTGATCGCTCTTCTGATGCTAATAAAAGTTCTGATGCTAATGAAACTAACAGTGACTATGAGGGGACGTCATCAGTTCCTCAACGCTTCAATCAAAATGAATTAAATGATCTCACCAGGGATCTCAATTTATCGAAAAAAGCTTCTGAAGTACTGGCTTCTAGGTTGAACGACGAAAATTTACTGGAACAAGGAACCAAAATTACCTTTTACCGTACAAGAGAAAAAGATCTGCTACCATTCTTTTTTTCAAGAAGACAATCTTGTATTTTGTCACGAAATTAGGGGACTCATGAAAGAAATGGGACTTTCTGAATATATTCCAGATGATTTATTGACAGTTCAAAGCGAAGTTTAAAATGTGTCCTTCTACATAATGGGAATAAATATGGTTCAATACCACTAGCTCACTCAACGAAACTAAAACAAGAATATAATACCATAGCTTTGGTCTTGCAGAAGATAAAGTATTACGAACATCAATGGATGATTTGTGTAGACTTAAAAATGGTAAACTTTCTTCTTGGGCAGCAAAGTGTTTACACGAAATATCCGTGTTTCTTGTGCCTCTGGGATAGTAGGGACAAAACACACCACTGGGTTAGAAAAGATTGGCCTCAGAGAGAAAACATGGACGTTGGGGAAAAAGAATGTCATTAACGACGCTTTGGTTGAAAGAGAAAAAATCATACTTCCTCCGTTACCTATAAAGTTGGGCTTAATGAAGCAATTTGTAAAGGCTCTTGATAAGAATGGGTCTTGTTTTGCATATATAGGGGTAAAAATGCATCAGTTGAGCACAGAAAAACTCAAAGCAGGGATATTTGACGGCCCACAAATAAGATAATTAATTAAGGATCCTGCCTTCATAAATTCAATGAATCAAGTTGAACGAGAAGCTTGGACATCATTTGTTGCAGTTGTAGAAAATTTTCTAGGCAAACATAAAGCTCAAAACTATGTTGAAATGGTTAACAAGATGCTTAATAGTTTCAAATCCTTAGGGTGCAATATGAGTATTAAAATACACTATTTACACAGCCACTTAGACCGTTTTCCAGAAAATTTAGGAGACATGAGTGAGGAACAAGGTGAAAGATTTCACCAAGATATTAAAGTTATGGAGGACCGCTACCAAGGAAGATGGGACATGCACATGATGGCAGATTACTGCTGGAGTTTAAAAAGGGACTGTTTAAAAAAACATTCAAGAATGTCGCGGAAAAGAAGCTTTCCAAGTGTTGAGTGACTATTTCATTTCTTCAATGTTTTTTTTTTGTTTGTAAGTACGACATAATATTGTATTTTGTATAACTAAAATAAAAATTTCGTATCTACTTTTATTTACTACACTTACGGATTTGAGTTACAATAATGTAACTTATATTTCTCTAAAATTGTATATCTTAAAAATTTGAGCTCCTAGGTACAAATGAATACGTTATTTGAATTCAGGACATCAAATTGATATAGAATCAGCTCAAAAAACCTCGACACCAAAACAGCTGTTCCCCTGTGTAATATTTGCGATGGAAATCTAAAATTAAGCTCTACATATTTATCATATTCGACGGTATAAACCTAATCTTAATTAAGTCAGAAATATGGTTGTATGGATCCAATTCTTGTGGTACCCATTGTTACGTTGTCTTGTTAGCAAGTTATTTATATTATTTGTAGATGCATAGAATATTAAATAGTTGCAGATTTAAATTTTAAAAATGAGTTTTTTCTAAGCGTGATCTTTTTCTTTTAAATGAATTATATGGCGAAAAAATGTTGATAGGAGTTCAAAATTACAAACTCCTAAGCTTATAAGAAACGGGTATCAAAACTGCAATAGCTAAACCTAAAAGAGTTAAAGAAATACATACTTTCTTCTCCTTTTCTAATTTTCTTCATTCTAGCAGCAAACGCAGAGTCCATATCATTAATAACGGCGCGTTTTTTATCTTTATTTTTCGCTAATAGAGCCACTGTGTTTCTCCTTGTTACGTGAGAGTTTTGTTCTTCTTCTTTGTCGTCGTCTCCATTTACACCTTTAAGTTTTATTAGTTTTTTAAAAAGTTTAATTGGATCTTTCTCCAATATTTCGTCTTCTGTTAAATTTTCAATCTGCAAAATATTTGGTTTATTGTAAAACAACTGAAAATAGGCAAAGCCCATATTTCAGCACTCTACCCACTGTGCTCTTCTTTTATTCGTCCATCCATCCCGAGACGCGTTTCACCGTATCACGGCTCATCAGTCGGGCTAGGATCGACAAAGAAGAGAATAGAATTTTAAGTACTTTATTCCGGCACTTATGGGACACAGCAGTAAGATACAATGAATTGTACCAAATACGCATACCTAGTACTCAATCGGAGGCTGACACAGCGGCCATAAGCCGACAGAGTGGTTAGCACAGCCAACACTAAAGGCAGGCAGCGAGATTTGCGAGGGATCAACCTCAGACCTTATATGGTTTATTGTAAAACAACTGAAAATAGGCAAAGCCCATATTTTGGCACTCTCCCCACCGTTCTCTTATTCGTCCATCCATCCCGAGACGCATTTCGTCGTATCACGGCTCATCATCCGGCTAGCATCTAGGGCTTTGCCTATTTTCAGTTGTTTTACAATAAACGACATAAGGTTTGAGGTTGATCCCTCGCAAATCTCGCTGCCTGCTTTTAGGGTTGGCTGTGCCAACCACTCTGTCGGCTTGTGGCTGTTGTGTCAGCTTCCGATTGAGTACTAGGTATGCGTATTTGGTACAGTTGGTTGTATCTTACCGCTGCAAAATATTTTTAAAATGCATTATTATGACGGAAATCTTCTGAGATTTACAAGTTGCGATGCCCTAACCTTCTCAATAAATAAATAAAATAACATAATACTAAGGGTTTTTTTAAGTTATCCACCCAGCTATCAGCATAGTGGTTAAGGTGTCTGCTTTCTACCCCAGCGACTCGAGTTTGTATCTCGGATCGGGAAATAATAATAAAAAAAGATAAATAAATAATAAATTAAAAAATAAAACTTACAACTTGACGGTTGCCTCTCTCGGGAAGGCAATGGAAAACCACCCGTAGTATCAAGGCACCAACCATAGACAAAGTTACCCGTTACTTGTTGGAAATTCATTGTAACTTAACACAAATGAAACACTAATCATGTTTTCTAATTTCCACTATATTATTATTTTTCCTGGCAATGGTTTTGGCACGCGGTGCCTTCTTCGGACGAATAAGAATTTTAAACAAAAAGTAATATTGAATACTACTCAGTATATATCACCACTACACCAAACACTTTATTTTTGCACTCGACGCGCGTTTCGCTAACCATGTTAGCTTCATCAGGAGCGATGATTGACTAAAGCTAAACTACAAATCTACCTATTTATACTTAGCCTAACCCTTGAATTACTCAAGCGGAACTAATGAGATAGGCAAGGCCGTCAGTTCGGTTAAGTAACCAGTAGAGGGGACTATAAGGAATAGGCCCTCTGTCTTTATTTAAACTACTTTTACATTTTATGATTTCCATACTTTCGTATGCGTTCAACAATCTCCTATCAGATACATCCTTTATTAATCTTAGATTATCTAATGTTACAGTATGATTAGCTTCAAGGGCATGTTCGGCAATGCTAGACTTTTCTGTTCTATTGTATTTTAAGTGTGCTAAGTGTTCTTTTAAATCTTGTTTTAATTGACCTTTTAGTTTGCCCAACATACTTTTTGTCACAATCATTACAACTAATTTCATAAATTCCACTTTTCTCACAATTAGGAATCTTATTTTTGGGATTTCCTAAGATATTCCTCAGATTGTCTGATGACTTATAGACTAAGGTGAGGCCTACCTTATTAAATACCTTATTGAGTCCTTTGCTATATTTCGGATTATATGGTATGGAGACATACTTGGTGTTATTTTCTTCGCGTGTAAAAAAGGTGGAATTCTGAATATTAAACCTAAACTTATGTCTATTTATTAGCTTATTTACACTACAATACAACAGAACAATAGAACAGAAAAGTCTAGCATTGCCGAACATGCCCTTGAAGCTAATCATACTGTAACATTAGATAATCTAAGATTAATAAAGGATGTATCTGATAGGAGATTGTTGAACGCATACGAAAGTATGGAAATCATAAAATGTAAAAGTAGTTTAAATAAAGACAGAGGGCCTATTCCTTATAGTCCCCTCTACTGATTACTTGACCGGAACTGACGGCCTTGCCTATCTCATTAGTTCCGCTTGAGTAATTCAAGGGTTAGGCTAAGTATAAATAGGTAAATTTGTAGTTTAGCTTTAGTCAATCATCGCTCCTGATGAAGCTAACATGGTTAGCGAAACGTGCGTCGAGTGTAAAAATAAAGTGTTTGGTGTAGTATCTTGGCACAATGATACTGAGTAGTATCATTGTGCCAAGATTCCACATTCCCAACTTAGTTAATATTGAATATATATCCTTAAACATAGTATTTTCGTTCTACCTGTTTAAAAATCCTCAATGTACTTAGATAATTCTAACTATATAATTGGTTACACTAATGTAAATATAACACCATAAATACACAATATTTAATTAAATTAGAATTTAACCATGTTTTTTGTTTGTCAAAAGAAGGTTTAATAATGGGGAACCCCTTAAGTCCATTGTTAGCCGAAATCTTTATGGATCATCTAGAATCTATAATTCATAAACATCCCTTTAGCAAATATTTTCTCTATTGGTACTAATATGTACATGACATATTAGTTTGTTTTTCTTGAACAGATCGACAACTTACACAATTTCTTAACTTTATAAATAATATTCAACAAAATATAAAATTTCCTGTGGAACTAGAACAGCATAAATCAATTAATTTCTTAGACTTAACGTTTAAAAATATTAACGATAAACATGACTTCTCGATCTTCCATAAACCATCACATACAGACTCGATAATACATAATAGCTCTAATCATCCTCACTCACACAAAATGGCTGCTTTTAACTCGTTTATTCATAGACTTCTTCACATACTTATGACAAGAGAGAACTATATTAAAGAAATAATTATAATAAAACAGATAGCGGTTAACAATGGATATTGACCAGACTTCTGAAGAAGCCATTGTATGGTGAAACAATTGTCAAGTGACTTTAAATATATTGGAAATTAAAACATAGTGTTGTTTTTATATAATTTTTAGATATAATAGATAAAATCGTCAACAAAAGAGAGAGAGAGAGAGACAAGCAATTAATATGGTATAGCCAACAATTAAAACTCATAAACATAATTTTAAAACACTCACTTATACAGGAAAGATAACTAATTTTGTAACCAAATAATTGTCTAAAACAGGCTTAAACATCGCGTTTAAAACTAATAATAAACTTTCAAACAAAAATAAAAGTGATAAATTGACAAAATCGGGAATATACCAACTTAATTGCGGTTTATGCTGACAATTCTACGTTGGTCAGACAGGTAGATCATTTTAAATAACCGGTCAAGTGCAAGTTGAACTTGCGCAATTAGTGTTCCGTACGTTGATTGCTTTGAAAATAAAAAATTTTGTTACAAAACACACCCCAAATGAGTTTTCAACAAAGTTTGTTTCCAATCTTTACTGAAATCTAATGACCTTGAATTTTTTTTTTTAACACCAGAAAAATTATTAAAGGTAATGCACTCGTGATAATTTTCATTCAATCTACACCCCGTGGAGAATATTCCGGAATTTTTTCAAAATTTTTTGATAAGTACTTTTCGAGATAAGACGCGGGACAGCGATTTTTCGCGATTTTTAAAAAATAATACAAAGAAATTGCGGGCAAGTATTACATTATATATACATTTTTAGTGTTCCGTACGGAACACTTATAAGATCACTTCGGTGTCTGTCTGTCTGTCTGTCTGTCTGTCTGTCTGTCTGTCTGTCACACCCGATTTTCTCGGAAACTGTTTGACATAGAAAGGTGAAATTTGGTAATAATATAGGAATTGATGGCCTCATCAGAGCCATGTAGTTTTGAGAATTAAATTTTGACTTAAGGGGTTAGTTTTGGGGGGTGAAGTCGGAAGTGAAAAAAAAAATTTTTTTACTAGGCCATCGAGTGTGATGTCAAATGAAAGCTTGTGAAAACACGAGTAAAAAATATATATATAATATTATACTTGCGCGCACTTTTCTTTGTATTATTTTTAAAAATTCGCGAAAAATCGCTGTCCCGGGCCTTATCTCGAAAAGTACTTATCAAAAAATTTCGAAAAAATTCTGGAATATTCTCCACGGGGTGTAGATTGAACGAAAATTATCACGAGCGCATTACCTTTAATAATTTATATGGTATATAAAAAAACAAAAATTTCAAGGTCATCAGATTTCAGTAAAGATTGGACACAAACTTTGTTGAAAACTCATTTGGGGTGTGTTTTGTGAAGTCACTGATCATTTTATACCACCGTAACATAAATTTTGACTTAAGAGGTTCGTTTTGAGGGGTGAAATCGGAAGTGAAAAAAAATTTTTTTTACTAGGTCATCGAGTGTGGTGTCAAATGAAAGCTTGTGAAAACACGAGTAAAATATATATATATATATATATATATATATATATATATATATATATATGTATATATATATATATATATATATATATATATATATATATATATATATATATATATATATATATATATATAATGTAATACTTGCGCACACTTTTCTTCGTATTACTTTTAAAAAATCGCTGTCCCCTACCTTATCTAGAAAAATACTGATCAAAAAATTTTGAAAAAATTCTGGAATATTCTCCACGGGGTATAGATTGAATGAAAATTATCACGAGTGCATTACCTTTAATAATTTATTTGGTGTATAAAAAAAAAACAAAATTTCAAGGTCACCAGTTTTCAGTAAAGATTGGAAACAAACTTTGTTGAAAATTCATTTGGGGTGTGTTTTGTGAAGTCACTGATCACTTTATACCACCGTAACAAAAATTTTTATTTTAAAAACAATCAACGTACGGAACACTAATTGTGCAAGTTCAACTTGCACTTGACCGGTTTTTTACTCGTGTTTTCACAAGCTTTCATTTGACACCACACTCGATGACCTAGTAAAAATTTTTTTTTTCACTTCCGATTTCACCCCCCAAAACTAACCCCTTAAGTCAAAATTTAACTCTCAAAACTACATGGCTCTGATGAGGCCATCAATTCCTATATTATTACCAAATTTCAACTTTCTATGTCAAATAGTTTCGGAGAAAATCGGGTGTGACAGACAGGCAGACAGACACCGAAGTGATCTTATAAGTGTTCCGTACGGAACACTAAAAAGAATTAACGAACATAAAAGAAGTTTCATAAAACAAAATAACACCTCTAATTATGCCGACCATTTAATCTTCGAAAACCACAATTTTGACGAAAATTTTAAAATTCTTCATAATGAATCTAAATTTAAAAAGTTGAATTTCTTAGAAAGCATGGAGATTAACAAATATAAGAATAGAAGCATTTTACTGAATCAACAACTTGAAACCAACAACTCTCCGTTATTAAACCTTTATAAAAATTAGAAATTAACCCAACCAGATTTACCTAGAACAATAAGCAGAATTAAATATTTAGGTTTTTCCAATTGTATATTTTGTATTTATGGTTTTATATTTATATTATTGTACCCAATTATATAGTTAGAATTATCTAAGTACACTGAGTATTTTTAAACAGGTAGAACGAAAATACTATATTTAAGGATATGTATTCAATATTACATTTAGTTTAAAATTCTTATTCCTCCGAAGAAGGCACCATGTGACCAATTGTCACAAAAAATAATAATATAGTGGAAATTAAAAAACATTATTAGTGTTTTATTTGTGTTAAAAAAAAAATATTGGTTGTAAAATTACTGTCAATATCTTAAGTATTTTTACTAAATTTTGTACGAATTGGTGGCATTTTGCAATTTTATCTTTTCTTTTTCTTCTAGAAAATGAGTAAAAGTACTTTGTGCGTATAGTGACAAAGTTTCTCACTAGAGAGGGGAACGGAACAAAAGTTATTCATGAAAGAATTTCTCAGACGTGCGGCAATAATGGCCCATCTTATTTTCAAATAAAATTCTTGGTCTAAACAATCTCGATAGGGACGAGACTTAATTTAGGATAACCGTAGATGAGAAAACCCGTCGAGGCAAGAACTAAAGAAACCGTCAGCGTTGTTGAAGATTTGCAGATGTCAAATCAACGAATGAAGATCTCTGTGCTCGCTAAAGAAGCTGAAGTATCCACAGCTACAGCACGAAGATTTAGGGATGAAAAAAGTTTCTGTAGGATGAATCTCCAAACTTCTTATGCCAAAGTGGAAACATTCAATGAAGCAAATTTCTTAAGAATACTTTTGTGAACGATGGAAGTTATTTTTCGAGAATTGTCACAGGCGACAAGGATTGGGTATTCTATATTGAACTTTTCATGAGCAAGCAAGAGTCGGTGGAATGGTTTTTTTTATAACTTCCAAAAGAAACGAAAACTTAATAGTCTTCTGGATGACCGTTTATTGGGAAAGCGAAGGGATATTGCTCATTGATTATATAGAAGAAGGGCTCGCAATTAAGAGAGAGGTTTGAGGAAAGACAATCCAACAGTTAAGACAGGTCATTAGAGGAAAACGCCCGAATTTATGGAGAACCAAAACTTTGTTGTGGCGCAACCAAAGGTTCCACATGGCTTATGCATTACCGAAAAATATGTATTCATCATGCTATAGCATCTACCTTACAACCTTGATTTAGCTTCCTGCGATTTATTTTTGTTTAAACATCTGGAGAAAGACCTCATGGGCTGAAAATTTTCCTCAGAGGATGAGATAAAAGTCACTGTAGCATTGTTGTATAAGGCGCATATGTATATATATATATATATATATATATATATATATATATATATATATATATATATATATATATATGTATATATATAGTATATATATATATATATATATATATATATATATATATATATATATATATATATAAACTTGATTGGTTTTCTTGGGTACTTAGGTTGTTTTGGAAAATAGAAACTAGTTTATTTGACGTTTCGCCTTATTTTTTTTAGGTATTTTCAAAAATTCTTTATTTTTTAATATTCATTCCAAAATTAGAAAATACAAGGTTAAAATCTTTTAAGTCAAATTACAGGTTTAAAAACATATAACATTTTTACGCACACTCGGACATTTAAAATATTTACACCACAACAAAAATATAAAACAAATTACTCACAAGTATATACGAGGCTGGTTTGAAAAGTCCGTGCAAAGTCCGAGAGATGGCACCACCGGCGTGTATCGAGGTCATGTTTAGTTAGTAGCATCTCTTGAATGAACGCACACCAAGTTTCAGCCATATTGGTCTATTTCTTTGTGTTTGGCATTCGCGTGAATCAAGGAAGTCGAGTGATTTTCAAGAAATGGATGAAAAAGAATTTCGTGTGGTGATAAAACATTACTTTATGAAAGGCAAAACGCCTCAGGAGACTAAAGAGAAGCTTGATAAACATTATGGTGACTCTGCACCTTCGATTAGAACAGTTTATAAGTGGTTTCAAAATTTTCGGTTTGGCCATATGGGCACAAGTGACGCTGAACGTTCTGGACGGCCTGTGGAGGTTACGACTCCAGAAATCATTGATCAAATCCATGATATGGTGATGAATGTTAGAAGAGTTAAGGTGCGTGAAATTGCTAGTGCTGTGGGCATCTCGACTGAACGGGTACATAATATTTTGCATAAAAATTTGGACATGACAAAGCTATCCGCAAGATGGGTGCCGCGATTGCTCACGCTTGACCAAAAAAGGAATCGTGTGAAATGTTTCAAGGATGGTTTGCAGCTGTTCCAGAAGAATCCGGAGGACTTTAAGCGTCGTTTCGTCACTGTGGATGATACATGGATACATTACTGTACTCCTGAGACCAAACAACAATCTAAACAATGGGTTACCAAGGGGGAATCTGCACCAAAAAAGGCGAAGACCGTTCCTTCGGCCGGAAAAGTTATGGCGACTGTCTTTTGGGATTCGCAAGGGATAATCCTCATCGACTATCTGGAAAAGGGTAAAACTATTACAGGTGAATATTATTCATCGTTATTGGACCGTTTGAAAACCGAGCTGCAAGAAAAACGCCCGCCATTGGCCTACAAGAAAGTCCTTTTCCATCACGACAACGCACCAGCACACACCTCAGCAGTTGTGGTCGCAAAATTAATGGAAATAAAATTCCAACTCGTTTCACATCCCCCTATTCTCCAGACTTGGCTCCCTCGGACTACTACTTGTTCCCCAATTTGAAGAAATGGCTGGCGGGACAAAAGATTTTATTCAAACGAGGAGGTGATTGCAGACACTAATGGATATTTTGCAGACTTGGACAAATCCTATTATTCGGAAGGGATCAACAAACTGGAACATCGTTGGACGAAGTGTGTAAGATTAAAAGGAGACTATGTCGAAAAATAAAAAAGGTTTACGCCAAACACATAAGTAGTTTTTATTTTTGCACGGACTTTTCAAACCAGCCTCGTACCTTGAAAGTCAACTATTTGTGTGTTTGTGAATTTCAAATTCTATATTTCATTCAACATATCATATCTCGTATTTTTTACTGATTTTTTTAAATTTTATTATCTATAATAGATGTCTTAACCAAAAAACTGTTATTGATGTTAAGTATGTATATCATTTTGTATTATTAAGAGGATATGCATGCCAGCATGTTTATTTGTTAATTAAATTTGTGTAGATATGACTGATTCCTCTTATGTCAGTCCTATTATTCACAGTGTTTTCATCTTTTTTATTTTCGATCATCTCTTAGATCTGTAGTTTGGCATAATTTCGCTCTTTGCAGAGGACCTTGGTTTCATTAATTTTAAAGTCATGTTTTTCTTCTGCTTCGTGTTTACTAAGGACAGTGGAAGCATTCCTAGCATATTTGTGCCCATACAGTCTGTTTTTTAATAACTGAGCAGTCATTCCAATATATTTCTTCGGACAATTCGCACACGGTATTGCATACACAACATTAGATTCATTCATTGTGGGGATATGGCTTTTTAAGTTGGTAAATAATGAACTTTATTTTGAGTTTTATGGTAAACTATAATGTTATATTTTTTCAAGACCCATTTCAGCTTCTGAGAAAGTTCTTTTGTATAAGGAAGTGGTAAAAATTTATCACAGTTTTTAATAGCTTCCACAAAAAATTACAATTTACATCAGAAATTGGAAAGGATGGTAAAATAAATTTTCTAGACCTGACTCTTATCAGAAAGCAAGATAAAATCCTTACAGAGTGGTACACAAAACCTCAGGGAGATATTTGAATTTTCACTCTAATCATGCAACGTCCCAGAAAATCAGCGCTGTAGTGGGCCTAACAGACCGAGCAATAAAATTGACTTCCCCTGAACTAAGACTAGACGCGCTAAAAAAAAGTAAAAACAGTCTTAATACAAAACAATTTTAAAGAGAATGACATCAATCGAACAATAAAAAAGAGAATATACAAGTTTTATAATAACTCAAAAAACAACACCAAAAATAGTAAACAAAACTGTGATAAATTTTTACCACTTCCTTATACAAAAGAACTTTCTGAGAATCTGAAACGGATCTTGAAAAAATATAACATTATAGTTTGCCATAAAACTCAAAATAAACTTTCATTATTTACAAACTTAAAAAGCCATATTCCCACAACGAATGAATCTAATGTTGTGTATGCAATACCGTGTGCGAATTGTCCGAAGAAATATATTGGAATGACTTCTCAGTTACTAAAAAACAGACTGAATGGACACAAATATGCTAGGAATGCTTCCACTGCCCTTAGTAAACACGAAGCCGAAGAAAAACATGACTTTAAATTTAATGAAACCAAGGTCCTCTGCAAAGAACGGAATTATGCCAAACAACAGATCAAAGAGATGATTTGAAATAAAAAAAAATGAAAACATTGTGAATGATAGGACTGACATAAGAGGAATCAGTCATCTACACAAATTTAATTAAAAAATAAACATGCTGGCATGCATATCCTCTTAATAATACAAAATGGTATATATACTCAACATCAATAATAGTTTTTTGGTTAAGACACCCATTATAGATAATAAAATTTAAAAAAATCAGTAAAAAATACGAGACACGATATGTTGAAAGAAATATAGAATTTGAAATTCACAAACACACAAATATTTGACTTTCAAGGTATATACTCGTGAGTAATTTGTTTTATATTTTTGTTGTGGTGTAAATATTTTAAATGTCCGAGTCTGCGTAAAAATGTTATATGTTTTTAAACCTGTAATTTGACTTAAAAGATTTTAACCATGTATTTTCTAATTTTAGACTGAATATTAAAGAATTTTTGAAAATGCCTAAAAAAATAAGGCAAAACGTCAAATAAACTAGTTTGTATTTTCCAAAAGAACCTAAGTACCCAAGAAAAACCAATCAAGTTTATGTAAACAAAAAGTTCAACAGAAAAATTATTATATATATATATATATATATATATATATATATATATATATATATATAATATATATATATATATACGAGGCTGGTGTGAAAAGTCCGTGCAAAAATAAAAACTACTTATGTGTTTGGGGTAAACCTTTTTTATTTTTCGACATAGTCTCCTTTTTAGCTTATACACTTTGTCCAACGATGTTCTAGTTTGTTGATCCCTTCCGAATAATAGGATTTGTCCAAGTCTGCAAAATATCCATTAGTGTCTGCAATCACCTCCTCGTTTGAATAAAATCTTTGTCCCGCCAGCCATTTCTTCAAATTGGGGAACAAATAGTAGTCCGAGGGAGCCAAGTCTGGAGAATAGGGGGGATGTGAAACGAGTTGGAATCCTATTTCCATTAATTTTGCGACCAGAACTGCTGAGGTGTGTTGTCGTGATGGAAAAGGACTTTCTTGTGGGCCAATCGCGGGCGTTTTTCTTGCAGCTCGGTTTTCAAACGGTCCAATAACGATGAATAATATTTCACCTGTAATAGTTTTACCCTTTTCCAGATAGTCGATGAGGATTATCCCTTGCGAATCCCAAAAGACAGTCTCCATAACCTTTCCGGCCGAAGGAACGGTCTTCGCCTTTTTTGGTGCAGATTCCCCCTTGGTAACCCATTGTTTAGATTGTTGTTTGGTCTCAGGAGTATAGTAATGTATCCATGTTTCATCCACAGTGACGAAAACGACGCTTAAAGTCCTCCGGATTCTTCTGGAACAGCTGCAAACCATCCTTGCAACACTTCACACTATTCCGTTTTTGGTCAAGCGTTAGCAATCGCGGCACCCATCTTGCGGATGGCTTTCTCATGTCCAAATGTTTATGCAAAATATTATGTACCCGTTCAGTCGAGATGCCCACAGCACTAGCAATCTCACGCACCTTAACTCTTCTGTCATCCATCACCATATCATGGATTGGATCAATGATTTCTGGAGTCGTAACCTCCACAGGCCGTCCAGAACGTTCAGCGTCACTTGTGCCCATATGGCCAGTCCGAAAATTTTGAAACCACTTATAAACTGTTCTAATCGAAGGTGCAGAGTCACCATAATGTTTATCAAGCTTCTCTTTAGTCTCCTGAGGCGTTTTGCCTTTCATAAAGTAATGTTTAATCACCACACGAAATTCTTTTTCGTCCATTTCTTGAAAATTACTCGACTTCCTTGATTCACACGAATGCCAAACACAAAGAAATAGACCAATATGGCTGAAACTTAGTGTGCGTTCATTCTAGAGATGCTACTAACTAAACATGACCTCGATACGCGCCGGTGGTGCCATCTCTCGGACTTTGCACGGACTTTTCAAACCAGCCTCGTACGCTTTGCGAGTTTTCCTGCATAGCTGGGTAGATAACACCTTACTATATTAAAAGAAATATTTTTTTAATGTGGAAAGGGGTACGCGTTAACTGAATAAATTAATATTCTAATTTCGTGACGTAAAAATAAATGAAGACCTCTCGTGCAATCACAAATAAAACCTCGAAAAGTAATTCTTATTTCTTTATATTAACCCTGTTGTTAAATAGTGTTCTTACCTTTGTCTCAAACAAGTCAAAATCTAAGTCGGTATTGGCCATAATTTGTGAGAATGTTTTAAATCTGTGTATTAACATAGCAAAGAACTGAATGGCCATCAGCATAAAGAAGAAAATTACAAACACAAAACCGATGGGCTCCAGTTCCAGATAGGTTTTATTTACAACAATCTAAAAGGTGAAAACATTAAGATTATTATTATGATTCTACGAAATATGTGTAGGTTCTTGAATAAACCATATACGCATTCTATCCAAAATATTCGGACACTAAAATTCACAAATATTCGGACTCGTCAATGTGTAACCTAATAGGAAGTATTAGACATAATACTTGTCCCATCTCCAGTTGTACTCCTGGAGGTACATTTGGAAGTAATTTCCTCTTAGCGATGTCAATTATTTTAAACGTCATCCCATCCCCCAAATATATACCATGTGCACCAAGTTGTATTTGAAAACAAACAAGAATCTCCGGGGGCTAAATCTGGCGAATAAGAGGGTTGCGTGAGCACAGTAATGAGATTGGGTGTCAAACATTCGCGGACGATTAATGCAGATTATTCGAGAGTATGATCGTTGTGAAGAATGCACCAACTCTCCTCACGAAATTCCAGTCGCACGTGATAATCTCTCACATGCATCAAAATCCTCACTTAAAAAGATTCATTGTACTTGCGGTGCACACTTCAGTGAGTTACAAAAACGATTAACAAGACTTTGTTATTATATTTCTGATCTAATTGTCTCCACTGTTCTGCGACTTTAGCTATATATCGTACTTGCTGATCCAACATTTGCTGCTTGCGATGATCTTGCCCAAGAAATCATCCTTTCCTTCCTAAATTTTCCAGTTAAGAAGTGTACGTCGCAACTGTTGCTTAAGAGTAAGTGATATCGGCAGTATCTTGTCGCCAACCTTCTTTTTTGTTTTCAGATGTTTTGCTAAAAGAGCAGAAAAGGACAGTTTTTCTGTTATTTCAATCAGTGGACAGAACTCACATAATCAACGTTTACATCACTACTACTGTAGAGGGTATTCTAATTTTGCATCCTCCTCGGGCCTTTTACTGTCTCCCCGACATCGCCGAACGCACTTGCAAACAGTAATTTCTTTTTGGGACATCCCTCGACCTGTAGTAGATTTTATGCATTTCGGAGCCAATCTTGTCCAGATTCATAAGAAATTTGATATTAATTCGTTACGTAAACTATTGATCGATCTCCATTTTGACAGTGCTTTAAAAGTGGTTTCATACAAACCAAACGCTTAAAGCTCATACTGATTAGGAATAAAAATTTAAACAACTGTTTAAAATCACCACTTATCATACTCATTATCTACTGAGTTCTATTGCTAACCCATTGCACCAACATTTTGGACAGACTTCGTCTAATCTATAATATATATAAAATGCAACGTCTCTCTGTCTGTCTGTCTGTCTGTCTGTCTGTCTGTCTGTCCGTTAGTGACCTTATCACTGGAGAACCACTTATCCGATTTACGTACTTTTTTTTTAAAACATACATATGTTCTCTGGCCAGGTTATAGGCTATATTTCATTACGATAGGTAGCATAAGGAATGAGCAGTGACGTAAAATAGTGAGTAAAGTCGGAAAAAAGTTTGCCGCTAGCGCGTTCCTTTGCAATACACACCCTAAACCGTTAATTATGGAACAATATTATGTAGCAGAGAATATCTATAATCTATAATCTACAATATATATAAAATGCAATGTCTCTCTGTCTGTCTGTCTGTCCATTAGTGCGTTTATCACGAGAGAGCCACTTATCCGATTTACGTGTCTTTTTTTAAATTCATACATATATTCTTTGGCCAGGTTATATAATATAATAATAATAATCTATATAAAATGCAACGTTTCTCTGTCTGTCTGTCTGTCCGTTAGTGTGTTTATCCCTCGAGAACCACTTATCGGATTTACGTGATTTTTTAAATTCATACATATGTTCTCTGACCAGGTTATAGATATACATTTTATTACATCTATAATATATATAAAATGCAACGTATCTCTGTCTGTCTGTCTGTCTGTACTGTCTGTCTGTATGTCCGTTAGTGCGCTTATCACTGGAGAACCACTCATCCGATTTTCGTACTTTTTTTTTAAAACATACATATGTACTCCGGCCAGGTTATAGGCTATATTTTATTACGATAGGTAGCATAAGGAATGAGCAGTGACGATAATAGTGAATGAAGTCGGAAAAAAGTTTGCCACTAGCGCGTTCTCTTGCAATACACAATTTAAACCATTAAATATGGAACAATATTATGTAGCAGAGAATATCTATAATCTATAATATATATAAAATGCAATGCCTTTCTGTCTGTCTGTCTGTCCATTAGTGCGTTTATCATGCGAGAACCACTTATCCGATTTACGTGTCTTGTTTTAAATTCATACATGTATTCTTTGGCCAGGTTATATGCAAATGCAACGTCTCTCCTTCTGTCTGTCTGTCTGTTCGTCCGTTAGTGCGCTTATGACTGGAGAACCACTTATCCGATTTACGTGCTTTTTTTTAAATATACATATGTTCTCTGGCCAGGTTATAGACTATATTTTATTACGTTAGGTAACATGAGGAATAAGCAGTGACGATAATAGTGAATCAAATCGGAAAAAAGTTTGCCGCTAGCGCGTTCTCTTGCAATAGACTGCCTAAACCACTAAATATGGAACAATATCATGTAGCAAAGGATATCTATAATATATATAAAATGCAACGTCTCTCTGTCTGTTTGTCCGTTTGTGCGCTTATCACTGGAGAACCACTTATCCGATTTACGTGCTTTTTTTTTAAACATACGTATGTTCTCTGGCCAGGTTATAGGATATATTTTATTACGTTAGGTGACATAAGGAATAAGCAGTGACGATAATAGTGAATCAAGTCGGAGAAAAGTTTGCCGCTAACGCGTTCTCTTGCAATACACTGCCTAAAGCATTAAATATGGAACAATATCATGTAGCAAGGAATATAATATATATAAAATGCAACGTCTCTCTGTCTGTCTGTCCGTTAGTGCGCTTAACACTCGAGAACCACCCACCACCAGCCTAGATAATGGGAGATAAGGTGAGATAATGGGAGATAAGGAGAAATAATGGGAGATAAGTCGAGATAAGCCTCGATAATGGGAGGTAAGGTGAGTTATGAGAGATAAGTATAAATAATAGGAGATAAGGAGAAATAATGGGAGATAAGCAGAAATAAATCTAGATAATGGGAGTTATGGTGAGATAATGGGAGATAAGGAGAAATAATGGGAGATAAGGAGAAATATTGCGCGATAAGTCGAGATAAGCCTAGATAATGGGAAATGAGGTGAGATAATGGGAGATAAGGAGAAATAATGGGAGATGAACAGAGATAAGCCTAGATAATGGAAATTATGTAGAGATAATGGGAGATAAGGAGAAATATTGGGAGATAAGGGGAAATAATGGGAGATATTTTATTACGTTGGGTAACATAAGGAATAAGCAGTGAGGATAGTAGTGACTCAAGTCCACGCGAGCGGAGCCGCGGGCCCGGCTAGTACTAGAATATAATATCAAATATTATTCTTTTTGTAGTACTTACTTCATTAACATGCTTGTTCCCAGTGTATGTGAAGTTAATTTTTGGGTTGAAAGGCCAATCTATATGAATAATATCTTTCTTCAAAGTGAGCAAAAATAATACCAATACGAAAAGTGCATTTATTGCAAAGAAAGTCATCACCATTTTGTCTCTAAGGTCTTTAAGGTCCTTTGCCACTTTTTCCTAAAAAAAATTACCATGTATCCTAAAGACTATCAGAGATACTAAAGATTTTAAAAGAAAGAAGTTATCTCGACTGTTTGAACTCATCATGTTTTAACCTCCTCGGGCCCCGGGTATCATATATGATACCCCGAGTTCTAAATTATTTAACAAATCTGCAGCTCGATTTGGACAACGCTCCCGCTGTTATCATATATGATATGCGTATATTAATGCGCAGAAAATTGCCGGCTCACGTTGGGGCCAATGTAGTCGAGATATTCAGTTGTTTACATGCATATTTCGAGTCGCCATGGCCGCTGCTAATAAAATTACGCAAAATAAACGTAAGTACCTAGTATTTGTGTCGTTTTTTTTTTAATAAGCTTTCTAATTATTAGTTAAAGAAAGGTGGGGAATATTTGTTATAGTAGGCATAGTAGGATAAATAATATTTTTGATTCCTGGAACCCAGGGTATCACCGTTGATACCGTGGGACCCAAACGATACATTTATAATTTTTATTTTCAGCGCTTTCTCTTCAAGAACTACAGGATATCGCAGATAATTTGAATTTAAATGATTCCGATTTGGACGAAAATCTTCTTGATGACGACGACGAGTGGGGCGCGTGGGATGAGCCTTCAGAAATCCAAACTTTTGGCGCCAGCCAAGACCAAATGATCCTTGAAAATGACCAAGAAGAGGACGATAATTTAGGCTGTGAGCTTGAAAACAGTAGTAGTTGGGACGACGACTTGCCGTTAATAAATTTGATTCCAATTGGTAAAAAAAGGAAATGGAAGAGAACCAATTTTCAACCACAACGTGAGAAGTATGTGCCTTGTGATCGAGGTCCGTTGAGCCTTGAAAATATTCCAAAGCCTATTGACTTTTTCAATAAATACCTTGATGATAATTTTTTTCAATCCATGGCTATGTACACAAATACGAAGGAAGTGAAAGTATCAGGAAAGTCGCTGGGGACCAGTCCAGAAGAATTAAAAACGTTTTTTGCGTGTTGCATGCTCATTGGTATTTGCAGTTTACCAAGAATCCGAATGTTTTGGAGGTCGGATACCAGGGTACCCATCGTTTCAGATAATCTGTCAAGAAATCGCTTTTTCGCTCTGAGAACACGGCTAAAAATTGTGGACGATGATTCTGTATCCAACGAGGCTAAAGCACTTGACAGATTTTGGAAAGTCAGACCGATGTTCGATTCAATCCAAAAAGGTTGTTGACAAAATAAAAGATCTCAAAACGTATCAATTGATGAACAGATGATCCCATTTCATGGAAAGGTACTGATGAGACAGTTTGTGCGGGGAAAACCTAATCCTGTTGGGCTGAAAAATTTTGTTATGACGACGACTACCGGGATACCAGTTGATTTTCATTTATATGAAGGGAAGGGCAAATCCACAGAATCCAGTCTAATCCATACACCAGAAAAATTAGATGTTGGTGGAAAGGTGGTGTTGAAACTAACAGATACTTTACCAGTAGGAGTATCAGTATTTGTCGACAGATACTTCACATCAGAAACATTGATTGATACTCTGTTTTCTCGGAAAATATACGTAACTGGCACGCTAATGAAAATGAGAATACCAAAAACAGATCTGCAGTTGTTATCTGACAAAAATTTAAAAAAATCTGGAAGGGGCAGTCATGATATGTTGGTTACTGAAGATAACAAAATAGCTCTTACAAAATGGTTTGATTCTAAACCAATTCATTTGGCTTCGGGAGAATTTGGAACAGAGCCCTTAGGTTCATGCAAGCGCTGGTCAGTGCAGGAAAAAAAAAAATACATAGAAATCAGTCGTCCATCAGTGGTTCAGCAATACAATGAAAAAATGGGAGGTGTGGATTTGTTGGACAGAGTTATGTCAAAGTACCCTATGAGCAGTAGAACAAATAAATGGACCATTCGATGTATTTACGCTTTTGTTGATTTTAGCGCTGCAGCTAGTTGGCTCCAATATCGAGAAGTTTGCGCTGGTGAAAAAATTCCCAAAAAAGACATCGAAGACTATTTGTCATTCAAATTTTCGCTTGCTAAGTCTCTTTTGTATAGTGAAAAAAAAAACGACATGAATCAACTTCGACAACTACTGAAGAAGAGAACAATGAACCTCCAAGGAAAACAAGAAAAATTATGCCAGTTCCTGACAAACGTTTACGAAAACAAGAAGCGAAACATCTCCCGGAATTCGTTAGCGAGAAACAAAAAATGTAGGTCAAAATGCAGATATCCTGGGTGCACACACTTAACCTTTTGCAAATGTGTTGAATGCAATGTATTTTTATGCTGCAGTATTAAAAGAAACTGTTTTTCTAAATTTCACAAATAAATATTGAAAAAAAAAACCTTAATTGTTTTAATAGCATCGTACAGACCCAAAGTATCATTTGTGATACCTCAATTTTTGAAAAAACTGCGCTTTTAAAAAAATTTATCTATAATGATTAATGTTTTGGGACCCCTGAAGAGTATTTATTTCACTTGGCAGCAAAAAATTTACGTCAATTCTCTCTTGGGCCCGAAGAGGTTAAAATAATATATTATTATCCACCATACCTTATCGTCTTCAATAGGATGTAAATATTTATCCAGCAGATCTTTCCAGAAATCCTCTTCCCTTTTATCCAAATATGTTACGTGACCTCTAATAAGCTCTCCCTCATAAAACCAACTGTTTGTTTGAAGGTCATCAGATGGTGATCCGTCCGAATGGTCGTCATCGAAATCATCGTATTCCTCAATAGAGGACTGCTGGAAACTCCCTTGCTGGTCGAGAGTAGATTTTCTCGCAGCTTGAGAGGCACGGGGACGTAAAGAAAGCCTAGACGCTCTAGAACCTAAAAAGTAAAACATATAATTAAGGTTAAGCTTTGGAAGTCAAGGAACAAAGATTATTTTGGAGAGGGTGGACATAGGCAAGGTAAATTAAATTATTTTTATTGCAACTGCGCAGCATCACCAGCTATATAGACAAGGCGAAATCGGCGCCATCGTTGGAAAAAATTTTCTAATTGAATTTTTTTTCATAACCTTCTCCAGGAGATGCCCCTGAAAGAGGATCAACATGTTGCCGGGCGGTAACCTGGTCCGAATTTGTTTAAACAAATTTTTTTTAAACAAAGTCCAAAAATTAAAATTTTCGCCCCGGAACAAGTTTTTTTAGGTAAATTGGACCATTTTGAACAAAAAATGTCTCTTGTGAATTTTCTCTAAAATGCGCCGTTTTCGAGATATCGGCGATTTTAGGTGCGAGAAAACGCGAAAATGGCCACTTTCACCTCCCAATATCGGGGTCAAAAATTAAAATTTTCAATGTTGCCAAGTGTCCAAGTTTGAGATCTCCTCTACAAATTACCGTAGGAAATATTGCAATATCTTCATTTTTAAATATTGTTTTTTAACAGTTAACAGATTGCGTTCGAGCGCCCGCGGCTGCATCGAAACTGTATACATAGATATATACGCAACGCCCGTACGTAGGCGCACGGAACTGTATACGCACTGCGATGCTCTATAAAGCTTTGTTTCTTGATTTCTTATTAAAATTAATATATTTGAAAAGTATGTAAAAAATATTTATTTATTAAAGAGTAATTGTTATATCAAATTTAATTATTATAACAATGAATATAAATAAAAATTCAATATTCGATTAGGATGGTAGAAGAATTAAAACAATTTTATGAAATATAACTTATATATATTTAATAGAATTTTCGCAAATATTTAAATTACACCCACACATGAGTATACAACTTACGTTGTTGCTTTTTGCAATTACATGCATTAGTTTTACAATTTTTTGTACATTTACATTGCCTAATTAACGAATCTGGTATCGAATTTTTTAACATGAATTTGGGTAACAATTCACCTGTTTCTATAGTGTAACCAAATTCTGTTGCATCTAAATGTCGATACCGAGAATACAATGACATTTTCCATATGTACGTTTGTAGTGAAGCTCGTGAAATGTGCAATTTTAAAGCATCGGATGTACATGGAATTTTTCCAAAATTAATACCCATCCTACAAGAACGTTCTAAAATTATTTGTCTAGCATTATCTGCTGTTTCTCCAGCTTTATTCAAAATTTTCAAATACAATTTTTCTAATGCATTGAATTCCATGGCATTTAATTGTAAGCCAGTACCAAGTGGGGTTAATGCATTTTGAGTATCTAAATCAAAGACTAAATCTAAAGCTTTATTTTTAGTACCTACTTTACTAGTAGTATCACAGCCTGTAAACGCATGTAAAGCAGGCAAAACTTGACAAACTTGACTAGTTAAATATTCAGCAGCTACATTACAAGACAATAATCTTGGCTTCTGACCAACTACTTTAAAATACAATCCTGTACAACCAATTAATTTGAAAAAGCTCCAATAATGAATTGCTAATATAAAAACGTCGGTATCAACGGAATGAATTGTTAACTGTTAAAAAACAATGTTTAAAAATAAGATATTGCAATATTTCCTACGGTAATTTGTAGAAGAGATCTCAAACTTTAATTTGGACACTTGGCAACATTGAAAATTTTAATTTTTGACCCCAATATTGGGAGGTGAAAGTGGCCATGTTCGCGTTTTCTCGCACCTAAAATCGCCGATATCTCGAAAACGGCGCATTTTAGAGAAAATTCACAAGAGACATTTTTTGTTCAAAATCGTCCAATTTATCTAAAAAAACTTGTTCCGGGGCGAAAATTTCAATTTTTGGACTTTGTTTAAAAAAAATTTGTTTTAAAACAAATTCGGACCAGGTTACCGCCCGGCAACATGTTGATCCTCTTTCAGGGGCATCTCCTGGAGAAGGTTATGAAAAAAAATTCAATTAGAAAATTTTTTCCAACGATGGCGCCGATTTCGCCTTGTCTAATACGGTAAGCAATGTTTTAGTGTGGAATCGTCTAATATTTATATGTCCAAAAGGTTTATTAAATACCTTCAATGATTGTTGTTTTTCTTTTATTAACAGTTTTTCTTATCTCAGAAGAATCCGGATCCAAAGTTATTCTTTCAAGGTCTTCAACTTTATGTTCGATTTGATCAACCTTTTCCTGAATGTGATTTAGTGAATTACTTATCATAAGTAGATGTCCAGAATCTTTAGAGCAAGTAGCAAAAAAATTTTTAGCTGCACCTAACCATCTCTCGACTATCGATGATGGTTTTTTCTTCTCGACTGGTTTTGGTTGTCCGGCATTTTCCTAAAAAGGTGTGATTGTACAGGGCGACTCAACGATAGAGTAAAGTACATTATCTCACTTGTTTCGGGAATGACGAAAAAATGTTAAATACAATAGTTTTAGGGAATGTTAAGGTGCACAGTTTAAAATTATTTTTGAGTATACAGGGTACTTCAAAACAGTGTGGCCGATATAACATATGTTTTTTAAATAAAATATCCTATTTTCTATTTTATTTTTAAATTTTGCGCAAAATTTTATAACTTTTTTATTAATAATATTATATACCTAAACCTAGTAGTTTGTCTAATATTTCAATTTAAAAAAAAAAAAAAATACTAGTTTTCAGTTTTGTAAAAAATTGCCAGTAGCGCCATTGTTTCTGAAGGTGGAATACTCATAATTGGTACGAGCGTTTTATAGAGATGAAAAAAAAAGATATATGTAAAGAAATTTGAGTTAGATGCTACAGGGTGTTCAAAATAAATTTATGCATTTCGACTATTTTAAATTGAATATCTCAGATTTTTTAAATGGCACACCCTGCATATTATTATTTTTTCTGATAGATTTTACAAAACCCTCCAACTTTTATTAAGTGTATCATATACCTATTTCTAATAGTTTTCGATTTATTTTGAATTTTTCAATTTTACCCTTGTTTTTAATACACTTACGCTAATGTGAAAACATAAACAAATAGTTAATAATAATTTTAATATAGTTTAACTTATCTAATGAATAATTATTACGACGTAATAAATGTTCAAAAATATGCCCATCTACTTGAATACACATGTTTAGCCATTTTACTATATTTTCCTTCACTTTCCCTAGCGTAAAGGGCGTTATTGTCCTGCATGCACCCCGTATCCTATTTTCCATATCTACTGGTACTACTCAGTATATATCACCACTACACCAAACACTTTATTTTTGCACTCGACGCGCGTTTCGCTAACCATGTTAGCTTCATCAGGAGCGATGATTGACTAAAGCTAAACTACCAAATATACCCTATTTATACTTAGCCTAACCCTTGAATTACTCAAGCGGAACTAATGACATAGGCAAGGCTATCAGTTCCGGTCAAGTAACCAGTAGAGGGGACTATAAGGAATAGGCCCTCTGTCTTTGTTTAAACTACTTTTACATTTTATGATTTCCATACTTTCGTATGCGTTCAACAATCTCCTATCAGATACATTTTTTATTAATCTTAGATTATCTAATGTTACAGTATGATCAGCTTCAAGAGCATGTTCGGCAATGCTAGACTTTTCTGTTCTGTTGTATTTTAAGTGTGCTAAATGTTCTTTAAATCGTGTTCTAATTGACCTTTTAGTTTGCCCAACATACTTTTTGTCACAATCATTACAACTAATTTCATAAATTCCACTTTTCTCACAATTAGGAATCTTATCTTTGGGATTTCCTAAGATATTCCTCAGATTGTCTGATGACTTATAGACTAAGGTGAGGCCTACCTTATTAAATACTTTATTGAGTCCCTTGCTATATTTCGGATTATATGGTATGGAGACATACTTGGTGTTATTTTCTTCGCGTGTAAAAAAGGTGGAATTCTGAATATTAAATCTAAACTTATGCCTATTTATTAGCTTATTTACTAAGTCATCGTCATAACCATTAACTCTAGTCATATTTCTAATACGATTCCTTTCTTTATTAAAGTTTACTCTATTCAGAGGGAAAGTGACCAAACGATGAACTAAAAAATGTAATGAGGCTAATTTATGTCGTTTGCAATGAAATGCAATATATATCTATCAAAAATGAGTGGCAGAAAGAACCAACATGGTTTTTTTTTTAACAAATCTACCTGTATATTATATATATCTATCTGTTACTGTGTCCTTCCTATAGATATCAAATTCTAATCTATTATTATTTTTAATAATTAAAATATCTAAAAAAGGCAATTGTCCTTTGTTCTCAACTTCGTACGTGAATTTGATGGAATCATACCGGCTATTTAATTTGGAAACAAAATCATCAATATTTGCTTTCTTTGTATCAAAAATCGCGAAAATATCATCCACATACCTATACCATACCCTTGGGAAATATTCGAATCCTTGACTGGCTATGATTTCAAACTTACTCATGAATAAATTGGCTATGAAAGGTGACAAGCAATTACCCATAGCTGTTCCTTCTTTCTGAACATAAAATTGATTGTTATATTGGAAATAATTTTGTTCCATACAGAGTTTAGATAATATCAAGTATTCCCGAATAATTTCGTCTTCAAAGTCATTCATTCTAAGTAATTCTTTGAGATATTGCAAAGTTTGTGGAATTGGCACACTTGGGAACAAAGAACTAACATCAAAAGAAATTAAGACTTCACCTTCATTATGAACTAGATTTTTTGTTTTATTAATGAATTCTAACGAATTCTTCACTGCGAAAGTATTTAATGGTAACTTCTCAAGTTCTTTTGATAACCATTTGGATATTAAATATGTGGGTGATCCGACCGATGAAACAACGGGTCGCATTGCTTTTCCAGGTTTGTGAATTTTGGGTAAGCAATACAATTTTGGTATGGTCGCATTACTCACATTTAATTTAAATTTTAGCGAATCGGAGACAAGGTTCTTACATTTTTTTAAAGAATTTTTAACCTCTGATATCATTCTCGGTAATGGATTTCTTATTACTTTTTCATAAGGGCCAGATTCGATAAGATTATCTACGCGTTCAAAGTAATCTTTCTTATCCAATATAACAACCTTATTTCCTTTATCCGCTTTTAAGTAGCGCGAAGAAAATAACACCAAGTATGTCTCCATACCATATAATCCGAAATATAGCAAGGGACTCAATAAAGTATTTAATAAGGTAGGCCTCACCTTAGTCTATAAGTCATCAGACAATCTGAGGAATATCTTAGGAAATCCCAAAGATAAGATTCCTAATTGTGAGAAAAGTGGAAATTTATGAAATTAGTTGTAATGATTGTGACAAAAAGTATGTTGGGCAAACTAAAAGGTCAATTAGAACACGATTTAAAGAACATTTAGCACACTTAAAATACAACAGAACAGAAAAGTCTAGCATTGCCGAACATGCTCTTGAAGCTGATCATACTGTAACATTAGATAATCTAAGATTAATAAAAAATGTATCTGATAGGAGATTGTTGAACGCATACGAAAGTATGGAAATCATAAAATGTAAAAGTAGTTTAAACAAAGACAGAGGGCCTATTCCTTATAGTCCCCTCTACTAGTTACTTGACCGGAACTGATAGCCTTGCCTATGTCATTAGTTCCGCTTGAGTAATTCAAGGGTTAGGCTAAGTATAAATAGGGTAGATTTGGTAGTTTAGCTTTAGTCAATCATCGCTAACATGGTTAGCGAAACGCGCGTCGAGTGCAAAAATAAAGTGTTTGGTGTAGTGGTGATATATACTGAGTAGTATCATTGTGCCAAAGATTCCACATTCCCAACTTAGTTAATACCTACTGGTGTTTTAGGGGGATTTACATAAACACGATTTTTAATAGCCCCATAAAAATAAATCCAAAGGTGTTAAGTCACATGATCGAGGTGGCCACTGAATTAATTCATCCCTACCGATCCATTTTTGTGGGTAACGATCGTTTAAAAATTCCCGGTGGTAATGAGCAGGAGCTCCGTCTTGTTGAATCTACAGTTGTCCCCTTTCAAATTTATCAACTTCTTCAAGAAACTGGGGTAATTTGTTTTGCAAAAAATTTAGATATCTAGGCCCGTTAAGTGGTTCACGGAAAAAATATAGATTAATAATTCGAAAATTTAATATTCCACACCATACATTAAGCGACAAATGGTTTTGGTTTTGAACTTCCCGGACCCAAAATGGATTAACTGTTGAATAATAATGCATGTTATGGCTGTTAACTGCCCCATTACTGCGAAAAGTAGCTTCATCAGAAAACATTATTTTGGACAAACAATTTGGATCGGCTCTATTGCTCCATTCGTGGCAGTACAAAAGTTTACTCGTCGTTTAAAATCACGGTCTTGAAGTTCTTGGTGTCGTTCCATATGAAACGGATGATACTTGTATTTTCTCGTGGTGTGATTAGCCATAGATGTGTCAGATAAGTCAGCTAGTTGACGGCTGCTGACCTGGGGATTATCTGCAACATGAAGTAAAATCTCCGTTTCGTATATTCAACGCTACCACTACCATCAAATCGTTCCATTAAGCACTGAAAAGATTTTCTAGATGGTATACGTCTATTAGGGTACTTCGCTCCGTAAAGCCTTACCGCTAAAAGACAATTTTTTTCCCGCCTCGCCCAGTATATAAACCATATCAATTAATTTATTTTTAGGAAAATTAATAACTATTACCTTTATACGTCACTTACTAAAATAAATTAAACTATTTTTACTTGCTTAATAGACATGTCAAAATTTGACAATGCCTACATTTTTGTTTTGTCTTGGCAACTATGATGTTAAAACATAAGTGTATTAAAAACAGGGGTAGACTTCCGGTCGACAGTTCGTAGCACGCGGACGCATTTTCCCGGTTGTGGCTTCTGAAGGCGAAGTTCGGGCGTTTTGGGGCTTCGAAGTGTGGATCGTTGGTCCACAAATTGCGTGGTAGGGGTTCGAATCGCATAGGGTTGCTAAGCGTTGCGAGGGGTGATTCCTATAACGTCGGTTGAGGTTAGGTGATTTGAGCAGTAGGTGAACACGTGAGGCCGTGTTTTTTTGTGTCAATCACGTAATCAGACGGGCGGTCTGACAGAAAAGGTTATACCCAAAACCAGTAGCAGTTCCCGAGGAGATCCTTTATCAGTGCCAAAAAGAAATTAAGTTTTAAAGACAAATAAATAAATATTTTTTTTTTTTTTGGGAGCAATATCGCCTAGAGCGAGATTACGTTGCTCTCCACCTGTAGAACGGATCCAAACTAGAGAATGTGTAACGCATCACCGAAGGTGCTCTGCCTAAGCACGAGACGGATTCAAAGCTGAGTAAATTATCCAAAGAAGGATAGAGCTCAATAAAAGAGAAAGAAAGAAAGAAAAACAGGGGTAAAAATTGAAAAATTGATAATAAATCGAAAACTATTAGAAATAGGTATATGACATACTTAATAAAAGTTAGAGGGTTTTGTAAAATCTATCAAAAAAAAATAATAATATACAGGGTGTGCCATTTAAAAAATCTGAGGTTATTCAATTTAAATTAGTCGAAATGCATAAATTTATTTTGAACACGCTGTAGCATCTAACTGAAATTTCTTTACATATATCTTTTTTTTTCATCTCTATAGAACGCTCGTACCAATTATGAATATTCTGCCTTCAGAAACAATGGCGCTACTGGCAATTTGTAACAAAATTGAAAACTAGTATTTTCTTAAAAAAATTTAAATATTAGAAAAACTACTTACGCAGAATTTAAAAATAAATTAGAAAATAGGATGTTCCATTTAAAAAAACATATGTTATATCGGTTACACTTTTTTGAAGTACCCTGCATACTAAATAATAATTTTAAACTGTGCAACTTAACATTCCCTAAAACTATTGTCTTTAACATTTTTTCGTCATTCCCGAAACAAATGAGATAATGAACTTTACTCTATCGCTGAATCACCTTGTACATACGATAACATATAAATATCAAATGACTTTTGAATAATTTCTTACCTCAGTTTTAGGAACCACAGTGACCTCTCGAGTACCCCAACTAACATTGTTCATGTTGAAAACTGAGTAGATGACCAATAATAAGTACATACTCGGAACGGTTACAAAATAAATTAATCCATATTTCAAACAATAAAATTCTTTCGGATGTACTATCGCTGACACAACGTACTCGGCTAAAAATAAACGAGAGTAAAACAGCTTGAAGAACATATTGTAGTAGTTGTAACACTGTATTATAATATCCAAATTTCTAACTGGAATTTTCCTGAATTAATATATATTTATCTAAGAGCGCGGACCTTTGAGTATGGGCCTGTGGATTTCTTCTCTTTTTTTTCTTTAGCAATCCTTTTTAGCCCACTTCTGGACGTAGGTCTCTCCTTTTTCCTTCCATTGCCGCCTGTCCTGCGCCATCCGGTACCAGAATTTTCTGCGGTTCTTTTTACATCGTCTATCCATCTTGCTAGTGGCTTTCCTATGCTTCTTTTGTATGTGCTAGGCCTCCATTGCACTACCTACCCATTTCGTCTATCTTGAATCTTCTTGCCTTGCGATATGCCCAACCCAGGCTCATTTCAATGCGACCACTCTCTCGATAACGGCATCTACTTTAGTTCTTTGTCGTATTATGTCATTTCAAATATGTTACCGTAAATTTATGCCTAGCATAACTCGTTCGATTGAGTGTTATGTTATGTGCAGTTTAGTGATCGATTTGTTTGTTAATGTCATCGTTTCCATCCCGTACGTCATTACTGGAAGAATGCAGCCATTAAAAACCTTTCACTTTAGGTCAATAGGAATATCGGGGTTTTTAATGACGTTGCTTAATTTTTCAGTAGCTTCCCAAATCATGCGTATTCTGCGAGCTATCTCAGCCGTTTGGTTTTCTTTTCCAAGCTTTATTTTACGACCAAGGTAGATATACTCGTTAACAATCTCTATTTCAGTTCCGTCAGTACTAATATTTGCAGATTCGGAGTTTAAAATTTTTTGTTTTATTTATGTTCATAGTCAGACCATATCCTTTCGATGCCACTTTGCGGAGCAGCATCTCTTGTAGCTCTTTCAGATCGTTACGTATGAGAACCACATCGTCTGCAAATCGAAGATGATGTAGTAATTGGCCGTCGATGTTCAAGCTTTTGTTCTCCCAATTTAGGTTCTTGAAAATATCTTCTATTGCAAGGGTAAACAGTTTGGGAGAGATTGTGTACCCTTGCCTCCACTCCTCTTTTTAAAGGTATTTTAGTTGTTCTCCAGTCTTCGTCGAGTTTAATTTGGTAGGTGACATTTTGATATATATATATATATATATATATATATATATATATATATATATATATATATATATATATATATATATATATATATATGTAATATATATATATATATATATATATATATATAACATATATATATATATATATATATATATATATATATATATATATATATATATATATATATAAGAAAGTGTAGAGATTTCGGGGAAAGCGGTCTTGAATAAAATACTTATTTGTTGTTAAAGAAAAACTCTATATTTCGCTGATATTTTTTCAGCTTCATCTGGAGTTAAAAACTAAAAAAATGACAAAGCAGTCTTTTGGCAAGTTTATCATATTACAAAAAGGAAAAATTCACCAACCAAAGTATTCCTCCATTGGAAGAGGTATCACAAAAAAATATATTCAATTTAAATATATATAACTAACAGAACAACGAACAGACAAGACGAAACAACATACTGTGGCTCTGGCTGCAATGACACTGTTGTTATTTATTGTGTTTATTTCTTCAGAAATCTGAACAGTGGTTCAGTATAGAAAATGTTATTTTGTACATTGTTAGTAAATAGGATATGACTATTAATTGTATGATGTTAAGTTATTTAAAATATTACAGTATATATTAGAAATCTCTACACTTTCTTATAAATTTTAACGGTCGAGAACATTTACTAAAATATATATATATATATATATATATATATATATATATATATATATATATATATATATATATATATATATATATATATATATATATATATATATATATATATATATATATATATATATATATATATATGAGATTTTGGCGAAATCCTGGTTTTAATCCGTTCGTCTAACAATGAGTTTGCACGACGTTTCGCCAAAATCTCATATATATATATATATATATATATATATATATATATATATATATATATATATATTCAAGAATTTTCTTATATTTTGAATTAATTCTTGCACTCTCCATGGCTTTGAAAATTGCCCACAGCTAAACCAAATTAAAAGCTTTGCTGTAGTCGCTATATGCAGAGGTACGTTGTACTCGTGACATTTCTCTATTAGAGTACGAATAGTCTGAAGATGTTCGGTTGTGCTGTATCCCTTCCGAAATCCAGCTTGTTCGGGAGGTTGATAGTTGTCAAATTTGTTTAATAGTCTATTTGTTAAAATCTTGGTTAACAGTTTGTACGGATGTGGTAGTAGGCTGCTAAGCCTGTAGTTATTTATATCTAATTTGGCTCCCTTTTTGTGAATCAATGTGATTTGAGCATTATTCCAGCTGTCACGGATTTTTCCTTCATTAAGACATTTATCGAGTAACATTCGCACTGCTTGTAACAGAGTCGTCCCGTCCGTTTTCAGCCTTTCGGAGGTTATTCCATCTTCTCCCAGGGTTCTACCGGGGGCAAGGCGTTTTTTAGTTCTTCGAATGTAATATCCGGCATTTCTTTAGACCCCAGGCTGTATATGTTTCGATTATTTCTGTTATTTCTTTTTTATCTCTTTTAACTTTGCCTTTGTGGTTTTTCAGTTCGAATATTTGTTGCCTGCATTTTGACGATATCGTTTTTAGAGCTCTCATGTTTTGGTTATTTTCAATCACGGCCTCAATGTTGTGATTCCGTATATCTTGTCTAATTTTCTTCTGGACTATTTTATTTAACTGTGCATACTGTGGTGACGTTTTATCCATCTCTTCTGCATGAGTTTTGAGTTTCTAGTTTATTATTTTAATTTTGCTCGTGGTGCTTTCGCGCATAGTTTTTTCGTTGCTGTATGTATATCTATTTTTATTTTCTCTTCAAGGTGATCGATGTCTAGTGTCTGAACTGTATTTAGAGTTCCTCTTGGTTATTTCTCATTTGATGTAGGATGGGAAATCTTTGTTTTCTTATTAATTTGATTCGTTCAGATATATGAACTATCACAATGGTCGCTCTTACGAGTCTGTGGTCGCTACCTACATTAAATTTATTCAGCACAGAGACGTCTTTCACAATATATTTTTTATTGGACAGTGTATAGTCGATCTTGTTCTTAGTTTTTAAACATGGACTTTTTCAGGTTCATCTATGTTTGAGGGGCTCATACAAAATAGTTGTTCGTTTTGAATATAGTTTAACAGCATCTCTCCTCTTTCTTTGGGTATGCCAAGCCCAAATTATCCTCGATTGGGTATGTCGTCTTCATTTTTGCATTAAAATCTCCCATAATGATTACGAAGTGAGAGTTTTCTTTCTTCCTGGCCGATGAGTTTTCTTCATTTAGTTGCTCAATTTTCAAATCTTCCGATGTACTTGTGGGAGCATACACTTGGATTATTTGTAGTTTATATCTCTTTGATATTTTCAATACTGTGTAGATTACTCTCCTTGATATCGAGTTCATTTTTATTACCTTTTAGGCGCTTGTTAATCAAGATGGTCACTCCTCCTGTATGTGTATTCGTTTGATGACCATATTGTAGTGATGTGGATCTTTCGTCAGGTTAGTTCAGGTTAATTCAGTCAAGTTTCGCATAGTTCAAATATATCCCATTTGACGTGATTCAGTTCTTCCTCCAATTCGACTATGCGGTCCATTGATCTCATGATTCTTATGTTGAGCGTAGGTATATACATTCCGTGGATATGTTGGGAGTTCATTCCGTGACGCTGACCTTATCAAAGATGTGGGATTTATCATCCACCTGGTGACCAATCCGTTTCGTTTTAAAACTCGATATATGGTTTGGGTGGGGGTATTTGCTCATAACTCACCACGCTGACCGGGCGTGTTGGTGAGTGGGAAAGGAAGTGGGTAAGGATTTGGGTAGGATATATGTAGGTTAGGACATGATTTTTCTCTTATTTGGAGGCGTCCCCGAAGCAGACCTGTCTTCTACCGGGATCATAGAAGGGTGATTACCAACCTGTGTATTTACGATCCTTTAAAATGCTATTCTGCCTTAAAGCAAAGATAAATAATATATCTATAGACTATTCTTTAAATTATCAGCTAAAATTTCCATTTCATAAATTCTTTCATACTGGAGAAACGTTTGGAGTTGGTTTATCTCTTGTGAGATGATAATCTTTAGAAAAACATGCAAGAGGTTTTTCCTATTATATCGAACAGATATTTAGTTTAGGAATGGATATATATGTAATGGAATGACAAATCACATTTAAATAATTGCATTTGGTAAAAATTAATGATATTTTAATTTATTCTCTATTTGTAAAAACGTTTGATTTATCGACTAATATTTAGTTCAGGTTACGAATTTTTGACTTAGTAGTTGAAAAATCAATAGTCAATACCTGTACCAAAGCGCGAGAAAGGAGAAATTTGAAGGAATATTTTACAAGTATGAGATGTCAACAAGGAACCCTAAACAGATTAATTTATACTAACATAAATATCGTCACTAAAACAGTGCCCATATTTCTTGTGGAAATACCTTTTATTTGGGAATGCGCTTCACGAAGCCCAAGTTGTTCTAGGTAATAGAAGAGAGAAGACAAATGTCAGATGGAAAAAAGCTTTCTCAGCTTAAATAGATGTCCAGGTAATATACCAAATAAAAGCAAGACAAACTTCAGGTTTTATACCTTTTCTTAGTTTTTTCCTTTTGTATTTCCTATTTGTATCTCTTTGTCAACTGTTTCTTAAATCATTATTATTTATTATTAACAATTTAAATAAATAATAAATCTCTATTAAATTTATTAAATAATTACAAGGTTAATTTAAAAAGAAGGCTCCACTACCCTATCTCCCAGCAGCAATTATGGGCGCTTATTTACAAAATAGATCCTGTGTATATTATTACTCACCCCCAGAATTACCTTTTCACTGCACGTTGCGTATGACTGAAGTAAAATAGCCGTTTTATAATTTCAACAAAACACTTTCTAAATATAAAAACCTTTTGTGTCTTAAATAAAATAATTGTTTGTCTTACTTACCCAGCATAAGGAGGAAGAACATCGACGATGGAGCTAAAATACCGTCTTCGTTAATTTGCATTATAACGCCAATGAGTACGGCCATCATAACTAAACCATAGATGGCACTCAAGATTCCAGCAACTGTTAACTGAAAATATGAAATTTAAAGTTAGTAGGAATAAGGCTAATATAAATGAAGGCCAAATTAAAATTTCGACACGAAATACTTGGTTACCAAAATTAATAATTTACAACTGAATTTAGTTAATTAAAGTAAATAATTAGCCATCACAGTAGATGTTCAAATTATAATAAAACTAATAGCAAATTTTTACCACTCTTTTTGAAAAAAACTCATAGTTTATTGACGATGATGTCGATTTTTGGTTAATTACTTATTCTTTTTAGAAACTGGACAGACAAATAGACATGCTAGTTGTGTTGGTTTAAAATTTCTAATTTAAACTTCGCTTTGGACCGAAATGTTTTAGCTCCGTTAGAATGCAAACTAAGGTATGGCTTAATTTTTGTCAATCTGGTTTTTCTACTGAGGTATATATTGACGCAAGATTTTAGTATGTTTTTTCTTCAAACGACGAGAGTACTTTTTTAAGTTATCTACCTAGTATTATGTAACCTGTGACCTAGTAATGAAGGAAACTAATACGTCACTAATACACTTAGTTCAGCTTTCAAACGAGTTGTTACATTCAATCCAAAAAATGCCTTTGTTTGCACCACAAAAAAACAACCCTACGAAGGCTTGTAACTTATCATTTGAGGAAATTTTTCGCCTCCTGAGATCTTTCTTCAGATGTTTGAACAAACAGAAGTCTTAGGGTGCTATTTGAGGGTCATAGGGTGGATGTGTTAGCGCAAGTGTGCCTTGTGAACCTTGTAGTTGTTGTGCAGCAGCAAAGCCTTTGGTCTCCATTAATTTGATAGTTTTTCTCTAAAGTACTGCTTCAGGTTCTAAATCGTTCTTCTTTGAGCTCGCCATTAATTGTGATCTTTTTATCATATATTCAGTAAGCAAAATTCTTTTGCAGTCCCAAAAAAAATCATTATTAACTTTCCAAAGCAGACTGAGTTTTGGTGTTTCTTTGACTTGGAAACCTCTTATGAACCCATTTCGTGAAAAATAACTCTCATCGTTCTCTAAAGCGGCCAAATATTCTTGAGAAATATCTTTCCTTTCTTCTCTGTTGTAAAGAGTGTGAGTTTGTATAGTCTTAAAAACTATAATTTCGGATACTCCACCTTGTTTAGCAACCAGCGAGATCTTCGCTCGTCAATTTGAGAGCATGAAATCCTCAGCAAGCCTGATGGTTTCCTCAGTTTTTACTTTCACTGATCTTCTTGAATTGGAATCATCCTGAATTGAGTCTCGATCCCATCGAAACTGTTTAGACTAGAATTTTATTTAATAATAAGAACTTTTTAGTGTTCCGTACGGAACACGTATAAGATCACTTCGGTGTCTGTCTGTCTGTCTGTCACACCCGATTTTCTCCGAAACTATTTGTCATAGAAAGTTGAAATTTGGTAATAATATAGGAATTGATGGCCTCATCAAAGCCGTGTAGTTTTAAAAGTCAAATGTTGACTTAGGGGGTTAGTTTTGGGGTGAAATCGGAAGTGAAAAAAAATTTTTTTTAGTACGTAATCGAGTGTGGTATTAAATGAAAGCTTGTCAAAACACGAGTAATATATATATATATATATATATATATATATATATATATATATATATAATGTAATACTTGCGCACATTTTTCTTTGTATTATTTTTGAAAAATCGCTTTCTCCCCCACCTTATCTCGAAAAATACTGATCAAACCTGAACAATTGAAGGAAAATTATCACGAGTGCATTACCTGTAATAATTTATCTGGTATATAAAAAAAAAAAATTTCAAGGTCATCAATTTTCAGTAAAGATTGGAAACAAACTTTGTTGAAAACTCATTTGGGGTGTGTTTTGTGAAGTCACTGATCATTTTATATCACGGTAACAACATTTTTAGTGTTCCGTACGGAACACTTATAAGATCACTTCGGTGTCTGTCTGTCTGTCCATCTGTCACACCCGATTTTCTCCGAAACTAACACATGGGCTGAAAAGTCCCGGGCCTAACACATAGATGGCGCTAGTTTTATTGCAGTCACCTTTTTTTCAGTTAATACTAACCTTCAAAAGACAGCTGTTAAAATTTCATGATATTCTATTCATTAGTTTGTGAGTTATTGTGCTAAGAGTGACGCTACTTTTGTTATTTTCAAAACAATGGATCAAAAACAATTTCGTGATTTAATTTTACACTGCTTCTTGATGGGAAAAAATACCGTTCAAGCGAAGCAATGGCTTGAAAAGTGTTATGGGGACTCCACTCCATCAGAAACAACAATAAAACGTTGGTTTGCTGACTTCAAACGTGGTCGTAGAGACACCGATGATGCAGAACGCAGTGGACGTCCAAATGAGGCGGTAACACCAGAAAACATCAAAAAAATCCATAAAATCGTTTTGAATGATCGAAAAGTGAAGTTGCGTGAGTTAGCTGACATCGTAAAGATATCAAAAGAACGTGTTGGCTTTATATTGCATGAGCATTTGACTATGAGAAAGCTCTGTTCAAAGTGGGTGCCGCGTTTGCTCACTGTTGATCAAAAACAAGAACGTGTTGATGATTCTGAGCAGTGTTTGGTCATGTTTAAACGTAACAAACCGGAATTTTTGCGTCGATATGTGACAATGGATGAAACATGGATCCATCACTTCACTCCGGAATCAAAACGATCGTCATCTGAGTGGACAGCAACTGGTGAACCTCGTCCAAAGCGCCCGAAAGCACAACAATCGGCTGGAAAGGTTATGGCCTCGGTATTTTGGGATGTGCGTGGTGTAATATTCATCGACTATCTTGAGAAAGGAAATACCATCAACAGTGAATATTATATAGCGTTATTGGAGCGTTTGAAGGCCGAAATTGCAAAGAAACGACCGCATATGGCAAAGAAAAAAATTTTGTTTCATCAAGACAACGCACCGTGTCACAAGTCAATCAAAACAATGGCAAAACTACATGAATTGAACTTCGAATTGCTCCCACATCCACCGTATTCGCCAGATTTGGCTCCCAGCGACTACTGGCTGTTCGCAGACCTGAAAAAAATGCTCGCCGGTAAGAAATTTCGCACGAATGAAGAGGTTATCGCTGAAACTGAGGCCTATTTTGAGGCAAAAGATAAATCGTTCTACAAAAGTGGTATTGAAATGTTAGAGCGGCGCTGGAATGATTGCGTTGCTCTTGATGGAGATTACGTTGATGAATAAAGCTAATTTTGAACCAAAAAAACCGTGTTTTCTTTGTTAGGCCCGGGACTTTTCAGCCCATGTGTTATTTGTCATAGAAAGTTGAAATTTGGTAATAATATAGGAATTAATGGCCTCATCAGAGCCATGTAGTTTCGAAAGTTAAATTTTGATTTAAGGGGTTGGTTTTAGGGGGTGAAATCGGAATTGAAAAAAAAAAAAAATTTACTAGGTAATCGAGTGTGGGTGTCAAATGAAAGCTTGTGAAAACGCTAGTAAAAAATATATATAATGTAATACTTGCGCGTACTTTTCTTTGTATTATTTTTAAAAAATCGCGAAAAATCGTTGTCCAACCGCCTTATCTCGAAAAGTACTTATTCAAAAATTTTGAAAAAATTCTGGAATATTATCCACGGGGTGTAGATTGAACGAAAATTATCACAAGTGCATTATCTGTAATAATTTATCTGGTATATAAAAAAAAAACAGAAATTTCAAGGTCATCAATTTTCAGTAAAGATTGGAAATAAACTTTGTTGAAAACTCATTTGGGGTGTGTTTTGTGAAGTCACTGATCATTTTATACTTCCGTTACAACATTTTTTATTTTAAAAGCAATCAACGTACGGAACACTAATTGTGCAAGTTCAACTTGCACTTCACCAGTTATTTTTTATTTACAAATAATGTCTTTCATGAGTGAGAAACTTTATCCCTGTGAGAGGCTCCAAATCACTTTCAGTCATTTTTCAGAAGAAAAGAAATCGTAAAAACTACAAAACGTAACTCCTTCAAAATTTTACTAAAGTACTTAAAACAGAAACTGTAATATGATAAGTCAGAAATTTTTTTGTACGCCTGTGTATATCATTTTCATGGTTAGATAAGTTAACAAAAACTCCCTCGTAGATATTATCTTTTATTATATTTTAAGCGTTTCATTTAATGGGTATCAAATTCTAAATATATTTTTTATTTATTTAATCCGATTTTTTAATGATCACTTATTTTTTGCACTGTTTAAGCTTTGTGGACTAAAGTGAAATTGAGAATAATTTACTGACAAAATATTTAATTTGGATGTTTAGTTCTATTTACTAAAATTTTTATTTTTGGTTACATTTATAACACGTAGGCTGAAAAGTTTTTGGTTTAGCTACTTAAAACACGTTTTTTTTTTTGCAAAATACAACTTTATTCATCAACATAGTCTTCTTCAAGAGCGATACAATCAGTCCAACGCTTTTCTAATATGTCTATACCTTTCTTGTACACTGGAGCCAAATCTCTTTCTCGTGAGCATTTTTTTGAGGTCTATGAATAGGTAATAGTCGCTGGAGGCCAAAATCTAGAGATAAAGAAGCAATTCGAACTTCAGTTCATGCAATTTTGTCATCGAAACTATTGACTTTTTTTTATCGTTCACTTCCCCGCCTGAGTAGGGATTTTACCCTTTTTTCCATATCCTAAGGATATCGGCGAGGTATCGTAATACCCGTCAACGTTGTCCAAGTGCCCAAACATACATTTTTGTATTTCACTTCACCTTTTAGACAACGCGGTAGTGCTGCCTCGGACGTTATTGCATTTCGGCGAACAACTACTACCTATGTGTAATATTTTTCACGATCTAAGAAAGTGACAGCTACCTATACCCATTCAAAATTCAACAAGATTCGAAGGTGATTAATTTATGGCTGTTTAATGACAAGGCATCGTGCATGGCCGCACTATACCTGATTGTATAATTGTTAGGTTTAAAATTTTATTGTGATAAGACAGTTGAATTTTAATATTTTGTGTACTGAATAATACACAATATAGTAATTACACAAATATATTAAAGGAGTGTACAGTGTCCTCGCGTACATTTGTTACAATTTCAGTTATTAATTAATATCTAGCTCAATTTCGCTATCGCTACTATCTTACAAATCAATAATAAGTTTTTTTACAGGTTCTAAACTAATATTTATGTACATAAATCTATATGAATTTTCAATTTTTTTGACGTATTGAACACAGTTTCTCCAGTTTTCAACGGTTAATTTTTGGCTTCTGTGTTTATCAATTCAATGACACTACTGTGGTTGTATCACGATGATAACACAGCCCCACAAAAAAAAAAGTGGGGTATACTTTTGATGCGATATATCAGATCCGTAGTATTTTTGCCCGCTGATCACGAATCTGACGTCAGAATATCGCTATCACATCTCAATTTTTTTCTAACCTCAAAAAATAGGTAAAAATTAGTAAAAATTAAGAAAAATATACTCCTAAAAAATTGATTCAAGCTTTTTCATGAATCCAAAGATGTATTAATATGTATTCGGACACGCTAAGCTAATATTCATCGGTTGGATTGAGCCATACAGTTCTGTTTTCTTTCTAACCTCAATAAATCAGACAGATATAGTGCTTCTCGAATGCGAAAACGAATTCAAATTAAAATTCAACCGATCCTTACCAAATTTGGTACACGGGGATTTTTTGGGTCGCTGATCACGAATCTGAGGTTGTGGATTTGCAAAATTCAAGATGGCAGATGTTTTCGCGCCATTTTGAACGCCGAGAAAATTCATGGGTCGATTTTTATTCTTCTACCTGCATCTAGGGCACCTCCACGTGGTGACGGTGGGCAACGGTGTTACTCCACTAGCCGGCAGAGTCCCTGGATAACGGCTTAGAATGGCAGGTAGAAGAAAGAGAATTACGATGCAGGGACTCGGAAACCCAGTATCGGCGGTTGGTCAGGGTGGGAAAGCGGGCCCGCAGCCGTCGTCATCCAGCGACTGTAGCTCTTCATGTGTGGGTGACTTGGATCATGTAGAGTATAATGCTACAAGAAAACGGTCTCACGGTACAAGGACTTTTCATAAGTGCGATAAAAACAGTGATTCATTTTGTTATATTTGCTATCAACACGTATTGAGTAAAATGGGGTCACCGATAACGGATAAGATTAAAACCTTATATGAGGATTGTTTTAACATTGAAATACAGCACCAGGATACAGATTGGGTTCCCCACATCATTTGCAGTTCTTGCAAAATAATGTTGTACATCAATAAGAAGGCGATTAAATATTCCAGACCAGCAATATGGAATAGACCATATAGTGAAAATGATTGCTACTTTTGTATGAATGTTGTATCTAGGCATAACCGAAAAAATAAAAGCACTATTACTTATAACGATGTTTCGACAGTAACAAGACCAACTAAACTAATTCCGCCTCCTGAACCACTTGATGCTGATGTTATGGAAACAAATGATTTCACCTTATCAGTTCATGCCGAAAACATTGAGACTGTCGAAAAAGATTCAAACACTGTTACTAAAGAATGTTCTAGTGACAACCTATCATATACTAGTGACACAGATAAAGAATTTCTACCATACAACCGTAAACCAGAACCAATACTCGTATCACAGTCAGAACTTAGTGATCTAGTCAGAGATTTACTTAAGCCAGAAGCTACGATTTCTTATTATAGAAACAGAGATGAAGAATTTCGAAAATATTTCACAATGGACGAGGAATTGTCACTTTCATATTGTACCGATGTAAAAGGTCTAATGGATGAATTTCAAAATAACTCATACGATCCTGAAGAATGGAGACTGTTCATTGATTCTTCTAAACGGAGGATTAAGGCAGTTTTGCTGCATAATACCAACGTTTACGCTCCCATTCCGATTGCTCATTCCACAGTTATGGAAGAGCAATATGAAAAAATGAAGCAGCTTTTGATAAACATAAAATATGCTGATCATAACTGGAAAATTTGTGGAGATCTGAAAATTGTAATATTGCTTGGCCAACAGTCAGGGTTTACACTTTATCCTTGTTATAAATGTCTGTGGAATAGCAGAGACAGGGGACGTCATTATAAGAAAAAAATTTGGCCAACAAGAAAATCGTTCACTCCTGGTGAAAATAATGTATTGTTTCCACCATTGGTAGATCCAGGAAAAGTTCTTATTCCCCCGCTTCACATTAAGCTTGGACTTATGAAGCAATTCACGAGAGCATTAGATACAAACGGCCCATGTTTCAAATATTTGCATAAAAAATTTCCGGAATTTTCTGAAGCTAAAATTAAGGCAGGCGTATTTGACGGGCCACAAATAAGAAATTGTTTCAAGATTCATTATTTGTTACTAAAATGAATAAAGTTGAAAAAGCTGTTTGGCTTAGTTTTAAAGAAGTCGCAATAAACTTTTTGGGAAATAATAAAAGTCCTAAGTACCAAGAAATAGTCGAGAAAATGGTAAAAAATTTTCAAACATTAGGTTGCTTAATGAATCTAAAATTACATTTCCTGGACTCCCACATCGATGATTTCCCAGATAATCTTGGTGACTACAGTGAGGAGCAAGGGGAACGTTTTTCACCAAGATCTGAAAATCATAGAAAATCGGTATCAAGGACGATGGGATGACCATATGCTAGCGGACTATTGCTGGTCGCTAAAAAGAGAAACAAGTCCTCAAAAGCGTTTGGGCAGAAAGCCTTTGAATAGGTCATTCGCGGAAAAAAGAACAAGATACAGCCAAAAAAAGGAAAGTTAGGCGCGGGTCTAACCTTCGCAATTCTAGGGCTTAAGGGTCTACTATTTGAGAGTATATGGTTTAAAAGTCCTGATTTTGAGTTTATTGGGTCTCATTTTTAAAGTTACAGGGTTATTGAGGTCTATTTTTTTTGAGGTTATAGGGTGTGGGAGTCTAAGGTTTCAGGGTTTAAGAGTATCAGGTTTGAGGATTCCCCAACTGTATACCAAATTTGGTAGGAATCGGTTGGTTTTCAAAAATTTTGTCCGCCATCTTGGATCCGCCATTTTGAATTTTGCAAATCCGACCTCAGATTCATGATCAGCAACCCAAAAAACCCCGTGTACCAAATTTGGTAAGAATCGGTTGAATTTTAATTTGAATTCGTTTTTGCATTCGAGAAGCACTATATCTGTCTGATTTATTGAGGTTAGAAAGAAAACAGAACTGTATGGCTCAATCCAACCGATGAATATTAGCTTAGCGTGTCCGAATACATATTAATACATCTTTGGATTCATGAAAAAGCTTGAATCAATTTTTTAGGAGTATGTTTTTCTTAATTTTTACTAATTTTTACCTATTTTTTGAGGTTAGAAAAAAATTGAGATGTGATGGTGATATTCTGACGTCAGATTCGTGATCAGCGGGCAAAAATACTACGGATCTGATATATCGCATCAAAAGTATACCTCACTTTTTTTTTTTGTGGGGCTGTGTAATCCAAGCTGGAATTTGAAATATTCTTGGCTGCTAGACATTCTGGTATCCAGCCTTTTTCTAACCCCGCATGTAAAATAGTTATTCGTTTAACTTTATTTGATGGTGCTTTGGTGTGGCATTTTTTGGATCTATCAATCCATCCTTTTATTGGGTGTGTCGTGGGTGTCATACCAAGTCTCATCTAGGTAGATTATAGTTCGATTTTCCGATCTAGCTGTATTTAATTTTTCAAGATATTCCATTCGGAGTTGTTGTTGTAAGCGCCGTGATTCCATTATAACTTGCCTTTTGTCTATTTTTTTGAACAAAACCCTAAACGACGTAGAATACGCCATAAAGTTGTAGTGGAACATTTTATGTTACAGCTATCTTCGGATAGCCTCCGTGAAAGTGACAATAACCTAGGAACTTTTTGTTCTTCATACATTTTATAAATTTTGCTGCGGATTAAGTCTTCTTGACAGAAATCAATACATTTCGACATAACTTTGTATTTTCGTGTTTTTTAGGCGCTATCGAATTATTTACAATTTTCCAACCTTCGGGGATGCTTGTTAAAGCTGATGTCTCCATCAATGAAAAGTACTTTTCGTGGTCTCGCTCCACTAACTTTAAATAAACACTTTTAACTATCACTTTTGCCTCAACGCGCAAACATTTGCGACTTCTGATGGAAAGGGTTTGGGACATTTTAAGACACTATTGAACTTAATAATACACACTATTTCAGTATAATACTGAAGATAAATTGAAGAATATTCTTTATATTTATAAACACGAAGTAGCCAAAAAAATGTTAGATTGAAAGGGAGGTATATATATCAATTACGACCCTGTTACGGTCAGGTACGTGCGAAGATCCTAACGGTCGTTTAATGTTTTTATTGCGTTAATTTGCCAAATCACTTTTTTAGATCTTGAAAAATACTATACGTGGCCAGGCCAAATATACTTAAATAAATTAATAAATAAGTATACCGACCTGCGGGATTAAACCCTCGACCTTCTGCACAGTAACCAAGGTACTATGTTAATGAGCCATGGGCTGCCACCGTGACTTGTGACACGTGTGCCATTGTCTTGATGAAATAGCACTTTTTTCCTGTTCATTTGGGGCCGTTTTTTTGCGATTGCTGCCTTCAAACGCACCAATAACCTTATAAAATATTCGCTGTTGATGGTTTTTCCCTTCTCAGCATAATCGATGAAAATGATTCCATGCGCATCCCAAAATACAGAGGCCAAAACCTTCCCAGCCGACTGTTGTGTCTTTGGTTGCTTCGATTCCGGTGTGTAGTGGTGGATCCATGTTTCATCCATTGTCATATATCGCATGAAAAAATCCTTTTTATTGCACTTAAACAGGTCCAAACAGCGCTCAGAATCATCATCATATTGTTCTTTTTGGTCCACTGTGAGCAAACGCTGTACCCATTTCGAACAGAGCTTTCTCATGCTTAAATGTTCATGCAAAATATAACCAACATGTCCTTTTGATATCTTTAGGGTGTCAGCTATCTCACGCAATTTCACTTTACGGTCGTCCAAAACAATTTTGTGAATTTTTTTATGTTTTCCGGTTTAACCACCTCATTTAGGTGTCCAGAACGTTCAGCATCATTTGTGTCTGTACGACTCATAGTGTGTCGCGTAGAACATGCTAGGTGGACAAAATTCATGTTATGATTTCCAGGAAATCTTATTTGCAAAACGTAAACAACACCACCAAACCCCGAATTCCGAGAAAAGGTTGTTTATCAAATTTGCAAGTGGCGAGTCATAAGCGTCAGAAGTCAGGTAATGAGTTTAATGCAGCTCTTTCAATTAATCAGTTGCAATTTAGCGACACTTTCGTGCACATCTTATAGTGACATATTGTAATATTGTGAAAGTTTTTGTGATGAATATTAATACTGAGGGTAAGTACTATTTTTTAATGTATTTTTTTAATCAGAATCTATTAATTTGAATTTTTAGTATTTTTTTTAAATAGCCTATATATTTTAGCGTGTTTTTTAAAAAAAAAAAACTTTGAAAGTTCAGAATAAACAGACATTCACCTCTATCCGGGCTAGTTTTTAGATATTACACAGAAATAACTTTATTCTTCGTAAAAATACACATATTGTTTAGCACACTTCAGTACAACATGTTTTTTTTTTTTTTCTTTTTTTCCAGAACACATTTACTCTATTTCAAGGGTAGCCTTTTTTGAGGAGTGGTTGAAACACACGAAGAATGAAAAAAACTCGCGTGTATATGACTTTCTTTCTTCAAAATTTCACTTTGGCGACATTACTGAAAGCAGCCAAAAAGAAATAAAGTTGAAGATATCCAACTTGTCTAAAGTAAGTTTGGTGCCAAATGGTTGGTTTCAGGAAAGTCGAAGGAGCGTTTTTTAATTAAAAATAAGAATTGGTTGGATGAAGCAGACATACAGTTTACTGCGAGTTCTTTTGCGCCACAACCTTCAACATCAAGTGAGAATGTGACTCCTGCAGGAAGACCTTGCAAAGATTTCGAGGAATCGTCGTTTAAGACGAAGAAACGTCGCGTCGGGGATCTCGTAGAATCCCGAAGTGTCAGGGAATTGGTGACTGCTGCCGAAATTGCTGTGCGTCCAGCAGGGCAAAGGAAAATTGCCAATGTGATTAGAGACATTAATGAGAGCCCAGATAATATTATTAAGTCTAAAAATACCAGTTCCGTTAATCCTAGGCAATTAAGTAGTGACGAAGCCTTAGCTTACTATATAGATTCTAAGTCAACAACGCATTCTTACAAACAAACTAGGAAGTGGTCCATGAAGGCGGGGCATAATGTGTTTCCGTCATATTTTAGTTTAAAAAAGTCCAAACAGGCCTGTTACCCTGCAGAGGAGCACATTACTATAACAGAAACTCGTGCTGAAATAAATTTGCAAGCCTTATTAAATAAAACATAAACATAAAACATAAACAAAAACAAAAATAATATTTTGTTTTTCTTTTGTTATTGCGCTTTTTTACGAAAAAAATAATGAATTTTACACGAAAAAAATTTTTTTCTCTCCATTAATTTCTAAATAACTCCAAAACGATAAAAGATAGAATAAAATAATATTCAATCAACTTTAATAAAATTTTGTTACGCATTTTTTAATGTTTTATTTATAAAAATCTGACAAGTTGTTCCCGAGTTATCGTTAAATATGTCTGCGTAGCTGACTAATTTAGGGGAAAAAAATTAGCCACGCCCATAAAAAAAACCAACGCGATGAATTTTTTCTTAAAATAACTTAATATGCCTAGAATATACATAAACAATTGAAATAAGTGAAAAAATAATTTTGTCCAGCTAACTTGTACTAGTCGACACACTGTGCGACTGTACTAAATTCAGCATACCAGTAAATCATGAGTGATTTTCCAGGAGCAGAGTCCCCGTAACACTGATCAAGCCATTGCTTTGCCTGAACGGTATTTTTTCCCATCAAAAAACAGTGTTTAATCAACACACGAAATTCGATTTTTTCCATTATTTTGAAAATATTGAAAGTAGCGTCACTAAAACTAGTGTAACTTGTAAACTAATCGTCGAAATGTCATGAAATTTTGACACGTATTGTTTGAAGGTGTACTTCCTAAAAATCACATGTGTTTTTTTGAAAAGGGCGACATCTAAGTGTCAAACCAAAAACTTTTCAGCCTACATGTTATGTTATTCTACTAGAATTTTGTAGGAATAATTTAGAGTTTACACGTTATTTCAAGAGGTAATTTTCATATAATTTGGATAATTTTACATGTACAGAAATGTAACCAATAAATAGCAAATAACCACATATAAGTTCTGATGCATGATTAATGATTATAGCTTGCCGCTTTTTAAATATTTTAATTTTACCTGAGTGTCAGATTTGCAAAATACACAAACTAAAACAAAGATCATTAGAGGGGCTATATTCCACCAGAAAGCATGCCATTGGCTGAGTTTAAAAACTGTTACGAAAGCACCCACTAACATAAGATAGATAGTTCCTGGACCAATGGTTGTACCAATCATTAAAATAACCTAAAAAAATAAGTAAATAAATATAAATAAATACATATAAATAAATTATAAGGGTGTCCCATTATTCCATGGACATAGAACTACCAGGTATTTTTGGAATGAAAATAAGTCGATTGGACACAATTTACCTCTATACAAAAGTGTTTCGTTTGTCCGTTAGAGGGCATCAAAGTAAAAAAAAATAAACACATTTTTTTAAGATATTTTAAGAACCGATATTCCGATTTGAATGAGATTTAGGGTGCCCATGTTTTGCTAGGCGCTCTAATATTTGACTTTCATAAAAAAACCGAGAGGGTTCGAGAAGGGTGAAAACTACCCTCACCCCTACCTAAATTCTAGTAGAAATGTTTTGCAACTTTAACGACGACTTTAAATTTTTTTTCATAAAAAGGTCCTTTTATTTACTTCATTTTTTGTCTCATGTAAAAAAACGCCACCTCGCATAGTTCTTGAGAAAAAAAAAATGTTTTTCCGATGTTGGCCTACAAAACAATTTTCTTGTCACATCAACAGTTAAAATCTAGGAGGCGATAATAATCTAGTTGGCGAAAATATGGAATGTTATGTCAGTGTCACAAATGATTTTTGACAATAAGCTTCATAAATTTTAAATTAATTAACTTTTGGGTTTATTTTTGATTGCTAATTTGTTGTTGTTGTTGCTCGTTTTCCCTGTGAATATGGAATATTCTTTTAATGAACAGACTTTGCTAAGGTAATTGTAGGAAAAGTGTTCGAGTGTATCAAGAGAGATATCCGAATCGACAAATTCCAAATCGCCAAACTTTTGCCAGCATAGAACGTCGACTTCGAGAAATTGGACGATTCCAACCTTTGAGAGTCAATGCTGGAAAACCGCGGCAAGCCCGAACACCTCTAGTGGAAGAAGCTGTTCTTGAAGTAGTCGAAGCAAGTCCATATATCAGCACTCGCAGGATAGAACTGTTAACCGGATTTAAAATGAACAACTCATTCGTTTATTTCAAGTTCAGCCCGTCTAAGAATTGTTGCCCATTGATCATCACTCACGTCTGAGATTTCTACGAAATGTTTTAGAATGCAGAGCAATTAACAGGCTATTTCACAAAAAATTTTGTTTATGGATGAGTCATGTTTTACCCGTCGTGGTATAATAAATTTGCATAATACACATGTTTACGCCGAAGGAAATCCTCATGTAGTTACAGAAAGACATTTTCAACGAGAATTTAAAATTAACGTTTGGATGGGGATTGTTGGTAACTTTTTAGTTGGCCCATATAGGTTGTCTGATAACTTAAACGGAGATAGCTATCTACATTTTCTACAGTAATCTTTACTGAATTATTAGAAGACCTGCCTCTGAATATAAGAAGATACATGTTTTTTATGCACGATGGAGCTCCACCCCACTTTGCGCGTGCTGTAAGAAATTATCTGAACGAGAATTTTTGTGGTAGATGGATTGGTAGAGGTCAAGAAGCTCCAATTCAATGGCCACCTCGTTCCCCGGACCTTAATCCTTGCGATTTTTTCATATGGGGAGCGTTGAAAACAAAGGTATACGAGGTCCAGATAAACAACGTCGATCAACTATGGGATAGGATTCAAAATGCTGCGAATACGTTAAATAATAATGATATTTTAGAGAGAATTAGTTTCAATTTTTTGTTCCGTATTGTTATGTGCAGGAACGAAGGTGGTGGTCATATTAAACAACTTTGTAAAAAATACTATTACCTGTGTTAAATAAAACTCGTAATAGTAATTAATATCATACTTACTTGTTTAATTTCACCAACTAATTTTAATTATAAGTAAAATGTTTGTTAGTCTTTTTATTTTTGCGTAAATCATTAGCCAGAATAATTTTCTACAAGAGACAAAAAATGAAGTAAATAGAAGGACCTTTTTACGAAAAAAATTCAGAGTCGTCGTTAAAGTTGCAAAACATTTCTACTAAAATTTATGTAGGGGTGAGGGTAGTTTTCACCCTTCTCGAACCCTTTCGGGTTTTTTGTGAAAGTCAAATATTAGAGCGTCTAGCAAAACATGGGCATCCTAAATCTCATTCAAATCGGAGTATCGGTTCTTAAAATATCTTAAAAAATGTGTTTATTTTTTTTTTACTTTGATACCCTCTAACGGACAAACGAAGCACTTTTGTATATTATGTCCAATCGACTTATTTTCATTCCAAAAATACTGGGTAGTTCTATGTCCACGGAATAACGGGACACTCTATATATATATATTTATATATATATATATATATATATATATATATATATATATATACATATGTATATATATATATATATATATATATATATATATATATATATATATATATATATATATACATATGTATATATATATATATATATATATATATATATATATATATATATATATATATATATATATATATATATATATATATATATATATATATATATATATATATATATATATATATATATATATATATATATATATATACGAGGCTGGTTTGAAAAGTCCGTGCAAAGTCCGAGAGATGGCACCACCGGCGCGTATCGAGGTCATGTTTAGTTAGTAGCATCTCTTGAATGAACGCACACCAAGTTTCAGCCATATTGGTCTATTTCTTTGTGTTTGGCATTCGTGTGAATCAAGGAAGTCGAGTGATTTTCAAGAAATGGACGAAAAAGAATTTCGTGTGGTGATTAAACATTTCTTTATGAAAGGCAAAAGGCCTCAGGAGACTAAAGAGAAGCTTGATAAACATTATGGTGACTCTGCACCTTCGATTAGAACAGTTTATAAGTGGTTTCAAAATTTTCAGACTGGCCATATGGGCACAAGTGACGCTGAACGTTCTGGACGGCCTGTGGAGGTTACGACTCCAGAAATCATTGATCAAATCCATGATATGGTGATGGATGACAGAAGAATTAAGGTGCGTGAGATTGCTAGTGCTGTGGGTATCTCGACTGAACGGGTACATAATATTTTGCATAAACATTTGAACATGAGAAAGCTATCCGCAAGATGGGTGCCGCGATTGCTCACGCTTGACCAAAAACGGAATCGTGTGAAGTGTTGCAAGGATGGTTTGCAGCTGTTCCAGAAGAATCCGGAGGACTTTAAGCGTCGTTTCGTCACTGTGGATGAAGCATGGATACATTACTATACTCCTGAGACCAAACAACAATCTAAACAATGGGTTACCAAGGGGGAATCTGCACCAAAAAAGGCGAAGACCGTTCCTTCGGCCGGAAAGGTTATGGCGACTGTCTTTTGGGATTCGCAAGGGATAATCCTCATCGACTATCTGGAAAAGGGTAAAACTATTACAGGTGAATATTATCATCGTTATTGGACCGTTTGAAAACCGAGCTGCAAGAAAAACGCCCGCGATTGGCCCACAAGAAAGTCCTTTTCCATCACGACAACGCACCAGCACACACCTCAGCAGTTGTGGTCGCAAAATTAATGGAAATAGGATTCCAACTCGTTTCACATCCCCCTTACTCTCCAGACTTGGCTCCCTCGGACTACTATTTGTTGTCCAATTTCAAGAAATGGCTGGCGGAACAAAGATTTTATTCAAACGAGGAGGTGATTGCAGACACTAATGGATATTTTGCAGACTTGGACAAATCCTATTATTCGGAAGGGATCAACAAACTAGAATATCGTTGGACGAAGTGTATAAGCCTAAAAGGAGACTATGTCGAAAAATAAAAAAGGTTTACCCCAAACACATAAGTAGTTTTTATTTTTGCACGGACTTTTCAAACCAGCCTCATATATATATATATATATATATATATATATATATATATATATATATATATATATATATATATATACATATATATATATAAATATATAAATATATATATATATATATATATATATATATATATATATACATACATATATATATATATATATATATATATATATATATGTATAAATTAAAATTTGTTAAAAAATTAATACTATTTTTAAAAGTTAAACTGAAATGTGTAAAAAATTTAAAGTACCATTTAGAAGCTGTAGTCTGCAAGAGTGTAAAATGTAAATTTTTACATGTAAAAAAAAACACCTAGTTGAGAACTGTATAGCTATAAATAATTGACATTCCATTAAAATGTAAAGTAAGTAGTACTAGAAAATAAAATAATGGTAATATTTTATTTGAAATTGAACTAGAAAGGTTCAGTGTCTGCTCTTTTCCGATGTGAACTGTAAATTAGATTAGATTACTACAGATTTTGGTTATGTTATTATACATTACTTCTTACCTGATACCAAACATACAATGTAGAGATGTCATCATTCACTTCTTTTATATGCTTCGAATCTTGAAGCAGATCTAAAATATTTGCTGTGGTAGATGGCATCCATCTCCTTCTCTGATTGTAGAACTCATTAAAAAACCTTCTGGACAGTGAGTGTAGGCATCTGAAGCTGCCGAATATTCTACTCTGTAACCTCTTTGAAGTAGCAGAGTACAGAGCCATCTATCTTCTCCTAAAGATCATATATATATATATATATATATATATATATATATATATATATATATATATATATATATATATATATGTATATATATATATATATATATATATATATATATATATATATATATATATATATATATATATATATGTATATATGTATACATATATATATATATATATATATATATATATATATATATATATATATATATATATATATATATATATATATATATAATTATATATAAATATATATAAATTTATAAATATATACATGTATAATAACCTTGATCGTATTGAACATAGTGCCTAGCTTCATTAGATCTGGTTGTATATCTAGCCATCACATTGTGATCCATAAGAGCACTAGCTCTAAACAGTGAAAAGCAGCCGGGGGAACAAAGTACGCAACCAATGACGTGCTCGGTAGCTTTTTGCATCCAATGACCAACTGCGTATTCAAACACTTGGTACCATGCCATAGCTCCAGATCCTTAAAGAAAAGTAGTATAATTAGGTTAGTATTTTTTTGAATAATCATAATATAATGTAAAACATCAGGAATATTACAATATGTGTCAGGACGACTAAGATTGGTACCAAAGAGCAAAATAAAATTATTGTTATTATTTTTGTTCCCTATGCAGTAGTTACGTATAGAATATATTTTGCCATATTAATCCGCAGTATCACAGAAATGCAATACATACGAGAGTGGATTGGCAAGTGTGGTAAATTTCTACAAAATGGCGGGAAATTTAGTTAAGCGGCATGATTGTTGGTAAGCATGATTCTTGTAACGGTTGTGTTTAAAGTTTCAAACAGATATAACCCGCAGTTGTTTGTTGTCAGCTCCGTCCTACATGTTTCGTAGTGATAGATATAGTTGAGTATCGTGCAGCGATAAAACATTTTTATTTAAAAAAGTGCACTACGGTGAGATAGAAACTAAATTGAATGAAGTTCATGGGGACTCTGCACCAGCATTAGGGACCATTCCTTACTGGATAAATGCACTTAAACGTAGTCGTACAAGTACTGCAAATGCCGCACCTTCAGGACGCCCGACTGCGGTTTCTTCTGAAGAAATGGTCGATAAAATTCATGGTATCGTGAGGGATAGTCGGAATAAGCTTCGTGGCATTGCTGAGATTACAGACATCTCATATCAACAAATGCATAATATCCTGCATGAAGTTCTAAAAATAATAATAATAATAATCTTTATTGTCTAACAGATAGAATATCCATTTACAAGACAAATGTGTAAATTACAAAGAAAAGAAAAAAGAAAATTTCAATAATTGCTTAAATAAATATAACAACAATATAAATAACCCGTATATACCGTTCAAAAATGTGGACACGAGCATCAAGAACCTTCGTCTTCATCAATTTAGTAAACGGAGGAGGAGTTAAGTTATGCAGATCGAAATCGCTACAAACCACATTGAAAATATTCATGGATTGATACAAAGGAGTCTTCATTAAAATATTAGCTCTTGGTGTACTCAAGCAAAAAACATGAGGAAATCTGGTAAGTCGAGACGTCACATGAAAGTTAATTTGGGAAAGCAGGTCAGGGCAATCAATAAAGGATTTACATATCTTGAACAAAAATTGAACCAGCAAGTAAATCCTGCGATTCATCAACGACGGCATGTTGAAACGCGCTAACAAGAGCTTGCTTTCTATATCTCTAGGAGAGTAAGTACCGCCATCTCTGAAGCATCTCTTAAGGAACTTTCTCTGTATGTTCTATATTCTATCAATGTATTTGTGATAGATTGGGTGCCAAATCACTGCGCCATATTCCAACTTAGATCGCACATAGCAAAAGTAGAGCATTTTGAGGGACCCTATATCCACCAACCCCCTTGAATTGCGAAAAATAAATCCAAGCATCTTCAACGGTTCTCCACAAACACGATCAATGTGATCGGCAAATGACAATCGGGTATCAAACAGCACTCCCAGGTCCCTGAAAGTATAGCAACGATTTATAATCGCTTTACCCAAGACATACTCATAATGAGTGGGGTTCAGTTGGTTGGAGAACGACATAACAAAACATTTCCCGAGATTCAAGGTCAACTTGTTGATAGCATACCAATTTTCGATAGTATGTATGTCTTTCTGAAGTATAATACAATCGTTAATGTCATGAATTACCCGGAACAGTTTAAGATCATCAGCAAATAAGAGTGTGCTACTAGCAGTGGACTACACAATATCATTTATAAAAATTGAGAACAACAATGGTGAGAGGTTACTACCTTGTGGAGCGCCGCTAGTAGCTACGAATTGAAATGAATGATGTCCTCGGATATCAACATATTGAATACGATTATATACAGTCCCTGGCCAAATTATTAGACGCACTGTATTTTTTTTAGTAATTTTATGTTTCTTAAGAGTTTTTATGCAATAATGGTATATTTAAACTACAATATTATTGATTTTTATTTAAAAGAATTGTTGTAGACTACATATTTGTATTTATTTTTAACATATGGCAACACTGTGTTGACAAAGTGATACATGAACGTAAATAAGTACAAACCTGTATCAGTCGCGATCGGAATCGAGTCAGGTACGGACGTGTTTCTGTGGCTTTATGGACTGTGATTGTTTGTTTAACAGTTTTATACTACTCAGTTATTAGTTTATTTTGTATGCAGTGTTTTAAAAAAGTAATTGGACTATTTTCATTATGGGTAGAAAAGGCGATCTTTCACCACGTAAAAAAGCTGAAGTGAAGGCCCTTGTGATTGCGAAAACATTTACAAACCGAGAAATATCACGAAGATTGGAGGTTTCTGAAGCTAGTGTACGACGCATAAAAAAGAAAATTGAGTCAGGGAAGGAATTAAGCCCGAAAAGAAAGAAAAGATGCGGTAGAAAACCAATTTTCACTCCACGGTCAGAGAGATGTTTGAAGAAAATTTGTGTAGAAAACAGATTTGCTACCACAAAGGTAATAAAATCACAACTCCAGGATGCTAGCGTAAATGCTTCTGAGCGCACTGTTCGAAGAAAAAATTGAAAGAATTAGATTTTAAGGCCCGTCGCCCCGCCAGGAAGCCTAAGTTAACAGCTGCAATGAAAGCAAAGCGCCTGAAGTGGGCCAAACAATGGCAAGACAAAGATGTGGACTTCTGGAGATCGGTAAGATACAGCAATTTAATCAATAATTGATATATTATTATCATTTTCAGTTAAATAAAGCAAATAAACATGGAAGTTTATATATTTTTCCTATTTTTGACAGGTCTGCTTCAGTGACGAAAGCACATTCGAAATTTTGCAGAATAAAGCTCAGTATGTGCGTCGTCGTCATGGAGAAAAGTTTCATCCTGATTGTGTCGTCCCGACGGTTAAACATCCCACCAAAGTGACGATTTGGTCAGTCATCAGCGGCAAGGGCACTGGACGTCTGTACGTCGTCAAAGGAATAATGAGGCAAGATCAGTACAAAGAAGTATTACAAAATCCGTTGATTCCGCAGCTCAGAGAATGGTTTCCAAATGGGGACCATTCACTTTCATGCAAGATGGAGCTTCCTGCCACACTGCTCGGTCTGTTAAAGCTTTTTTAGCAGAAAAAAATATCCCTCTGTTGGATTGGCCCTGATATGAACCCCATTGAAAATGTGTGGGAGCTGATGAAAAGAGAAGTGGCTAAAGATGTGATTACCAACAAAACTCAGCTCCTAGAAAAGATTATTCATGTGTGCAGGAGACAGTACAATCTTGCATTGATAGCATGCCGCGCAGAATTAAAGCTTTGATAGCGGCTAAAGGTGGTTCAACTAAATATTGACTTTTACTAACATTAATTTCACTTTTCTTTAAAACTTTATAAACTTGTGCTTTTCTAAATTAATGCTGTTTTATTTATGTCAAATAAATAGGTAATTGATTGGATAATATAAAAATAAAAAACAAATCAATTTAAAATAATAAAACGGTACAATATCACTCGGTAATTAATATTTTACATGAAATCTTGCAGTGCGTCTAATAATTTGGCCAGGGACTGTAGATATGATCGAAGGAATGATATCAAATCATTGTGGAACCCCATACTAGCCAGTTTACGTGCTAGAATGGAATGATCAATACGATCAAATGCTCTGTCTGTGTCGATAGCGGCTGATGATCTTCAAGGGCTTTCCCCGTGAATTGCGCAAAGGAAGCCAAATTGCTGACCGTGCTGCGGCTGCCAAAGGAACCATGTTGAGCCTGCGCCAAACGTCCCTTAGTCTGCTTAAACAATAAGTCATATATTGCCATTTCAAAAACTTTAGCAAATGGTGAAAAATGAAAAAGCTAGGTGCGCGATAGGTGGCGCTTTTGTCGACTCCAGACCAAAAACGCAGGAAGCACGACCTTTCAAAATCGTGTTGGGAAAAGTTGCAGCATCGCTTTTAACTGTAGTCCAAACGTGGATCCACCAAACAAGGTGAAAGTGCACTTAAAAACGCAAAACAGTTTTATCTGTGAGAAAAGCAACTGTTTTTTGAACCCTAGTCTAGCGCCTAGTCATGATTGACTGGCTCTTATAACGCAACATTACTGGACTGGAGTATAGTGAGTTGCAGTAGAAGCTATCAAGATTAGCTCGCAAAGACGTACTTCCTCACCAGGACAATTCGTCGCCTCACAATCGGTAGTTGCAATGGCGAAGGTATACCAGTTGAACTTCGAAATTCTGCCCTACCCACCCTATTCCCTAGTGACTTTTTATTGTTTCCTAACCTGCAAATTGACTAGGGGGAGGGGAAAGAAATTTTCGTCGAATGAATAGGATATTTCTGTTGTAAATAGTTCAAAACATTTTTTGTTATTGAGAGAATAGAGCTCAATGAAGATTATATTGAGAAATAAATTGTTGTTTTTCAAAAAAATGTTATTTACCTTGTTTTTGACCAGATTTTTCAATCCACCCTCGTATGTATAAATATAACAGATTTTCAAATGTCGATCACGGTATTAGAACAATTTCATCACGTATCCTATTTCTAAAAAACTGAAGTTTTACAAAACTACCTTAGTAGTATTTATATAAAAAAAATCCCCCTCAACGTTATAGTTTTTGTTTGCATTTTTGAATTTATAAATCACAAAGACCATGTTTCCTATTTGCTAGCCTGCATGTTTGGTCATAGCTAATAAAGAAACAGATAAATAACAATATATTTATAAGACACTGTTGAATAATTTCTAAATTTGTGTTTAATAAATATATAATAACACATAATCTGCTACTAGAATCAACAAATATAAGTGACAAAATCGTTACACATCCCCAACAAGTACTATAAGAACACGTCCGAACATTCCGATTTTAGCGTTGCTGTACGGACGCAGGATACGGTAATTTTTTTTGCATAAGACAGCGTTGTAATTTTGTTCAGTGTTTTCTATTTGTCCTTAGTGCTAAGGACTCATTGATTTGGCGGGAAAAATACTACGAATGACATACTCTGTCTATTATTTTTTGTATCTGGGGCTTCCAAGTATTTGTAAAAATCAACTAAATGAGGATAACACCTTATAAAGTGTACATTCCATTTCGCGCTAGATTAAAATACTAAAGCTTAAGGGGTAAGTCTACTTTACCACCTTGAAAAAAATCTAAATTTTTTTATGAGCGAAAGTATATGCCATGAAAAATGTTGTCCCAAAATTTTATAAGGATCCGAGCATTCCTTTTATATATTTGAGCACGTTACTAAATCGACCTCCAAACGTTCGTCTCTGCACGCGCTCTCGCTCTGCCCCTCTTACTCGCTTTCTACTTTCCTAATCAGAGCTGCTCCCTCCTGTTATTCACAGTAACCTTTCTATTGAATTTTTCGGAGCAAAACAAGACCTTGAGGCCTAGGTAGACTATTATTTCGAAGCGTGTTTCGATGTTAAATAGTTCAGGTTAGTTCTTGAACGTGTTTTTCTCGAAACAACGTTTTTGCATGCGGCGTTGAAGTTTTTTTGAACCCGTTCAGTCCATTTTTACGAACTATTTACCACGTATTCAGCACATGTATGGCTATGGTCGGAACTAGAATAAAGTCAAAATTGTCATTTTTATTATTTTTTGGCATAAAAAATAGAAAAAAAAAAAACACATTTTCACAATTTTTTTTTAACATCCGCCATTTTGTTATTTTTGCATAAAAGTGAATAATTTTAGTTGGGGACATAGCTACAGTTCTACAGATTGTAAATCTTTTTGATTTTTGTGTTTCAGAGCAGCCAAAGCTAAAAAAAACGTCAACGCCATGGACACATGGAATATAATATGCTTAATAAAAGTTGTCGCTTACCTACAGGATGGATTCTTCCACAACAAGCACCCACATTGTCTTTTTTCTTCATATACTGCACCAGTAAGTGTACCGCTTCTGGTTGAAAATCTATGTCACCATCTAAGGCCAGCAAGTAGGTATTCTTTGATCTGACTTTTATTCTTTCTTCAGTGAATTCTTCATTATCCATTATCCTAGTAATTTAACAAAATTTTTTAATTATCTATCTAAATTAACATGAAATACAAGCACAGGATAATTGATGAAGCAAATCATTACCGGAATAAAAGGAGAAACGAATAAAAGTACCTGTGCCCTAACAGATAATACATATACATAACTTGTGACCATCTCTTTTTAGCTCTGATTTTTGCCTTGTCTTTCAAGTGACAAATTAATTTGGTTTTTCCTGGTAATGTCCATACTAATCGTCCGCCATAAGGTGTGGGATAGATAATTGGTGGACGAATCCTTACTAAAAATGAAATTGTTATGGTAGACATCTACACCGCTGACCAAAAGTAACTTAACCTGACAATCTCATGAACTTTTACAATTTAGGTTACGAAATATAACTTTATAAATCAAATAGAAATGAAATAAAATGAAATTACTAAGATTGTATTACCTACCGGTAGTTTTGTGCACTTCGGAGGCAGCTTCACCAATACAAGATATTAAATCTTGGACGTAACTGTTGAGATTAGGATCATTATCATCTTTAGATTTTCTTAAAAAGGCATCATCGAAGAAAATATGAGCTAAAAAATGTAATTTTCTTATGTTTGAAGATCAGATGAGATGATGCAATAATAAATGAAGAATATATATTACTCAGTTTATATCACCACTACACCAAACACTTTATTTTTGCAATCGACGCGCGTTTCGCTAACCATGGGGAGCGATGATTGACTAAAGCTAAACTACAAATCTACTCTATTTATACTTAGCCTAACCCTTGAATTACTCAGTCAAGTAACCAGTAGAGGGGACTATAAGGAATACGCCCTCTGTCTTTATTTAAACTACTTTTACATTTTATAATTTCCATACTTTCGTATGCGTTCAACAATCTCCTATCAGATACATTTTTTATTAATCTCAGATTATCTAATGTTACAATATGATCAGCTTCAAGGGCATGTTCGGCAATGCTAGACTTTTCTGTTCTACTGTATTTTAAGTGTGCTAAATGTTCTTTAAATCGTGTTTTAATTGATCTTCTAGTTTGCCCAACATACTTTTTGTCACAATTATTACATCAAATTTCATAATTCCACTTTTCTCACAATTAGGAATCTTATATTTGGGATTTCCTAAGATATTCCTCAGATTGTCTGATGACTTATAGACTAAGGTAAGGCCTACCTTATTAAATACCTTATTGAGTCCCTTGCTATATTTCGGATTATATGGTATGGAGACATACTTGGTGGTATTTTCTTCGCGTGTAAAAAAGGTGGAATTCTGAATATTAAACCTAAACTTATGTCTATTTATTAGCTTATTTACTAAGTCGTCGTCATAACCATTAACTCTATTTATATTTCTAATACGATTCCTTTCTTTATTAAAGTTTACTCTATTCAGAGGGAAAGTGACCAAACGAACTAAAAAATGTAATGAAGCTAATTTGTGTTGTTGAATGAATCATTAGGAATATATCTATCTGTTACTGTGTCCTTCCTATAGATATCAAATTCTAATCTATTATTATTTTTAATAATTAAAATATCTAGAAAATGCAATTGTCCTTTGTTCTCAACTTCGTAAGTGAATTTAATGGAATCATACCGGCTGTTTAATTTAGAAACAAAATCATCGACATTTGCTTTCTTTGTATCAAAAATCGCGAAAATATCATCAACACACCTATACCATACCCTTGGAAAATATTCGAATTCTTGCCTGGCTTCGGTTTCAAACTTACTCATGAATAAATTAGCTATGAAAGGAGATAAGCAATTATCCATAGCTGCTCCTTCTTTCTGAACATAAAATTGACTGTTATATTGGAAATAATTTTGTTCTATACAAAGTTTAGATAATGTTAAGTATTCACGTCCTCAGTCATTCATTCTAAGTAAGTAAGTACACTGTGCCAATACCAGAAACTTTACAATATCTCGAAGAATTACTTAGAATGAATGACTTTGAGGACGAAATTATTCGTGAATACTTAACATTATCTAAACTTTGTATGGAACAATTTTATTTCCAATGTAACATTCCATTTTATGTTCAGAAAGAAGGAACAGCTATGGGTAATTGCTTATCTCCTTTCATAGCTAATTTATTCATGAGTAAGTTTGAAACCGAAACCAGTCAAGAATTCGAATATTTTCCAAGGGTATGGTATAGGTATGTGGATGATATTTTCGCGATTTTTGATACAAAGAAAGCAAATGTTGATGATTTTGTTTCTAAATCAAATAGCCGGTATGATTCCATTAAATTCACTTACGAAGTAGAGAACAAAGGACAATTGCCTTTTCTAGATATTTTAATCACTAAAAATAATAATAGATTAGAATTTGATATCTATAGGAAGGACACAGTAACAGATAGATATATTCCTAATGATTCATTTCATTGCAAATAACACAAATTAGCCTCATTACATTTTTTAGTTCATCGTTTGGTCACTTTCCCTCTGAATAGAGTAAACTTTAATAAAGAAAGGAATCGTATTAGAAATATAACTAGAGTTAATGGTTATGACGACGACTTAGTAAATAAGCTAATAAATAGACATAAGTTTACGTTTAATATTCAGAATTCCACCTTTTTTACACGCGAAGAAAATAACACCAAGTATGTCTCCATACCGTAGAATCCGAAATATAGCAAGGGACTCAATAAGGTATTTAATAAGGTAGGCCTCACCTTAGTCTATAAGTCATCAGACAATCTGAGGAATATCTTAGGAAATCCCAAAGATGAGATTCCTAATTGTGAGAAAAGTGGAATTTATGAAATTAGTTCTAATGATTATGACAAAAAGTATGTTGGGCAAACTAAAAGGTCAATTAAAACACGATTTAAAGAACATTTAGCACACTTAAAATAAACAGAAAAGTCTAGCATTGCCGAACATGCCCTTGAAGCTGATCATATGGTAACATTAGATAATCTGAGATTAATAAAAAATGTATCTGATAGGAGATTGTTGAACGCATACGAAAGTATGGAAATTATAAAATGTAAAAGTAGTTTAAATAAAGACAGAGGGCCTATACCTTATAGTCCCCTCTACTGGTTACTTGAACGGAACTGATGGCCTTGCCTATGCCATTAGTTCCGCCTGAGTAATTCCAGGGTTAGGTTAAGTATAAATAGGGTAGATTTGTAGTTTAGCTTTAGTCAATCATCGCTCCTAATGAAGCTAACATGGTTAGCGAAACGCGCGTCGAGTGCAAAAAAAAGTGTTTGGTGTAGTGGTGATATAAACTGAGTAGTATCATTGTACCAAAGATTCCACATTCCCAACTTAGAAGAATATATATGTTTTCGACTTGCAATGTCTTTAATTGCTGCAAATCACATAATATTTATTACCGGAAGATTGCTGAATATACAAGTGAAAACACTGCAATTAAGAAAATACGAGAATGTAGATTATTCGAAGTAAGCTGATGGACAAAATCAATGAATATGAAATTCCTCTGGAATTTGAAAGAAATCTAAATCAAATACACAGCCTCATTTTCTGTTTTAATTTCTAATAGAAAAGTATGTTAGTCATCAGATTAAATTTTCTGTGTACTTTCAGTTGATGTGCGAAGATGTAAATACTAGCATTTAATGGACCCTTTTACTGATCAGCCCTTGTTGACCCTTGTAAATTAGTTTAGTGCAATGTTGCTAATATAATCTTTCAATACAAAATATATTTTTAAAACAACAAATAATAGTTGATGTAATATTTAACAATAACATATTACAACTTCAACTAAAAACCGTAACGAACATAGATATTTAAATTTTGTGAAGTTTAATTAGTAGCTTCTGAAGATTTTTATTCTGGTGATACATAACGACAGATATTACTGGCTTCATTATAGTTAAGTTGACAGTTCTCTAAATTTAGGTACAAATTTTACAATTTTATAAATTTAAGAATAGATAGTGAATTTTCCAAATTCTTCTTTTGGGTTTTTGTTTCTCACTTTCTAAAATTTAGATCTTTTTAGTGTATTCTTCCAGCTATTTTTGAAAATCCTAAACCACCATTTTAGCAATTAGTGATTACACATTCCATCGCGGATTGTGTCTTGCTCTTAATGCAATTACCAGGTGTATAAGTATGAAATGCGGATTTCTTTTCTAAAAAAAACATGTTAAATTCGGAAGAATGATAAAAAGTGCTTTATTCAAAGTATGCTCCATCGCTTGTTATACATTTTCCCCATCTTTCGGGCAATTTGTGAATATCACGCCAGTAAAAATCTTCCCCTTTTGCTGCAGACCATTCATCGAGCCATTTTTCACATCTTCGTACGAACCAAAGCGCTGCTCAGCAAATGCGTGACCCATCGATGCAAACAAGTGGTAATCAAAAGGAGCCAAGTCTGGTGAGTAAGCCGCATAGGGTAGAACTTCCCAGCTGAGTGCTTCCAACGTGTCGCGAACTGGTTTTGCCGTATGTGATGGAGCATTGTCATGAAGAAAAATGACTTTGTGTTGCCTCTTTCGGTATTCTGGCTTTTTTTCAAGCAGCGTACGGTTCAAATCGGTCAATTGTTGTTGGTAACGACTTGCTTTTGTACCGAGTGAGCAAAATATCACACGTGTTTTTGCGCTTTTCCATTTGCCTGTCGTTCAACTCATGTGGTACCCATCTACCTGTTTCTGAATCTTCCCCATCTCTTGTAGCCAATTGGAAACAGCTTGTTGACTAACGCCCAATTGCTCGGCGAGTTGTTTTTGTGTTTGCGAAACATCTTCGTCCAACAATGCTTGCAATTCCACATCTTCGTCTTTTTTTGGCGGTTTTCCACGTTCCTTGTCTGCAACATCGAAGTCAGCAATTTTGAATCGCAGAAACCATCGTTCACACGTATCTTGCGATGGAGCATGTTCACCATAAGCTTCTCGAAGTAATCGGTATGATTCAACAGCAGTTTTCTTCGAATGGAAACAAAAAATTAATGCTGTCCGCGAATGCTCTTTGTTCGGTATAAATTTCAACATATTGAACACAACAACACTACACTATCCACACACACTTTTTTAATTTATCACTCGTGCGCGTCTGACAATTGTTGATGACACAACAAAATGGCGCAGTGTCAATTCTTTATAGCACAAACTGCATTGGTGCACCATCTGTTGTCTGAAATCCGCATTTCATACTTGTACACCTGGTATAATAAAAAAATAAGCATTATTTATATTGGAAATATATTGATTACAGGTGATAAGCAAAATTTCGGACTAGGATACCAGGCAATAATTTATTTTAAAATCCTGAAATTCAAATATAGTTTTCTTTTGTAGCGTCTGTTGTATTTTTAAGATAGTTTTTAATTTCTTTTAATATTGTATATCAAAATTTTGATTTGAAGCGTGATAATATTGCAGCTGTTTACGTCTGAGATAGTGTTTATTTATTGTGACCATTGGCGTACATCCTAAAATACCGTAAAAATCTTCTGGGTCGATTTTCTTATTAGTTATAGAGAAGCACTATTTACCAATACTTTTAGATATACTTAGCGTTTTTGCACCCCACATTTTATGGAAAAAGAATATATTTACTCTCAAATTCGTAATAATCGTCATCTGGATACTGCATATGCTGTCTAACAATTCTATGAGCCGCTTGATCTTCATCTAATCTTAAAATTGATTTCAAAAATTCCATCATTTCCTCCGGTGTTTCGTGCCACATGGTGGCACAGGCACAGATTCTAGTTATTTTGTCTTCGTCTATTTTGAATTGTTTTTCGGAATTTCTATCAGCAGCATCACCTGTATCTAAAAGGTTATATGTCAAAGTTTATATACAGTTCCACACTAGTGAAAGCCAACAATTACAATATAATGCGGTAATATTACAATTTATTTATTACGTAATATGTTACCTTAATTGTGTAAAAAATGTAAATTTTATGTATGAATTTTATCTTTTTACAACAAAAATATTCGAGTTTAGATTTCTATATTAAGAAAGGTGTGATGTTGCTAGTTTATATCGTAACAAGTAAAAATTGACATTCTTTATACTTTAAACCATACAATTTAGGTCAAAAGGACTTATAGATTCTCAGTTTAAATAGAGTTCGTAAAATTAACATAGTCTCGTCCAAGTTAACGATGATAAAGAAAAGAAATCTTGCAAAATTAGATCAATACTCTTTTGACAAAACAAGACAAGAAAGAAAAGAACGATCATATTAAAATAAAAAATCTTCTCTCACAGTTCGACTGAAAATCTGGATAATGCTATAGGATACCATAATTCAAATCCAACGTGTACAGGGTAAGTCAACGATATAGTAAAGTTCATTATATCATTTGTTTCGGGAATGACGAAAAAATGTTAAACACAATAGTTTTAGGGAATATTAGGGCGCATAGTTTAAAATTATTTTTGAGTTTACAGGGTACTTCAAAAAAGTGTGGCTGATATAGCATATGTTTTTTTAAATGAAACATCCTATTTTCTAATTTATTTTTAAATTCTGCGTAAAATTCTATAACTTTTTCTTAATAATGCTATAAACCTAAACCTTTTTCTAATATTTCAATTTTTTTTTTAAAAATACTAGTTTTCAGTTTTGTAAAAAATTGCCATTAGCGCCATTGTTTCTGAAGATGGAATACTTATAATTGCTACGAGCTTTCTATAGAGATGAAAAAAAAAAGATATGTGTAAAGAAATTTGATTTAGATGCTACAGGGTGTTCAAAATAAATTTATACATTGCGACTATTTTAAATTGAAAAATCTCAAATTTTTTAAATCGCACACCCTGTATATTATTATTTTTTCTGATAGATTTTACAAGACCCTCCAACTTTTATTAAGTATGTCATATACCTATTTCTAATAGTTTTCGATTTATTTTGAATTTTTCAATTTTTACCCTTTTTTTTAATACACTTACATCAGGGTTGTCAAGGTTATGCACAGTTCGAGCCAATTTCGGTGGTAACACCTCCCGCTGCCCCCACCACTGCTGCTGCCGCCGTTCGCGCAGTCTCAGGAGCGGCTATGAGAGACATATGTAGGTGGAGCGCATTGTGTTTGGTAAGTGGCCGAGCCGCGATCGGCGGCTTGGCCGCTTAACATCTAGCAGTGGTGGGGGCAGCGGGAGGCGTTACCTACGAAATTGGCTCGAACTGTGCATGACCTTGACAGCCCTGACTTACGTTATAACATCATAGTTGCCAAGACAAAACAAAAATGTAGGCATTGTCTATTGAGCAAGTAAAAATAGTTTAATTTGTTGTAGTAAGTGAGATATAAAGGTAATAGTTATGTATTTTCCTAAAAATGAATTAATTGATATGGTTTATATACTGGGCGAGGCGGAGCCAGTAAGGCTTTATGGAGCGAAGTACCCTAATAGACGTATACTATTTAAAAAATCTTTTCAGAGTTTAATGGAACGGTTTGATGGTAGTGGTAGCGTTGAGTATACGAAACGGAGATTTTACTTCATGTTGAAGATAATCCTCAGGTCAGCAGCCGTCAACTAGCGGACTTATCTGACACATCCCAATCTACGACTAATCGCACCACTAGAAAATACAAATATTATCCTTTTCATATGGAACTACACCAAAAACTTCAAGACCGTGATTTTGAACGACTAGTAAACTTTTGTACCACCATGAATGGATCAATAGAGGCCGAACCAAATTGTTTATCCAAAATAATGTTTTCTGATGAAGCTACTTTTCGCAGTAATGAAGCCCGTTAATAGCCATAACATGCATTATTATTCAACAGTTAATCCATTTTGGGTCCGGGAAGTTCAAAACCAAAACCATTGGTCGCTTAATGTATGGTGTGGAATATTAAATTTTCGAATTATTGGTCCATATTTTTTCGTGAACCGTTTAACGGGTCTAGATATCTACGTTTTTTGCAAAACAAATTACCCCAGTTTCTTGAAGAAGTTGATAACTTTGAAAGGGGACAAATGTGAAATTCAACAAGACGGAGCTCCTGCTCATTACCACCAGGAAGTTCGGGGATTTTTAAACCACCTTTACCCACAAAAATGGATCGGTAGGGATGGATTTATTCAGTGACCCCCTCGATCATGTGACTTAACAGCTTTGGACTTCTTTTTGTGGGGCTTTTGTGGGATCGTGTTTATGTGAATCCCCCTACAACACCAGTAGATATGGAAAATAGGAAACGGGATGCGTGCAGGATAATAACGCCCTTTATGCTAAAGAAAGTGAAGGAAAATATAGTAAAACGACTAAACATGTGTATTTAAGTAGACGGACATATTTTTGAACATTTATTACGTCATAATAATTAATCATTAGATAAGTTAAATTATATTAAAATTATTATTAACTATTTGTTTATGTTTTCACAATAGCGTAGGTGTATTAATAACAAGGGTAAAAATCGAAACATTCAAAATAAATCGAAAACTATTAGAAATAGGTATATGACATACTTAATAAAAGTTGGAGGGTTTTGTCAAATCTATCAGAAAAAATAATAATATACAGGGTGTGCCATTTAAAAAATTTGAGATTTTTAAATTTAAGATAGTCGAAATGTATAAATTTATTTTGAACACCCTGTAGCATATACCTCAAATTTCTTTACATATATCTTTTTTTCATCTCTGTAGAACGCTCGTACCAATTATGAGTATTCCACCTTCAGAAGCAATGGCGCTACTGGCAATTTTTTACAAAACTGAAAACTAAAAACTAAAAAAAATTGAAATATTGGAAAAACTACTAGGTTTAGATAAATAACATTACTAATAAAAAAGTTATAAAATTTTATGCAGAATTTAAAAACAAATTAGAAAATAGGCTGTTCCATTTAAAAAAACATATGTTACATCGGATACACTTTTTTGAAGTACCCTGCATACGCAAAAATGATATTAAACTGTACATCTTAACATTCCTGAAACAAATGAGATAAAGAACTTTATTCTATCGTTGACTCATCCTGTACATCCTCCCATAGGTTTTATTGTTTTAGGCAAGTAAAGAGACTACCACTACTGTCACCAAATTCCCATAATAATAATAATTAATATATCGAACGTGGTAACCTAACTAGTACCTACTTACCATCAGTTATTAGCAATTGATCTGCTGCATTTCGTCTGTTCATAGCAATAGACTGGTCAATAAGAAAAGCATCATACATTGGTCTCATAAAAAGACTTTCCGTTGATGCTAATTTTGAGTTCCTGTTTCTCCAAATATGCTGTGTTATCCAGATCTAAACAAGAAAATGTAGTATGTAAATACAGAGCACAGATACTTTACAATATAAATACTTAATTCCATTAAAAATCAATGATGATATGTTCAGGCTGTGATCGCTTATACGCGAGGTACTTTCAAAAGGTTGATTCTTCCAACGTTCACCTTAATCTACGTATCTAAGTGTTTTGTCATATTTCCGACTATATACTCTATGCGTGCATGTTCACGTGAAAAACATAATACTCTTGAGGTATGAGCTGAGAATGTACTTATTTCTCAAATTAATATTCCAAGAATATTCCAGAAATATTTTTTGCGGACTGTGGTTGATATTCATGTTGTTAATTAAGTTTTGTCAAAATTTATATTTAAAAAAATAGTCAAGTGCAAGATGGACATGCACAATTAGAGTTCCGTACGTTGACTTCTTTTGAAATAAAAATTTTTGTTATACAGGTATAACTAAGTTGGGAATGTGGAATCTTTGGCACAATGATACTACTCAGTACGTATCACTACTACACCAAACATTTTATTTTTGCACTCGACGCGCGTTGCGCTAACCATGTTAGCTTCATCAGGAGCGATGATTGACTAAAGCTAAACTATAAATCTACCCTATTTATACTTAGCCTAACCCTTGAATTACTCAGGCGGAACTAATGGCATAAGCAAGGCCATCAGTTCGGGTCAAGTAACCAGTAGAGGGGACTATAAGGAATAGGCCCTCTGCCTTTATTTAAACTACTTTTATATTTTATAATTTCCATACTCTCGTATACGTTCAACAATCTCCTATCAGATACCTTTTTTTATTAATGTTACAATATGATCAGCTTCAAGGGCATGTTCGGCAATGCTAGACTTTTGTGTTCTACCGTATTTTAAGTGTGCTAAATGTTCTTTAAATCGTGTTTTAATTGACCTTTTAGTTTGCCCAACATACTTTTTGTCACAATCATTACAACTAATTTCATAAATTCCACTTTTCTCACAATTAGGAATCTTATCTTTGGGATTTCCTAAGATATTCCTCAGATTGTCTGATGAATTATAGACTAAGGTGAGGCCTACCTTATTAAATATCTTATTGAGTCCCTTGCTTTATTTCGGATTATATGGTATGGAGACATATCGGGTCTTCCATTAAGGACTTGACAACTTTTTTTGAAATAAAACGCAACCCATTTGAGACATTTCGAAAATTTTACTATCGGCTTGAAGTACAATCAAAACATTTATGTATGGAATTCGACTTCATTCATATGTCCACCACGAGCACGTTTGCAGCGGTCGATTCGTTGAACCCAATTTTCGAGGACTCGGCCACACATTTCGACGGAAACGGCCGCTACCTCTTTTTCAATATTGGCTCTGAGCTCCTCCAACGACGCAGGCTTGTTAGCATAGACCAATGATTTAACGTACTCCCATAAAAAGAACTCTAGAGGTGTTAAATCACACGATCTAGGCGGCCATTCGACGAGACCATTTCTCGATATAACACGTTCACCGAATTTAGATTGTTACACCCGCTGTGTGGCTTGTGGCGCCGTCTTGTTGAAACCACATATCATTAATGTCTAGCCCATGCAATTGATCAAAGAAATAACGTTGCAACATGCCTCTGTAGCGATCTCCATTGACTGTAACGTGACGGTTATTTTCATCAATGAAAAAGAACGGCCCAATGACACCACCGGCATGAAAACCGCACCAAACAGTAATTTTTTGTGGATGAAGTGATGTTTCTTCAAGCACATGAGGGTTTTCACCTGAACAATAACGCATATTCTGTTTGTTGACGAAGCCGTTTATCCAAAAATGCGCTTCATCACTAAAGATGATTTTGCGATGAAATTGGTCATCTTCTTCCAACATTTCTAGAGCCCAATTCGAGAACGTATGTCGCTTCATATGATCGAGTGGCTTTAGTTCTTGAGTTAACTTTAACCTATAAGGGTGCAGGCCAAGATCCTTTCGCAAAATTCGCCATAGTGTGGTCTGAGCGATGCCCAATTCTTGAGAACGCCGTGAAATCGACTGTTTTGGTTCGTTTGAGATGGGCGCTTGAACGGCAGCAATATTCTGGCCACTTCGACCAACCCGTTGTCTCACTGGCACGGGAACATCCAGCAGCGAATATGTTAACTCAAATTTTTTCACTAGACTATGAATTGCTTGTCTACTGGGACGAGAATTACGACCAAAAATTGGCGTTAACGCTCTTAAAGTTGCAGTCACCGACTCCAAATTTTGGTAGTAAATTTTAATTATTTGTAAACGTTGTTCGTTCGTATACTTCACCATGATGAAAATGTTGACTTTACTGAATGTTTTGACGTTGACAGTTCGGTGATTGGCTTAAGGGTGCGTTCACAGTGAAATTTCAAAGTTGTCAAGTCCCAAATGGAAGACCCTTTACTTGGTGTTATTTTCTTCGCGTGTAAAAAAGGTGGAATTCTGAATATTAAACCTAAACTTATGTCATCGTCATAACCATTAACTCTATTTATATTTCTAATACGATTCCTTTCTTTATTAAAGTTTACTCTATTCAGAGGGAAAGTGACCAAACGATGAACTAAAAATGTAATGAGGCTAATTTGTGTTGTTTGAAATGAAATGAATGCTCTTGAAGCTGATCATATTGTAACATTAGGTAATCTAAGATTATTAAAAAATGTATCTGATAGGAGATTGTTAAACGCATACGAGAGTATGGAAATTAAAAAATGTAAAAGTAGTTTAAATAAAGACAGAAGGCGTATTCCTTATAGTTCCCTCTACTGGTTACTTGACTGGAACTGATGGCATTGCTTATGCCATTAGTTCCGCCTGAGTAATTCAAGGGTTAGGCTAAGTATAAATAGGGTAGATTTGTAGTTTAGCATTAGTCAATCATCGCTCCTGATGAAACTAACATGGTTAGCGAAACGAGCGTCGAGTGCAAAAATAAAGTGTTTGGTGTAGTGGTGATATATACTGAGCAGTATCATTGTGCCAAAGATTTCAGTATTCAATGGCTCCCTTAATTATTCCCAAAGCGATGCATGCTAGGAATACACGTCGCACTAATACTTCACATCTGTATGAAGTTCCGCTTGTCACTCCTCATACAATCCTTTTCAAGCAATCTTTTGTGTGGAGAACTTCATTCCTTTAGAATGATTTGCCTAGAACTGTATTTCCCACCGAGTACATTTTAAAGCTATTCAAGATCAACGTGAATCGCTTTTTTCGTACACGTGTCACTTCTGTAGCGCTTTAAGGATTTCTTTGCAGCATAAAAAAAAAGTAATAATGGTACTGATACTTGTTGTTTCTCCGAGTATTCTTCGCAAGCTAATGCAATAATTGAAATTCTTATTTTAAGAAATTATAAAGTTATAAGCACATTTCCTGGAACTCTATAAAGACAGGAGTTTGCACTATAGCGAAAAATATTTCTAACCAATTAAATATCCACGAATTTTCCAAAGTTCCATAGTTTTTTTCCTATCTTTACTAATGACCTTGACATTTTTGGTTTTTTTATATACCAGATAAATTATTAAAGGTAATGCACTCGTGATAATTCTCGTTCAATCTACACCCTGTGGGGAATATTCCAGAGCTTTTTTTAATTTTTTGATCAGGATTTTTCGAGATACGGGAAGGGGACAGCGATTTTTCAAAAAAATACTAAGAAAAGTATGCGCAAGTATTACATTATACATATTTTTGAATTCGTGTTTTTACAACCTTTCATTTGGCATCCCACTGAATGACCTGGTTAATTTCTTTTATTTCACTTCCGATTTCACCCCCCCAAAACTAACCTCGTAAGTCAAAATTTAACTTTCAAAACTGATTAGGCCATTAATTCCTATATTAGTACCAAATTAAAATTTTTTATGTCAAACAGTTTCGGAGAAAATCGGGTGTGACAGACAGATAGACGGACGGACGGACGGATAGACACTAACCTATGTTGTAGAATGTTAATGAGGTAACTTTGATTGTGAGTTTAAAAGCCTAAAAAAATCACAATATTTACTACTCTAAAATTATATACCTGAGAAAGTAGCCATAGTAACCAAACCCAAGCATACTGATGCCCGACAAAATCTTCCAGATACAAAAGTGGTGGTGAGTTAAAAAATAAATATTGTGGAAACTCTCCATGGTAAGCACATTCATCTTTGGCATAGTATCCGCACATTATAACTAGCGTGGTTATCAGCACTGGTACCGACAGACCGATTGGAAATGCAAAACTAGCACCTAAAATTATACATTCTTTATTGATGAAACTTTGCAAACATTCAACAAAAATTAGTGATCGGATTCTTAATCATTCGCTTGGTCTTCTTGTAAAAATAGTTGATAACTTTCCAATAGTTATCCAGAATAGACGTCTTCTGTAATTTCAATGGCAAGTCACTCGATGTTAACTATGACTAAGGAATTTTCATTTAAGTAATATTGTAACATGATATTTGAGAGCTCCCGTTCTCAGTGGATCTAATAAATATTTTAGAATCCGACAGCTGACATAGAAGAGAAAATCTTTGAATAACATATTGTGTCTATAGCAAACCTCGGGGAGGGTCATAATAACAAATCAGGTGGCCTGATAGATTTTGACTCACCTTGACCCAAACTAATTTTGAAACAAAAACATATCCTTTAAATCCTTCACCAAATTACCGTGTATTAAACTTTTAAAATGTGTAATATACGTACATATAGCCTGTCCCAAAATATAAGATCCTGATTTTTGCCGTTGTCGTAAGTGGGCAATATAAAAATTCTGACCTTTTGTTTATGATAGGTTGCAGAGACTGAAGAATTTTATTTATTAATGCAAATAAATAAAATTATAAGTGTTATTTGAGATGTTTATTTATAGATGCATGTAAAAACAAATGGATAAGAAGTACAAATATACAGTTTGAAAGAATGGGGTTTACAAGAGGGGATATATTGAATAAATAAAAATATATTTTAACTTAAGCCTAATTCGGTTTCATTATCACTGTCATCAGCTGAGGTAATTATCAGTGGATTTATATTATTTACATAAATATATGAATCTTCAACTTTAACAACGTGCTGAATGGAATTCTTCCAGCTTCCAGCAAGGTATATAATTTATAACTTGCTTAAAGTAGGAGAAACATTTTGTGCCCTTATTTTCAATTTAACTTGATGCCAAATATCTTCAGTTGGATTATATATATAACAAGGATTATCTACAGCTGACGCTGCCTTCCTTCTCTTAGCCTTTGATTCCATCCGTTTCTATCTTCCCAGTCTCCATCTGTTAGACCTCTGTCCTCCATAGCCTCGTCCACATCGTCTCTCCACGATCGTCTGGGTCTTCCTCTTTTTCTTCTCCCTATAGGGCTCCACTCCGTCATTTTCTTTATCCACCTATTATCTTCGCTTCGTCTTATGTGTCCATACCATTTTAATCGTTTTTATTCGATGGTGTTTATTGCGTTCTCTTTGATGTTCATTCTGCTTCTTATTTCTTCATTTGTTTTTCTCTCCATACGTGTCACTCTACAACATCTTCTCCAATACTCCATCTCTACCGCGTTAATTTTAGATTTATTTCTTTTGTTGATCGTTCATGTTTCTGAACCGTATGTCATGCGTGTTTTGTTTCTCTTTGTAATGTGCTTGTCTCACAGGATCGAATTTAATTGTCTTATGCATGTTCGCGTTTGTCCTAATCTAGCTTTAATCTCTTCTTCTGATGTTGCGTTTTTTGAAATGATGGTTCCTAGATATTTAAATCTATCGGTTCCTTTGATTATTGTTTCGTTATCTACTTCTAGATTCTCCACGTTTCCCTCCTTTGTTGTTAGATATTCCGTTTTATCAAAGTTTATTGCCAATCCTGTTTTAGTGTATTCTTCTTTCAGTTTTCTTATCATATAACTGAGGTCTTCCTCATCTTGCGCTATGATTACTTGGTCGTTTGCAAAACTTAGAGTATATAAGTAATCTTCTCGTATTGGGACTCCCATTCCACTACATTTTCGCTTCCATTTTTTTAATGTTTGTTCGAGGTATATTTTGAATAGTGTGGGGAGTGTAGATCATCCTTGTAATAGGCCTTTTGATGTTTGGAGTCACTTCCCTATTTTATGTCCTATTTTTATATTCGCTGTGTTGTTTTCGTAGAGAGCTTTTACTGCGTGTATTAGTTCTTTGTCAATGCCTATTTCTTTCATTGCGTTACATAATCTTTGTCTTGGCACTGAGTCATAGGCCTTTCTTATGTCTATGAAGGCTAGATGAACTTCTCTATTCTTTGCCAGTTTTTTTCCATTGTTTGTTTTATAGTGTATATGTGGTCTATACATGATTTTCCGACCGTAAAGCCTGCTTGGTCTTCTCCAATTTTTCCTTTTATATTTTCCCCATGATATTTTTAATAATTTTTCCATACAAACGTCCCATACTCGATATTATGCTTGCTTAAGCATAATATCAGTTGGATTAAACACAGAATAATAGGGAAGAAGCCGTAAAACAGTGTGTCTTAGCCATACTATCACAAGCATTTTTCTTTTCAATTTATAGTCTTTCAAAACTTCCAAAAGATCAAAATAAATGTCATTTTTTAACATATATTCCTGTATTTCCGATTTGGTGTTGGCTGCATTAGGAACCTTATTTAGTAGGCGACTATGATAACTTGCATTGTCCATAACTCTAACACTCTATTCGGGAACATTTGGCAAAAGGGAATTTTGAAACCGATTTTCAAAAAGTTCTGAGGTCGTGTCTTTGTGATAGTCCAAACTAGAATCTTTTATGTTTTTTGCAGATAATAGTAGACAATTTCAAACCAAGCACTTTTCAGATCCCGCATGCAAAATGGTTATTCGTTTACCTTTATTTGAAGGTGCGTTAGTCTGACATTTTGTACTGCTGTCAATCCACCCTTTTTGCATAGTGTCATGGGTATCGAACCATGTTTCGTCAAGGTAAATTATGAGCCAGTTCTCTGATCGATACTTTTTAATTTCTTGTAAATAAGTATGTCGCATGATTCGTAATCTTTGTGACTCCATCACTACTTGCCTTTTGTTGATTTTTCGGAACGTGAATCCTATTCTTAAGAGAATTCTGTGAAGGGTTGATCGGCCACAATGTATATTGGTCCCGTCCTGCACAATTGTAGGAAAACCATCATTCAGGAACAGGAAAAAACGGAAAGATTTTCAAATGCATCATGTAGACGATTGTGAAAAAGACTTCACCAGGAGAAAAATATATTCTATGTATGAAGAGCAGTTGGTGCCGACACTAGACAAAATAAAATTAAAAACTGTAATTTTATTTTGTCTAGTGTCGGCACCAACTGCTCTTCATACATAGAATATATTTTTCTCCTGGTGAAGTCTTTTTCACAATCGTCTATATGATGCATTTGAAAATCTTTCCGTTTTTTCCTGTTCCTGAATGATGGTTTTCCTACAATACCCTTAATCGTAGACATTGGGGTTTTTGTTAGTTCACTGGTTTCTTGCAAAGCACTTTGTTTATTCAAATTTCTTTTACCAAACTGTCGTAAACATTTTTCCCTATTTGTTTAGCGTCAAGTGATAAATGTTTTCTCTTGCGATAGCCACTATTGCAATTTTCCCACGGACGCCACATAATTAAAACAGAACCGTCACGTTGCAAGTTGTAAGGAAAACTAAAAATAAAAATAATAAAAAGTATTTTCCGAATCTTAATGTGGACCTATTGTCATTAGGCCTATATTATCAAACACTTAAAGTGCTCCAAACCGGGTTGCCAGGTAGTAAATATATAGGTAAAAATAGATCCAATATGATTGAAGGTGTGAGTGAGGGCGGTATACAAAACAGGTAAAATAAAAATACGTTTATCGTAATACCTGGCAACTATGCAAAAAACCTTAATAGGGTCGTTTATTGCCCCATTGAAAAAGCAAAAAGGCAGGATCTTATATCTTGGGATTTACTTTACCTTGTACCATAATTTTGCAAGCAAACTTGCCAAAGGCATAACACAAGTAAGTACATAAAATATTCACACCCCAAATTATTAATGGAGTGTAATAACTACTAACAATCTGAGGAGTAACACCTGTACTAATGGCGTCATCAATGTTGATACTTGAACCACTAACTTGAGGAACCACCTAAAAATAACGGGAAACAAAAAGTTGGGTTACGAAAAAAAAATTTCTAATTTCTGAGTAAATTTAACAAAGATTGCATTATACTGCGTATCCATTAGTAATACGCTATATCATGCTACATGGTGTCATATTAGTGGACTACAACTGTCAAATCGATATAGTACCAATTAAGGCAGCCAATTCTTGGGGTTTGATCCGGAGCCTACGTTCCCGCACAGAGAACGGTGAAGATGAAGAAATGTGATCAGCGGCACGGGGAGCAACTCACAATCACAATGTACAGAGCTCTTCAAAAATTTACATTCGTACGCCAAGTCGCTGTTAATATTTGGGCGCCTGTAAATTTCAAGTAATTCCCTAAATTTTCATTTTTAGAAATTGGGAACAGAACCAAGAACCGTTTCACAATTCTATAGACACTTTCGGTTGGTAAATGAATTGTGTTTTTGGTGATCTCAAGCATTTTCCAATTTTGTTAGAAAATTACAAATGTTGGATCTTTTAAGTAAACTGGCTATTTTGTCTGTAGTATAGGGTAAAAGGCACTCGCTATCGTTAGGTCTTTATTATCATCTTGTCTGGGGGCCGGGTGTTTAAAGCGGTTAAACGAAGGTTTAAAATCGTCAGTATAATATTCATTACTTTTTAGAGCACTGGCCGGTTTCTTTGTTTCTGATGAGATGCCCATCATATATTGATAAAGCTCTAAAGACTAGTAATTCGGTATCTATTGGTATAAGTTCACCCTCTATTAACCGAATGTTCCCTTGTACGAGCGGATCTAGAAAAGGAAGAGTACCATGTGATACGTTTCTACTGTAATTTCAGGTTATTTTCTAACTTTATAATAAATTTTACATTTTTGAAAAAACGAGAACGAGAAAAATTTCTACAAATATCGCAAACATGTAGATATATGATTTCAAAAATCAGTCAGGCCCGAGTAGCATTAGTAGTAATAGTTAAAGAGTTAAAGGCTGATATATTGACTGATGTCTTCTTTAGTAAAGTACTACTTAATTATTGAAACTGTTTAAACAAGATTTTATGACTGATTCTGCTTTTTACCAGCTTCGAGTCTTGACCTAGCAAAACTAATAAATTACAATCTGTGCCAAATTTGTACGAGAATTTCAAAATTTGTTATGAATTAAATAAATTATTTCTATAAAAATACTTAGTTTATTTAATCTCTTAAAGTTGGCAACCCTAGTTGTATATATGTGCATAGGAAGCCATGCCCGAATTAGGTGAAGGCCTGCCAACATGAATTAATAATATACATATGGGAGTTAAAACACGTTGCCCAGCATGCCTGAAGCTGACAGGAATAGCTGGAAACTGGCCTAAATCCCTTGTATATGGGAATAACAACTTTGCTTCTCGTCTAGTAAAGTTGTACATGAATCTTTGAAATTATATAAAAAACAACACTATGTTTTAATTTCCAACATATTTAAAAGTCACTTGACAATTGTTTCACCATACAATGGCTTCTTCAGAAGTAAATAAGAAAGAAAAATATTTGGTAGTAATCCTAGTTATATAGTGCTTAAAACTATTCTTAATTACTTAAGATTATGCTAATCATTTTATTATATTATTTACAGACAGAATTATTTTAAGAATGCAAATCTGTGGTACTATTTCCGAGAACTAATAAAGATTAAGTAAGGATGAATGGTTTAAGTCTACCTTTTCGTTTAATAATTGATTGGAGTTTTTCCGTTTGTTAATTTCAAGACATTCAAGCAAATTTAATTTTTTATATTTATTTTCTACATGTAAGATTTTTAGCGTATCATCAAAATTATGGGATTCGTTTATTATATGGGTTGCGTAATGTGAATTGTTCATATTTTTTAAATAACTATGTTTATGTTCTTTAATGCGAGTTTCAAAAGATCTACCAGTTTGTCCAACGTAGGTTTTAGTACAAGATCCACAATTTAATAAATAAACTCCTGATTTTAAGGATTTCTTAGATTTGGTTTTGTTATTCAAAATTATACTGCCTAAGGAATTACTGGTTTTGAATGCTATTTTATTATTCTTTTTTATTAAATTTTGGAAATTGTTCCAATTTCATGGATCATTTAGAACTAAAAATGCATCAAAACGCGGTAAGCAAAAATATTGTTTACTGGTATAGATATGTTGACGATATCATTTCCTGTTTCACGGGAACAGATAGACAACTAACAATCCTCCTTAACTTCCTAAATAATTTGCATCCTAATATTAAATTTACAATAGAATTAGAAACCAATAACTCTATAAATTTCTTAGACATATCTATATCAAAACTGAACAATAAATACGATTTCTCGATTTTTCACAAACCTTCACATACTGACACAGTCATACACAATAGTTCATCCCACCCTTATCCTCACAAAATGGCAGCTTTTAACTCTTTCATACATAGATTGTTACATATCCCTATGACTAAAACTAATTTTAACAAAGAATTCAACATAATCAAACAAATAGCAATTAATAATGGATATGACCCTAACATTATAGATAATATCTTGAATAAAAAATCCTTTAAACAAGCAATCTCTCTAATTTATCCCACAATTAATGACAAAAAAGGGAAATTTAGTACACTCACATACACAGGGAAAATAACTAGAACAATTTCCAAACATTTAATAAAAAAGAACAATAAAATAGCATTCAAAACCAGTAATTCCTTGGGAGTATAATTTTGAATAACAAAACCAAATCTAAGAAATCCTTAAAATCAGGAGTTTATCTATTAAATTGTGAATCTTGTACTAAAACCTACGTTGGACAAACTGGTAGATCTTTTGAAACTCGCATTAAAGAATATAAACATAGTTATTTAAAAAATAAGAACAATTCACATTACGCAACCCATATAATAAACGAATCCCATAATTTTGATGATACGCTAAAAATCTTACATGTAGAAAATAAATATAAAAAATTAAATTTGCTTGAATGTCTTGAAATTAACAAACGGAAAAACTCCAATCAATTATTAAACGAAAAGGTAGACTTAAACCATTCATCCTTACTTAATCTTTATTAGTTCTCGGAAATAGTACCACAGATTTGCATTCTTAAAATAATTCTGTCTGTAAATAATATAATAAAATGATTAGCATAATCTTAAGTAATTAAGAATAGTTTTAAGCACTATATAACTAGTTTACTTCTGAAGAAGCCATTGTATGGTGAAACAATTGTCAAGTGACTTTAAATATAATGGAAATTAAAACATAGTGTTGTTTTTTTTATATAATTTTATTATGAATTTCCAACAAGTAGCGGCTAGCCCAATCAAAGATGAATCTTTGATATGATTTTATTTAGTAAAACTTCCTTACCTCGGTAACTGTCATACTATGATCTCGAAAAGCCTCAGCAAAGTTGTCAAACAAAAATGATATGTCCCCTTCTCTAATAGCAAGACTTGCTAATGCAATTGAAAAGAATAGCAGGCATTTAATCACTGAAATTATTGCGTAACTTACATACTTGCTGTTTGGAAAGTCTACTTTTGATTTGGCTAATTGTTTCCAAAATTTAATCTGAAAAAAATTTAAGTAACTAAAACATGCTGTATATGTCTGTGTTTTAAAAAATAGTGGCCTTAATGTCATCAAAGAGCAAAAGTGTAATACAAAATATAAATATGGAGTTTTAAAAACTGGACACCGAAAAAATAAGCAAACAATAGTAAAATCTTACTGGTGAATCTTCTGGTATGAAGTTTTCCCACCATCCAAAGGATATTAAAATTGTTGATACAGGTATTAGCCATAATACTTTTTTATTTTCAACTAAAGGCCATGCAATAAGGGCCGAAGCTTGGGCAAGTACAGCTCCGATGTCCAGTAAGCTGGTATACATACACTCTTTTTTCCAAGGCCGAATATTTTTCATCAAAAAACCTAAAAAAATAAACACTCAACTACTAGCAGTTTCTATTAGTTTCATACGTATCTGTCATTAACCTATTTATTTTACAGAGTTTTGCTGCAATTTTTATATCACTGTACAGGATGAGTCAACAATAGGGTAAAGTTTATTATCTCATTTGTTTGGGAAATGACGAAAAAATTTTAAATACAATATTTTTAGGGAATGTTAAGGTGCACAGTTTAAAATTATTTTTGAGTATATGTTTTTTTTTAAAATGGAACATCCAAATTTCTAATTTCTTTTTAAATTCTGTGTAAAATTTTATAACTTTTTTTATTAATAATTTAATTTAATTATATACCTAAACCTAGTAGTTTTTTTAATATTTCAATTTTTTTTAAAAAAATACTAGTTTTCAGTTTTGTAAAAAATTGCCAGTAGCGCCATTGTTTCTGAAGGTGGAATACTCATAATTGGTACGAGCGTTCTATAGAGATGAAAAAAAAAAAGATATATGTAAAGAAATTTAATATAGATGCTATAGGGTGTTCAAAATAAATTTATACTTTGCGACTTTTTTTTTATGGGTCTAGCACACGTGCTACGCGCGGAGAAAGCGACTCACGTTGTTCTTAAATCGCTGTAAATTGTATTCGGTGGGAAACACAGTCCTGGGCAAATTATTCCAAAGGGATGACGTTCTCCATATAAATGACTGCTTGAAAAGCGTTGTATGAGGAGTAACAAGCTGTACTTCATACGGATGTGAAGTATTAGCGTGACGTGTACTTCTAACATGTACCGCTCTGGGAGGAATTAAGCCGGCCACATCCTTCGAACACTTTCCATGAAAATACTTGTAGAATAGGCTCAAGTCGCCAACCGTTCTTCGATGTTCCAGCGAATCAAGGTCACCTGTCAGTTCCGGGTCTCCAATCAGACGAACAGCTCTTCCCTGAATAGAATCCAACAAATGCAGTGTATGTTTGGGAGCGGAGCCCCAAACATGGGAGCAATATTCCATAGTTGGTCGAATATGAGCTTTGTAAAGAATTAACAGTTGTTGTGAAGTGTAAAGCTTTCTGGTTCAAAATAATATTCCCAAATTCTGAGAAGCTCTTCTTGCTATGCCTGCAACATGTTCATGCCAGGATATATTTATTCCCAAATTTACGCCCAACAATTTGGGGAATGGAGTGCCCCGACATAACTATGTCGGGTTCAGCAACGTTAACTTTTTTAGAAAAAACTGCCGCCTGGGTTTTTGTAGCGTTAAATTCCACCTTGAGGAAACATGAGAGCCACAAACAGAACTTTTCAGACGTATCATAAGAACGTAGCTTAGCCAACAGCCCGTCGTGCCAAACACGGTCGAATGCCTTAGATATATCAAGAGCAACCGCTCGAGATTCTCCAAAGTGTTCAATTGCGTTGTTCCAAACATGTGTTACATAAGTCAGGAGATCTCCTGTTGATCTATTTTTACGAAAGCCATATTGGTGATCGCTAATAATGTTGAATCCTTCAAGATATTTTAGAAGATGCTGATTGATAGCCTTTTCCATGACTTTCGATATTATTGAAAGCAGTGCGATTGGTCGGTAGTTATTTGGCAAGGTCTTCTTGCCTTTTTTAGGTATTGGCTGAACTGTGGCACATTTCCAGCAGGAAGGAAATATTTCCTTTCTGTAAGATAGGTTGAAAAGTCTATAGAAAACTGGTGTTAGTTCCCTCGCACAGTTTTTGAGAACTATGGCAGGTATTCTGTCAGCGCCAGAAGCTTTTTTGGTGTCTAGCTTCATCAAAATACGTTTTATGATACGCTGCCTGAAGACAATATGGGGCATCCTTGACTGCACTATGGGAATATTAGGTGGTGTTTTTCCTTGGAAATCGACAATAGAATGTGAAGCAAAGAGTTCGCTTTCTCAACAGGTGTCGTTACAATAGAATTATCTGGCCGTGTGAGTGGTGGTATGGTGGATTTGGTGAAATTTTGACTAACAGCATTAGCGACTTACCAAAAGGACTTGAAATTGTTGGAACAAGCGAGAAGTTTGTTTCTAATCCGTTGATTGTGTGCCTCCTTGGTTTGGTCGATAATTTCTTTGCATCTGTCTGTCTATTTTAAATCGAAAAATCACAAATTTTTTGACATGGCACACCCTGTATATTATTATTTTTTCTGATAGATTTTACAAAACTCTCCAACTTTTTTTAAGTATGTCATTAAGTATTTTTAACAGTTTTCGATTTATTTTGAATTTTTCAATTTTTACCCTTGTTTTTAATACACTTATGCTATTGTGAAAACATAAACAAATAGTTAATAATAATTTTTATATAGTTTAACTTATCTAATGATTAATTATTATGACGTAATAAATGTTCAAAAATATGCCCGTCTACTTGAATACACATGTTTAGTCGTTTTACTATATTTTCCTTTACTTTCTTTAGCATAATGGGCGTTATTGTCCTGCACGCATCCCGTATCCTATTTTCCATCTCTACTGGTGTAGGGGGATTCACGTAACCACGATCTTTAATGTAGCCCCACAAAAAGAAGTCTAAAGGTGTTAAGTCACATGATTGAGGGGGCCACTGAATGAATTCATCCCTACCGATCCATTTTTGTGGGTAACTATCGTTTAAAAATTCCCGAATTTCCCCGTGGTAATGAGCAGGAGCTCCATCTTTTTGAATCCACATTTGTTCCCTTTCAAAGTTATCAACTTCTTCAAGAAGAAGTCATCGGAAAACATTATTTTGGATAAAAAATTTGGACCGGCCCTTATTGCTCCATTCATGATGGTACAAACGGGATGATACTTGTATTTTCTCGTGGTGTGATTAGCCGTAGGTTAGGATGTGTCAGATAAGTCGGCTGCTGACCTGGAGATTATCTTCAACATAAGGTAAAATCTCCATTTCTCTTTCCTCATTGGTAGCATTCTGGTTTATTACTCTCCGTTTCGTATACTCAACGCTGCAACTACCATCAAACCGTTCCATTAAGCACTGAAAAGATTTTCTAGATGGTATACGTCTATTAGGGTACTTCGTTCCGTGAAGCCCTACTGCTAAAAGACAATATTTCCCGCTTTGCGCAGTACATAAACCATATCAATTAATTCATTTTTAGGAAAATCCATAACTATTACCTTTATACGTCACTTACTACAACAAATTAAATTATTTTTACTTGCTTAATAGACATGTCATAATTTGACAATGACAATTTTTGTTTTGTCTTGGCAACTATGTTATAGCCCAAGTGTATTAAAAACAAGAGTAAAAATTGAAAAATTCAAAATAAATCGAAAACTATTAGAAATAGAATATATATATATATATATATATATATATATATATATATATATATATATATATATATATATATATATATATATATATATATATATATATATAATAGAAATATTTTATGAATATGACGTTGGAAGCGTTGGCCAGTCGCGAGATAGCTTATGGCCCTTGGGCCTGTCCAAGGCTTTTGACAGCCTTGGACGGGTCCAAGGCTATCAATGATATCTATTTTGACTCAAAAGTTGCACAAGACCGCTTGGGAAACCGTTAGGATAATGTCTTATTTAGAGGACCATACACCAGAGGTAAAAACCTTAAGTCTGGACCATTAAACACAAACACTAGCTTATCCCAGGGTAGTGTTTTAGGACCCTTACTCTTCAGAATATACGTAAATTACTTGAACTTTTTGTTCTTCAGGGGTTATTTTTGCGAGTGTGGAACAATTCAAAAGATTAGTTCTACATATATTAATGAACTTATTACAAACGATTGAGTATATATATCATATATATACTCAATCAACGTTGGAGGGCTTTGTAAAATCTATCAGAAAAAATAATAATATACAGGGAGTACCATTTAAAAAATTTAAGATTTTTCAATTTAAAATAGTCGAAATGCATAAATTTATTTTGAACACCTTGTAGCATCTAGCTCAAATTTCTTTACATATATCTTTTTTCTCATCTCTATAGAACACTTGTACCAATTACGAGTACTCCACCTTCAGAAACAATGGCGCTACTGGCAATTTTTTACAAACAGTAATTATTTTTTTTTAAAATTAAATATTAGAAAAACGGGGCCTTACACTCCTCAAGGGGTAGAAAGGCATAAGGATTAAGTAAGTAAGTAAGTAGAAAAACTTGTAGGTTTTGGTATATAACATTATTAATAAAAAAGTTATAAAATTTTAAGCAGAATTTAAAAATAAATTAGAAAATAGGATGTTCCATTTAAAAAAAACATATGTTATATCGGCCACACTTTCTTGAAGTACCCTGTATACTAAAAAATAATTTTAAACTGCGCACTTTAACATTCCCTAAAACTAATGTATTTAACAAAACAAAATAGTTTATTATCTTCATCTTAAAAAATCCTTTTTAGTGTTCCGTACGGAATACTTATAAGATCACTTCGGTATCTGTCCATCCGTCTGTCCGTGTGTCCGTCCGTCCGCCTGCCCATCTGCCTGTCTGTCTGTCTGTCACACCTGACTTCCTTCGAAACTATTTGATATAGAAAGTTGAAATTTGGCATTAATATAGAAATTGATGACCCCATCACAGCAGTGTAGTTTTGAAAATTAATTTTTGACCTAAAGGGTTAGTTTTGGGGGGTGAAATCGGAAGTGAAAAAAAAAAATTACCAGGTCATCGAGTGGGGTGTCAAATGAAAGCTTGTGAAAACATAAGTTCAAAAATATATACAATGTAATACTTGCACATACTTTATTTTTATTACTTTTAAAAAATTGCCAAAAATCATTGTTCCCCCCTTACCTCGAGAAGTACTTAACAAAAAATTTTGAAAAAATTCTGGAATATTCTCCACAGGGTGTTGATTGAACGAAAATTTTCAGGAGTGCATTACCTTTAATAATTTATCTGGTATATACAGTCAATCCAAAAAGTCTCCATACACCACCTACTTTCTATACTATTATACTGTTATGTTTAATTAATTAATTGGAACTACGAGAAAACATGTTTAAATTAATATTTGAAACCTAGCCAACGACAATTAGTATTAAAAACAACTGCGGAACATTTTATGTAGAAGTTACACCATTGTTATAAAAATGTAAACAAAATTAATGTCAAAAAGTCTCCATACATTCAAGAACTGCGTTGAAAAAAACACGTTAAAATCAGCCGCATTTTATCAAGCTATCTATTGCTCGTTAAACTGAAAACAAATGAATAATTTTCGGCCATACTTTATAATGTGTCACTTGTTGCTAGTAATTTTGCAGTGGGTTTTCAAAGTTGTATTAAAAATGAGCGAGAGAAATTGTGAAATTTCATTTCAAGTTCGAAAGAATATAACTGATTTGTGGAAAAATGGAAAATCGTACAGAAATGTAGGAAAAATTGTTAAAAAGTCGCATGCTACTGTTCAGTATATTGTAAACCAGCATAAATCAACGGGTGGGGGTGTGCAACCAGGAAGTTAATCGTAAAAAGTGGTTGGCTTTTACTAGGAAATACGTTACTAAACCTCCTGAATTTTGAGAATCCGTAATCTTTAGTGATGAAACTAAAATAAAAACCGGTCAACTGCAAGTTGAACTTGCACAATTAGTGTTCCGTACGTTGACTGTTTCTAAAATAAAAAATCTTGTTAGGGTGGTATAAAATGATCAGTGACTTCACAAAACACACCCCAAATGAGTTTTCAACAAAGTTTGTTTCCAATCTTTTCTGAAAACTGGTGACCTTGAAATTTTGTTTTTTTTTCTATACCAGATAAATTATTAAAGGTAATGATAATTTTTTGATCAGTATTTTTAGAGATAAGGTAGGGGACAGCGATTTTTCAACGATTTTTTAAAAGTAATACGAAGAAAAGTGTGCGCAAGTATTACATTATATATATATATATATATATATATATATATATATATATATATATATATATATATATATATATATATATATATATATATATATATATATATATATTTTACTCGTGTATTCACAAGCTTTCATTTGACACCACACTCGATGATCTAGTAAAAAAATTTTTTTTTTCACTTCCGATTTCACCCCTCAAAACGAATCCCTTAAGTCAAAATTTATGTTATGGTGATATAAAATGATCAGTGACTTCACAAAACACACCCCAAATAAGTTTTCAACAAAGTTTATTTCCAATCTTTACTGAAAATTGATGACCTTGAAATTTCTGTTTTTTTTATATACCAGATAAATTATTACAGGTAATGCACTCGTGATAATTTTCGTTCAATCTACACCCCGTGGAGAATATTCCGGAATTTTTTCAAAATTTTTTGTTAAGTACTTTTCGAGATAAGGCCCGGGACAGCGATTTTTGGCGATTTTTTAAAAATAATACAAAGAAAAGTGCGCGCAAGTATTACATTATATATACATTTTTTACTCGTGTTTTCACAAGCTTTCATTTGACACTACACTCGATGACCTAGTAAAAAAAAATTTTTTGTCACTTCCGATTTCACCCCCCAAAACTAACCCCCTAAGTCAAAATTTAACTCTCAAAACTACATGGCTCTGATGAGGCCATCAATTCCTATATTATAACCAAATTTCAACTTTCTATGTCAAATAGTTTCGGAGAAAATCGGGTGTGACAGACAGACAGACAGACAGACACCGAAGTGATCTTATAAGTGTTCCGTACGGAACACTAATTAATCTTTTTGGGTCTGATAGCAGAACTAAAGTTTGGAGAAAGAATAATACCGCATTTGATATTAAAAACATTTGTTCCACGGTGAGACAAGGGGATGTCAGTGTTCTGCTTTGGGGATGCGGGAGGGGTTGGAAATTTAGATTTTATTAATTGTACCATGGAGAAAGTGTCCAAAAATTAGCAATCGAAAAAAGATACAATTTCTAATAGGACAATGATCCGAAACATACCGCAAACTTGATGCGAGAATGGATGATCCATAATATACGACAGCAGCTTCATACATCCCCGCAATCACCCGATGTTAACTCCATCTAGCATTTATGGGAGGAACTTAAACGGCGCTTTCGCAAACCTAATGTTTCAAATAGAGACGAATTAAAAAACAGAATATTGAACGAATGGGAGAACATGCCAGCAGAAGTTACTAGACAGCTTATTGCAGGCATGACAAAAAGGTTACAGGAGATTATCAAGACGGTGGTCCCATTAAATATTGGTTTAAACGAAGTTGTTATTTTCCGTTAAACTCCGTCAAACTATTATTGGTAATTGTTAAGTGCATGGAGAATTTTTTTACGTTAATTTTGTTTACATTTTTATAAAAATGATGTAATTTCTAAATAAAATTTAAACATGTTTTCTCATAGTTCCAATTAATTAGTTAAACATAACAGAAAAATAGTATAGAAAGCAGGTGGTGTATGGAGACTTTTTGGATTGATTGTAAAAAAAAAAAAAATTTCAAGGCCATCAGTTTTCAACAAAGATCGGAAACACACTTTGTTGAAAACTCATTTGGGGTGTGTTTTGTGAAGACATTGTTGTATATCAACGTAATGAAAATTTTTATTTTAAAAGCAATCATCGTACGGAACACCAATTTGGCAAGTCCGACTTGCACATGGCTGGTTATTTATTTTGTTACTAAAGCAGAAATATCACGATAACTTTTAACAAAGAAAACATTAACACTGGAAATTTTTTTTCTGTTAATAAAAAGTTAAATTTTTTATTTTTTCATGTCATCTTCTGTAACATATATCTTTGCCTGTCCATTAGTGCGCTTATCACTCAAGAACCACGTATTCGATTTACATGTTTTTTTTTTTTTAATTCATACATATGTTCCCTGACTAGGTTATACGATATATTTTATTACGTTAGGTAACATAAGGAATAAGCAGTGATGATAATAGTGAATTAAGTCGGAAAAAGTTTGCCGCTAGCGCGCTCTCTTGCAATACGCTGCCTGAACCGTTAAATTAACGAATATAATATGTAAAATGCAACGTCTGTCTGTCCGTTAGTGCGCTTATCATTCGAGAACTACTTACCAGATTTACGTGTTTTTTTAGTGTTCCGTACGGAACACTTATAAGATCACTTCGGTGTCTGTCTGTCCGTCTATCTGTCACACCCGATTTTCTCCGAAACTATTTGTCATAGAAAGTTGAAATTTGATAATAATATAGGAATTGATGGCCTCATCAGAGTCATGTAGTTTAGAAGGTTAAATTTTGACTTAAGGGGTTAGTTTTGGGGGGTGAAATCGAAAGCGAAAAAAAAAAATTTTTTACTAGGTAATCGAGTATGGTGTCAAATGAAAGCTTGTGAAAACACGAGTAAAATATATATATATATATATATATATATATATATATATATATATATATATATATATATATATATATAATGTAATACTTGCGCGCACTTTTCTTTGTATTATTTTTAAAAAATCGCGAGAAATCGCTGTCCACCCGCCTTATCTCGAAAAGTACTGATCAAAAAATTTTGAAAAAACTCTGGAATATTCTCCAGGGGGTGTAGATTGAACGAAAATTATCACAAGCGTATTACCTTCAATAATTTATCTGGTATATAAAAAAAAAAACAAAAATTTCAAGGTCATCAATTTTCAGTAAAGATTGGAAACAAACTTTGTTGAAAACTCATTTGGGGTGTGTTTTGTGAAGTCACTGATCATTTTATACCACCGTAACAACATTTTTTATTTTAAAAGCAATCAACGTACGGAACACTAATTGTGCAAGTTCAACTTGCACTTGACTGGGTTTTTTTTTTAATATATATACATATGTTCTCTCGCCAGGTTATAGTATATATTTTATTGCGTTAGGTAACATAAGGAATAAACAGTGATGATAATAGAGAATCAAGTACATGAGAGCGGAGCCCCCCGGGCACGGCTAGTTTGAATAATAAAATAAATAATTATAAAATAATTTTATGGAATGCACTTTTTACAATTTCAAACTTACATATTCCTGGTATAAAACTCATAGCATTAGTGAGCATGGCTCCTCTAATCACATCCATTTCTGGTAAGATATTGAAAACCAATAAACTACTTCCGATAGCTGGTAAAAGTTCTGTAATTAATACCGATAGAAACTCTTTGAATGATGGAAATGTCCATGATTTGAAACACATAATACGAACGGACCTGTAAGAGACAATATAATAAAATTAAAAGACAATGCTTATTGCTATCATATTTTAGCAGTATGAGGTATGTCTGACCGAAAGTCAGCCTCGTATTATTTGGTTTTTTACAAACCCCCCGTGGCACCAAGTACTGCGCCACAGAACATATAGGTGTCGCTACAGAATTACATCACACACATCTAGAATAAAACATTTCCCCAAAGCGAAGCGAGCTGGCTACCTCCGGCACGTTGAAATGTGCTTTGTCCAGTTTCTCAGAAATGCCGTGCAAGTGGAAGTAATATATGTAACAATTATAGGAAAATATGAGCGACATCTCTGAGAAATCTAACGAGGTACATTTTAACGTGCCGGCGACAGCTAGCCAGCCTCGTAGACATAGAGGATGGGTTGAGCATTAACCTCACAAAATTGACCACTCTCTAAAAAGAGACAAAGCGTTTGTGCGGCCAATACCTCTCTCTTTTCTGTAGGCCTGTAATACACAAGGCGCAGTACCCCGAGACGAAATTCAAGGCGAGAAAAGCCCTCACTCGATTTTAGTTCAAATAGACCACTTAGAAATATTATTTTCAAGAGCGCCGTAGCTTAGCTGCATTCTAGAAAGAGCTACAGGCCGCTCATTCGCTTTGTCTCTTTCACACTTTTGCGTTCATAATTTCTTCACAGCGGGATACGGAACACTCAGTCCATCCTCTGTGTCTATGGTCTTGCTGTAGTGATAGTTATATTTTCTGTGGCTACGCGCATAACGCTGAAATAAATATAAAAGGTACAGTTTCGATTAAATATGTAATTTTGAAGTAGCTTTCTGTAAAGCAATGCTACGTCGCTGGAAAAAAAATTATGCAAAGTGGAATATCGTCTGCAATAAACCAACTTATAAAGAAGGGATCTTAACGAAATTCAAGAAGACTTCGAGACTACTTATGAGTGATATCTGCACCATCGTACGTGGCTGGTAAACAATGCATTTGTGTCTTCCAACAAGGACAAGAGAGAGAATCATTTGAACATGATGAACACCTAGTCCATGTCACACAGTATTGACGAAGGCAAATATTAGAAAGGAAAATATTACAAGTTTATTGTCAACTAGTAACTCAACGTCTTAGAATTCAGTATATAAAGTATATGGACGATGAAGTGAAAATTAGTAAAGAATATATTGGCGAAATTCTACATATTCATTTGCACATAATAAGTGTACGGTGGGTACCTAAAATATTAACACAGCTGACTGGAACTGCCTTGTGGAAAGTTGTCACGAACTACTTGCCTTATGTGGGAATGATCTGAATACTTCAATAAAACTTAAATTCCGAATCAAAACAAGAATCAGTGCATTGGACAGGAAAGCGACATAAATTTCCCCGCAACTTTAAAGTTCATCAAATGTGAGCGAAGCTTATGGTCATCATTTTTTGACTAAATTCCAAAGAATACTACAGTTTTATACTCAATTAATTGAGAGAGATTCCGAGGCTGTAAAAAAGAATGGCGTGAAAATATTATCAATCGCTTATCCTCTATAACAGTCCAGTTCACACAGACCAAGTTGCGAAGGGTGTTAGTCCTGAAGCTTGATTTAAGAAGATTAATCATCCATCCGACAGTTTTGACCTAAAATCTAACGAATTTTATCTTCAGAAATTTGGAAAAAAGAATTAATGGACAACAGATACTGAGATGAAGAAGAAAGGATGTCAACCGATCTTGCTCTTTTGATTGAATCAAACAATTACATGAAAGATGTAGGAAAAAATATAGATGAAGATTATATTAAAAAATAAAGCCATTTATTTATTTCGTAATGCGTTTTTCTATATTAGGCTCACTTTCTGCCAGGCATCCCACTTATGAATATTCAATTTCTAATTTTTACCGTGCTACTTTTAAAAGGATCAAGCTACGGAATAGTTGCTATCATTTCAGAGCACAAATATTGCAATGATAATACAAATTTCATTACAAAGATATTTCCAAAAATTAAAAAAACTTAAATATAGTCCTTAAAATTTCCTCTACAGAATTTTTGTTAGACCAGATTTTTTTTTTTTTGCGCGGGAATGGTAGATAAACTCCTACCAGGTTGTCGATTTTTCTATCAAGAAGATAATTGATCAGTTCAGATAGACGTTATATTGTAAAATAAAGAAAATAGTACCTTAAGAATGTTCCAGCTTCTGGAACAAAGTATGCAAACATGATAAACCATATCCATGTGGCTCGTTCCACCTCTGGCATGGAAAAAATATATTGTCGGGATGTATCTAAAAGAGAGATCGGTATATATCACTGCAATAATACACTCTTCTGTAAATACTCACGTATTTAATATAATAACTTGTAGAGCGAACGTTTTGGTGAGATAAGTAGTTTACCACTGACCAAACCGATGTGACGGGAAAATGATACAATAGGATATATATATTCATACTTACTAACTGAATTTATACTTAAATTCATCAAAAATAAAATACCTAAATCCTTGTTGCAATAGGCTCTAGTAACATTTTTCTTTACTTGAGACGTCATAAGGAACAATGTCATCTTTGATACTACTGATGCTCCTAGGACCACCAAAAATACTATAATTATTGAGCCTACTTTCAGAACTTTTACTCCATTGTCAATAAATGCTGATTCTACGGTGGATCCTACCTCCGGTTTTCGATGGATGATTTTAAAGGTATCCCATGGTTTAACCTCTTCTCCTTGTCTAAAAGATAAAATCATTATTAAAACTGGAAATTCGTAAGGATATCCAAAACAATTAATCTTATTAAAGATTAAAAAAATCCATGCTGATTGATGAATTTATTGACTACTTTACACAAGGCAAACAGTGGCGTATTTACCCTAGGGCCATGGTCCGGGGCACCCCTCACGTATATGTATATGTATATTTATATATATATATATATATACATATATATATATATATATATATATATATATATATATATATATATATATATATATATATATGTATATGTATATGTATATATATATATATATATATATATATATATATATATATATATATATATATATATATATATATGTATATGTACATGTATATGTATATGTATATGTATATGTATATGTATATGTATATGTATATGTATATGTATATGTATATGTATATGTATATGTATATGTATATGTATATGTATATGTATATGTATATGTATATGTATATGTATATGTATATGTATATATGTATATGTATATGTATATGTATATGTATATGTATATATATATATATATATATATATATATATATATATATATATATATATATATATATATATATATATATATATATATATATATATATATAGAAAGAGGAAGGACAGTAACAGGGCACTGGCAACAAACAATCCTAAGTTTAACTGCTGGGAAACGCCCTTGTAAGGAGAAGAGATGAGCAATCAAAGATCTAAAGGCTCTATCTAGTATCTGCTTTTTATTTTTATTATCGAGCTTTCGCTGCCTAATGGTAGCTTCTTCTGGATTCTAAAAATGCAAACCAGGTACAGAAAATAAACTAAAACGTTTGTTTTTTAAAATGTGATTAAATGAATTGTACGACTGAATGTGAAATTACTTACAAAAATTTAGCAGTTAGTTCATCTCTGGTGAAGACAATGAAATTTGCATTTTTGTTGGCCAGGTAGTATGAATGATTACACAAAACATGATTAAAAGACACTTAGAGAGTTACACAATCATTGAAAATAAAAAACTTTGTCAAAAAACATTAGTTAAAAACACTTTTTGAAGACAGAAACACAACTGCAAGAAACCATGATGTTGAAATGGTACTCCATTTTAAAATTTTTGACGTCGAGTTTAGTAACTATTTAGTGATATTTGAGTCCAAGCCGGATATTGTTGGTAGTCTATGTCGTCATCAGGTCGACAAAAAACCATAAAAAGCATTAAAGTTAGGGATGTGGTAAATTTTTTTAGGTAGATGCTAATTTTAGATAAATTATTTATTATTAATGATATCTATTTTTTAGTTTTAATTTTATAAAAAAGGGGGGGACTTAAATTTGATGAATGTTACTCTTCGACGAGTTATTAATTATATTAATTCTTTGATTTTATATATGAATCTCTTGATTATAAAATCAAAGAATTAATATAATTAATAATAAATAACTCGTCGAAGAGTAACATTCATCAAATTTAAGTCCCCCGTTTTTTATAAAATTAAAACTAAAAAATAGATATCATTAATAATAAATAATTTATCTAAAATCAGCATCTACCTAAAAAAATTTACCACATCCCTAACTTTAATGCTTTTTATGGTTTTTTGTCGACCTGATGACGACATAGACTACCAACAATATCCGGCTTGGACTCAAATATCACTAAATAGTTACTAAACTCGACGTCAAAAATTTTAAAATGGAGTACCATTTCAACATCATGGTTTCTTGCAGTTGTGTTTCTGTCTTCAAAAAGTGTTTTTAACTAATGTTTTTTTGACAAAGTTTTATTTTCAATGATTGTGTAACTCTCTAAGTGTCTTTTAATCATGTTTTGTGTAATCATTCATACTACCTGGCCAACAAAAATGCAAATTTCATTGTCTTCACCAGAGATGAACTAACTGCTAAATTTTCGTAAGTAATTTCACATTCAGTCGTACAATTCATTTAATCACATTTTAAAAAACGAACGTTTTAGTTTATTTTCTGTACCTAGTTAGCATTTTTAGAATCCAGAAGAAGCTACCATTAGGCAGCGAAAGCTCGATAATAAAAATAAAAAGCAGATACTAGAGCCTTTAGATCTTTGATTGCTCATCTCTTCTCCTTACAAGGGCGTTTCCCAGCAGTTAAACTTAGGATCGTTATATATATATATATATATATATATATATATATATATATATATATATATATGTATATATATATATATATATATATATATATATATATATAAATATATATATATATATATATAATATATATATATATATATATATATATATATATATATTTGACATGAAAAAATATTTTCTTGGCAGAAGAAAGTTGTAGTTTATTATTAGAATTTGAAAAAACTGGTGCGTGAATCAGTGTGTACATGCGCAAGAAGTGGAACTTTTATGGGTAATACACACTTTTTTGTCTATTTTAATCGATTTTTAAAATAAATAGGACAGGAGAGACATCAACAAAAGAAAATTTATTAATATTATGAGTATTATTATTGACACTATAAAATTTGAAAGTTAGTTATTTATTTCAATAAATAATGTATAAACTAGGTTCGTTATTTATAACATTATTTGAAATATTTTTAACGAAAATAATTATCTTTTAATAATTGAATCCGTAATTTTATTAACTATAAAAAAATTTAGTTTTAAAATATGAAAGTTTTAAATGAAATTAATAAATTGAAGATAGCAATCTGAAAATTTTTGTGTTTTCATATATACGAGGCTGGTTTGAAAAGTCCGTGCAAAGTCCGAGAGATGGCACCACAGGCGCGTATCGAGGTCATGTTTAGTTAGTAGCATCTCTTGAATGAACGCACACCAAGTTTCAGCCATATTGGTCTATTTCTTTGTGTTTGGCATTCGTGTGAATCAAGGAAGTCGAGTGATTTTCAAGAAATGGACGAAAAAGAATTTCGTGTGGTGATTAAACATTACTTTATGAAAGGCAAAACGCCTCAGGAGACTAAAGAGAAGCTTGATAAACATTATGGTGACTCTGTACCTTCGATTAGAACAGTTTATAAGTGGTTTCAAAATTTTCGGACTGGCCATATGGGCACAAGTGACGCTGAACGTTCTGGACGGCCTGTGGAGGTTACGACTCCAGAAAGCATTGATCAAATCTATGATATGGTGATGGATGACAGAAGAGTTAAGGTGCGTGAGATTGCTAGTGCTGTGGGCATCTCGACTGAACGGGTACATAATATTTTGCATAAACATTTGGATATGAGAAAGCTGATGCGGCAAGATGGGTGCCGCGATTGCTCACGCTTGACCAGAAACGGAATCGTGTGAAGTGTTGCAAGGATGGTTTACAGCTGTTCCCGAAGAATTCGGAGGACTTTAAGCGTCGTTTCGTCACTGTGGATGAAACATGGATACATTACTATACTCCTGAGACCAGACAACAATCTAAACAATGGGTTATCAAGGGGGAATCTGCACCAAAAAAGGCGAAGACCGTTCCTTCGGCCGGAAAGGTTATGGCGACTGTCTTTTGGGATTCGCAAGGGATAATCCTCATCGACTATCTGGAAAAGGGTAAAACTATTACAGGTGAATATTATTCATCGTTATTGGACCGTTTGAAAACCGAGCTGCAAGAAAAACGCCCGCGATTGGCCCACAAGAAAGTCCTTTTTCATCACGACAACGCACCAGCACACACCTCAGCAGTTGTGGTCGCAAAATTAATGGAAATAGGATTCCAACTCGTTTTACATCCCCCTATTCTCCAGACTTGGCTCCCTCAGACTACTATTTGTTCCCCAATTTGAAGAAATGGCTGGCGGGACAAAGATTGTATTCAAACGAGGAGGTGATTGCAGACACTAATGGATATTTTGCAGACTTGGACAAATCCTATTATTCGGAAGGGATCAACAAACTAGAACATCGTTGGACGAAGTGTATAAGCCTAAAAGGAGGCTATGTCGAAAAATAAAAAAAGGTTTACCCCAAACACATAAGTAGTTTTTATTTTTGCACGGACTTTTCAAACCATCCTCGTACATGTGTATATAGTTTTTGTATGTACACGACTGTGTATCATGAGCTACTACACCTTCCGGTAGTATTAGTATTAAGCGGTATATTTACCAGTTTAGGCATGAAACGTTACGCGTCCGCGTAAGCGACCTCGTAACCGTAACAAATGTTTTCTCTACCGTGCATTTTTTTTCTATACCGAATAGGCTGGCGCGTGACGGCGCAGGTGGCGGCGGGGGTGGTCAGTGGAAACAATCACACGCAATTCTCGCTTCATTTGTTTCAAGTTGTTTCTAATCAGCGCATCAAATTATTTTATATATCATATGTCTGGGCAGTATAATGGCCTACAGGCTAAGATCAAAAAAAAATGTAAAAGAATATCTATTTTACATGCGGGGTCAGAAGAATGCTGGATACCAGAATGCCTGTTTCTAGCAGCCAAGAATATTTCAGATTCCAGCTTTTCATTGTGATACAACCGCTGAAGTTTTTGAAGATTGACTTCAAAACAAATTAATGCCGAATATACCACCGAATAGCTATATTGTGATGGATTCACAGAGCAACAAAAAAAATATTTTTGTGTTGGTGCCTGGATTTTAGAGCTGATTTTAACTATATTTGGGACGCTAAATCTATACATGCAATCCGTTTTTCTCTATCAGCTCTACTTTTTTAGATAGATCAACTTATCTACCAATGTGGTTTTTATTCAGTATATTCATTTATGAGAGTTCTAAAATTATTATATATTCATTAATGTAGGTACAATGGTTTTATTGTCAGTCTGTAATTGAGTAAATTCCAGGTAAATCTATAAATAGTGGAACCATTGCCTATCAGGTACCTGAACTGACCCTTTTAATCACCTAACTCGGGTAAGTCTCGTCAGTTTGTGCGTTTTTACTAATGAGAGAGATCGAATTCGGCGTGTTATTTTATGTTAAGAAAAGAGTGTTTTTGTGTTATTGAACAGAATTAAAATGAGTTCAGGTTCCAGTTCAAGAAGAAGTTGTGTAAATCAACCTGATGTGTTTTGCTATATATGCGGAGAATACATGTTTCAACAAAACAGACAAACTATTACTGACTTTGTAAAGCGAGCGTATCTTGGATACTTTGGAGTTAAGCTTGGCGATCAGGACAAAACGTGGGCCCCGCATCTCGTATGTAAAACTTGTACAGAGCATTTACGGCAGTGGACTACCGGGAAAAGAAAATGTCTAAAATTCGGCGTACCAATGGTTTGGAGAGAACCAAAAAACCACTTCAATGATTGTTATTTCTGTTTAGTAAATACTAATGGAATCAATCGAAATAACCGCAGTAAGTGGACTTATCCCAATTTAGACTCGGCAATACGCCCTATCCCGCACTCAGATGAAATACCGATTCCAACATTTCATCAGCTACCACATATCTTTGATGACGAATATTTTCCCTCTGATCGCTCTTCTGATGCTAATAAAAGTTCTGATGCTAATGAAACTAACAGTGACTATGAGGGGACGTCATCAGTTCCTCAACGCTTCAATCAAAATGAATTAAATGATCTCACCAGGGATCTCAATTTATCGAAAAAAAGCTTCTGAAGTACTGGCTTCTAGGTTGAACGACAAAAATTTACTGGAACAAGGAACCAAAATTACCTTTTACCGTACAAGAGAAAAAGATCTGCTACCATTCTTTTCTCAAGAAGACAATCTTGTATTTTGTTACGAAATTAGGGGACTCATGAAAGAAATGGGACTTTCTGAATATATTCCAGATGATTGGCGCCTATTTATTACCAGTTCAAAGCGAAGTTTAAAATGTTTCCTTCTACATAATGGGAATAAATATGGTTCAGTACCACTAGCTCACTCAACGAAACTGAAAGAAGAATAAAATACCATAGCTTTGGTCTTGCAGAAGATAAAGTATTACGAACATCAATGGATGATTTGTGTAGACTTAAAAATGGTAAACTTTCTTCTTGGGCAGCAAAGTGGTTACACGAAATATCCGTGTTTCTTGTGCCTCTGGGATAGTAGGGACAAAACACACCACTGGGTTAGAAAAGATTGGCCTCAGAGAGAAAACATGGACGTTGGGGAAAAGAATGTCATTAACGACGCTTTGGTTGAAAGAGAAAAAATCATACTTCCTCCGTTACATATAAAGTTGGGCTTAATGAAGCAATTTGTAAAGGCTCTTGATAAGAATGGGTCTTGTTTTGCATATATAGGGGTAAAAATGCATCAGTTGACCACAGAAAAACTCAAAGCAGGGATATTTGACGGCCCACAAATAAGACAATTAATTAAGGATCTTGCCTTCATAAATTCAATGAATCAAGTTGAACGAGAAGCTTGGACATCATTTGTTGCAGTTGTAGAAAATTTTCTAGGCAAACATAAAGCTCAAAACTATGTTGAGATGCTTAATAGTTTCAAATCCTTAGGGTGCAATATGAGTATTAAAATACACTATTTACACAGCCACTTAGACCGTTTTCCAGAAAATTTAGGAGACATGAGTGAGGAACAAGGTGAAAGATTTCACCAAGATATTAAAGTTATGGAGGACCGCTACCAAGGAAGATGGGACATGCACATGATGGCAGATTACTGCTGGAGTTTAAAAAGGGACCGTTTAAAAAAACATTCAAGAATGTCGCGGAAAAGAAGCTTTCCAAGTGTTGAGTGACTATTTGATTTCTTCAATGTTTTTTTTTTGTTTGTAAGTACGACATAATATTGTATTTTGTATAACTAAAATAAAAATTTCGTATCTACTTTTGTTTACTACACTTACGGATTTGAGTTACAATAATGTAACTTATATTTCTCTAAAATTGTATATCTTAAAAATTTGAGCTCCTAGGTACAAATTAATACGTTATTTGAATTCAGGACATCAAACTGATATAGAATCAGCTCAAAAAACCTCGACACCAAAACAGCTGTTCCCCTGTGTTATGTATCCTCTCAAGTCGAGTCGTCCAGTGAATAAGATATCAAGTTCTACCAGTAGAAAAAGGGAAATACAAGCCTTTTTGTGCGAACGTGACATATATTTCCATGAAAGTAATATAGTTAAACAATTGTTAGAAGTTTTAAAAGTTACAATTTTTCAAAGGAATATGTTTGTGATAAAATTGCAAATGAAGCAGGAGACGAAATAATTCGGGTTCCACCATATTATTGTATCTTTAATGCGATCGAGTTGATATGACATAAAATAAAGTCTAATATACGTTCTCACAATAACACACTCACTTTAAACAGTAGTGTGATTGAGTTGATAAAGACAGAAGTCAAAAATGTAACTGTTGGAAACTGGAGAAACTGTATTTAACACGTCAAAAAAATTGAAAACTCATATAGATGTATGTACATAAATATAAATAGTTTAGAACCTGTAAAAAAAGTTATTATTGATTTGCAAAATAGTAGCGATAGTGAAATTGAACTAGAAATTAATTAATAACTAAAATTGTAACAAATGTACGCGAGTGTAATTACTATATTGTGTATTATTCAGTACGTAAAACATTAAAATTCAACGGTTTTATCACTACTCAGTATATATCACCACTACACCAAACACTTTATTTTTGCACTCGACGCGCGTTTCGCTAACCATGTTAGCTTCATCAGGAGCGATGATTGACTAAAGGTAAACTACATATCTACCCTATTTATACTTAGCCTAACCCTAGAATTACTCAAGCGGAACTAATGACATAGGCAAGGCCATCAGTTCCGGTCTAGTAACCAGTAGAGGGGACTATAAGGAATAGGCCCTCTGTCTTTATTTAAACTACTTTTACATTTTATGATTTCCATACTTTCGTATGCGTTCAACAATCTCCTATCAGATACATTTTTTATTAATCTTAGATTATCTAATGTTACAGTACGAAATTGAGAACAAAGGACAATTGCCTTTTCTAGATATTTTAATTATTAAAAATAATAATAGATTAGAATTTGATATCTATAGGAAGGACACAGTAACAGATAGATATATTCCTAATGATTCATTTCATTGCAAACAACATAAATTAGCCTCAATACATTTTTTAGTTCATCGTTTGGTCACTTTCCCTCTGAATAGAGTAAACTTTAATAAAGAAAGGAATCGTATTAGAAATATAACTCGAGTTAATGGTTATGACGATAACTTAGTAAATAAGCTAATAAATAGACATAAATTTAGGTTTAATATTCAGAATTCCACCTTTTTTACACGCGAAGAAAATAACACCAAGTATGTCTCCATACCATATAATCCGAAATATAGCAAGGGACTCAATAAGGTATTTAATAAGGTAGGCCTCACCTTAGTCTATAAGTCATCAGACAATCTGAGGAATATCTTAGGAAATCCCAAAGATAAGATTCCCAATTGTGAGAAAAGTGGAATTTATGAAATTAGTTGTAATGATTGTGACAAAAAGTATGTTGGGCAAACTAAAAGGTCAATTAAAACACGATTTAAAGAACATTTAGCACACTTAAGATACAATAGAACAGAAAAGTCTAGCATTGCCGAACATGCCCTTGAAGCTGATCATACTGTAACATTAGATAATCTAAGATTAATAAAAAATGTATCTGATAGGAGATTGTTGAACGCATACGAAAGTATGGAAATCATAAAATGTAAAAGTAGTTTAAATAAAGACAGAGGGCCTATTCCTTATAGTCCCCCTCTACTGGTTACTAGACCGGAACTGATGGCCTTGCCTATGTCATTAGTTCCGCTTGAGTAATTCTAGGGTTAGGCTAAGTATAAATAGGGTAGATATGTAGTTTACCTTTAGTCAATCATCGCTCCTGATGAAGCTAACATGGTTAGCGAAACGCGCGTCGAGTGCAAAAATAAAGTGTTTGGTGTAGTGGTGATATATACTGAGTAGTATCATTGTGCCAAAGATTCCACATTCCCAACTTAGTTGAGATGGCTTCACGGTCAACGGAATTAAACCTTTATCGTAAGTACAGTAGTAAGATTAGATTAGTAGGTGCAGATATTTGGTTTTTAAAGTCTTGCAAGAAATTTAAAGTTTTTCCTAATTTTATTAAGGTTAATTTACCAAAATCAAATATTTCAGAAAAAGTTTCATTTTTTGCAAAACAAAAATGGCTTGACTTAGAAATCAAGAATTTGTACACAAAACGTAGTATGTTAGAAGTAGAATCATACAGCATATTCAAAAAACTTACTACAGGATTAAACAATATTGAATATGAAGTATGGAGCGAGTTCCAGAGGAAAATGTTTTTAGTTATTGATATTCAATATAAAAAGAAATTCTCTATTCTAAGTAAAAAATTAAAAAAGCTCTTACCGAAGAAGAATAGTCCTCAGGAACTCGTAAATATTGTAGAGAATCATTCGTCTCAATCCTTTACACGAAATGAAATTCGCATCTTAAACAAAGGTCTTAACTTTGCAGTACCCCCTCCTAGAGATAATTTATCAGAAATAGTTGCTCACATTGAAAGTTCCATTAGCACACTTCCAGAAAATAGTAAAACCTTTGTTAGGGAAGCATGTCGCAATCAAATTTCGAAAAACATAGTTAACAACACAAATTCTAATTCACGAAAAAATATAAAAGTAGTTAAAGGATTGAAAAAGAAAGATGTCTTCTACTTAAAAGCGGATAAAGGAAATAAGTTTGTTATATTGGATAAGAAAGATTATTTTGAACGCGTAGATAATCTTATCGAATCTGGCCCTTATGAAAAGGTAATAAGAAATCCATTACCGAAAATGATATCAGAGGTTAAAAATTCTTTTAAAAAATGTAAGAACCTTGTCTCCGATTCGCTAAAATTTAAATTAAATGCGAGTAATCCGACCATACCAAAATTGTATTGCTTACCCAAAATTCACAAACCTGGAAAAGCAATGCGACCCATTGTTTCATCGGTCGGATCATCCACATATTTAATATCCAAATGGTTATCAAAAGAACTTGAGAAGTTACCATTAAATACTTTCGCAGTGAAGAATTCGTTAGAATTCATTAATAAAACAAAAAATCTAGTTCTTAATGAAGGTGAAGTCTTAATTTCTTTTGATGTTAGTTCTTTATTCCCAAGTGTGCCAATTCCACAAACTTTACAATATCTCGAAGAATTACTTAGAATGAATGACTTTGAAGACGAAATTATTCGTGAATACTTAACATTATCTAAACTTTGCATGGAACAAAATTATTTCCAAAATAACAATCAATTTTATGTTCAGAAAGAAGGAACAGCTATGGGTAATTGCTTGTCACTTTTCATAGCCAATTTATTCATGAGTAAGTTTGAAATCGAAGCCAGTCAAGAATTCGAATATTTCCCAAGGGTATGGTATAGGTATGTGGATGATATTTTTCGCGATTTTTGATACAAAGAAAGCAAATATTGATGATTTTGTTTCTAAATTAAATAGCCGGTATGATTCAATTAAATTCACGTACGAAATTGAGAACAAAGGACAATTGCCTTTTCTAGATATTTTAATTATTAAAAATAATAATATATTAGAATTTGATATCTATAGGAAGGACACAGTAACAGATAGATATATTCCTAATGATTCATTTCATTGCAAACAACATAAATTAGCCTCAATACATTTTTTAGTTCATCGTTTGGTCACTTTCCCTCTGAATAGAGTAAACTTTAATAAAGAAAGGAGTCGTATTAGAAATATAACTCGAGTTAATGGTTATGACGATAACTTAGTAAATAAGCTAATAAATAGACATAAATTTAGGTCTAATATTCAGAATTCCACCTTTTTTACACGCGAAGAAAATAACACCAAGTATGTCTCCATACCATATAATCCGAAAAATAGCAAGGGACTCAATAAGGTATTTAATAAGGTAGGCCTCACCTTAGTCTATAAGTCATCAGACAATCTGAGGAATATCTTAGGAAATCCCAAAGATAAGATTCCCAATTGTGAGAAAAGTGGAATTTATGAAATTAGTTGTAATGATTGTGACAAAGAGTATGTTGGGCAAACTAAAAGGTCAATTAAAACACGATTTAAAGAACATTTAGCACACTTAAGATACAATAGAACAGAAAAGTCTAGCACTGCCGAACATGCCCTTGAAGCTGATCATACTGTAACATTAGATAATCTAAGATTAATAAAAAATGTATCTGATAGGAGATTGTTGAACGCATACGAAAGTATGGAAATCATAAAATGTAAAAAGTAGTTTAAATAAAGACAGAGGGCCTATTCCTTATAGTCCCCTCTACTGGTTACTAGACCGGAACTGATGGCCTTGCCTATGTCATTAGTTCCGCTTGAGTAATTCTAGGGTTAGGCTAAGTATAAATAGGGTAGATATGTAGTTTACCTTTAGTCAATCATCGCTCCTGATGAAGCTAACATGGTTAGCGAAACGCGCGTCGAGTGCAAAAATAAAGTGTTTGGTGTAGTGGTGATATATACTGAGTAGTATCATTGTGCCAAAGATTCCACATTCCCAACTTGGTTTTATCACAATAAAATTTTAAATCCAACAATACAATCAGTTATAGTGCGGCTCTGCACGATGCCTTGTCATTAAACAGCCATAAATTAATCACTTTCGAATTTTGTTGAATTTTGAATGGGTATAGGTAGGTAAGTCACTTTCTTAGATCGTCAAAAATACTATACTTGGATCAAAGTTCAGCAGATGGTCGTAGAAGTAAAGTAGTTTTTAACAAACAACGTAGATCTCTAGAATAAACTAACCAACACTTTTTTTTTATACATGAAAGTCAATTCTTACGGTAATAAGGCATTCAGTGCTCTATTTCAATTTTCCATATTAATAGAGACAATTTAGCTCTTCTTAAGCGCAAGTGCGATAACAATGCTTTTCGTCGCCGCCGTTTTCAAATAAATGCCTCATCAGCTATATTTTAAACTGATTACCTGCCTTTCAGTTAATCATTCCGTTCTCGAGATATTTCAGGAACAAAGGAGCCAAACGGTGCACTGAAAAGACCTGAAATTAGTTTTCATGTCGATTTTCGAGAGAGTGGCTTTTAATTTTAAGAGGAACTTATCGTTTAGGGAACAGTTTTTATAAAGTGATGAAAGGAAACATGATTTCGCTGTCTTTCATTAAGTTTTAACAGCATTTGCATATCTAGAATTTATTATTAAAATACATTCTATGTCCTATAAGAAAGTTTAATTTTGAGATGTTAAGATATATATAAGATAATAATATTAAGTTACTACTTAGTAAATAAGTTTTAATGCTTTTTAGCTTAAATTATAAGGCAAGGAAAATACGTCTTGTAATTTCATGAAATTATCTCCCATGTGTAGAGTTTCAGCCGATAAATAGAAATTCCACAGGTTTTTTAGAGAATGATTTTTGTTTGGCTTAAACACGTAAACACGAAAGTGGCGGGTTTGAGGTGAGTAATAACCTATTTATTACATCCATGTTGCACGATGCCCAGTAGTTCGTGTAGCTTTTTTTCAGGGTATGTATTTGTTACATTAAATCATTCCGGGTTAACGCTGAGCTTAGGCTTTCTGCAGCAAAAAGGAACCATGGCAGGATTTTTGCATGTAATTACGATTATGTTCTATTGTATGTAAGATAAATTGTTTTCCACAATCGTTGACTCAGACTTTATTAAATCCAGTTTTTCTGAAATTTCGTTAACCCTTGTAAAATTATAGAAGCATCGATTTACGGGCAGACGTTTCAGTCATTTGGGTCGCAAACATCAATTCTGGATCCAATACCTGTTCCCGTAATGGTCGTGTTTTTTGTCACTCCAGTTATTATTTTCTTCGTAATTTTTGTAGGTCGATATGTATGTTGTTACGAGTACATCAAAAATAGTAATTTTATACAGTCGGAAAGTTGTTTTGATGAATCGATCTTCTTTGCTTGATACCGCTACCCATTTATTTTGGATTGTACTTCAAATAACGCAACATAGGATTTCATTTGGTGGATAATTTCAAAATTGGGTCAAAATGTTCTCCATATATTCTATTTTTACAGCAGTTAAAAGCTGGAATATTGCTTAATATAATCAATAAGTGAATTTCGATAAAGAAACAAATAGTTTAATGAAATTCCTAGATTTGAATTAGTTAACAGCTAGTAAAACAAAATGGCGTGATCACGTCACAGATATTTTTGGTGATATGGATATCCAATTACACAGGGGAACAGCTGTTTTGGTGTCGAGGTTTTTTGAGCTGATTCTATATCAATTTGATGTCCTGAATTCAAATAACGTATTCATTTGTACCTAGGAGCTCAAATTTTTAAGATATACAATTTTAGAGAAATATAAGTTACATCATTGTAACTCAAATCCGTAAGTGTAGTAAACAAAAGTAGATACGAAATTTTTATTTTAGTTATACAAAATACAATATTATGTCGTACTTACAAACAAAAAAAAAACATTGAAGAAATGAAATAGTCACTCAACACTTGGAAAGCTTCTTTTCCGCGACATTCTTGAATGTTTTTTTAAACAGTCCCTTTTTAAACTCCAGCAGTAATCTGCCATCATGTGCATGTCCCATCTTCCTTGGTAGCGGTCCTCCATAACTTTAATATCTTGGTGAAATCTTTCACCTTGTTCCTCACTCATGTCTCCTAAATTTTCTGGAAAACGGTCTAAGTGGCTGTGTAAATAGTGTATTTTAATACTCATATTGCACCCTAAGGATTTGAAACTATTAAGCATCTTGTTAACCATTTCAACATAGTTTTGAGCTTTATGTTTGCCTAGAAAATTTTCTACAACTGCAACAAATGATGTCCAAGCTTCTCGTTCAACCTGATTCATTGAATTTATGAAGGCAGGATCCTTAATTAATTGTCTTATTTGTGGGCCGTCAAATATCTCTGCTTTGAGTTTTTCTGTGCTCAACTGATGCATTTTTACCCCTATATATGCAAAACAAGACCCATTCTTATCAAGAGCCTTTACAAATTGCTTCATTAAGCCCAACTTTATATGTAACGGAGGAAGTATGATTTTTTCTCTTTCAACCAAAGCGTCGTTAATGACATTCTTTTCCCCAACGTCCATGTTTTCTCTCTGAGGCCAATCTTTTCTAACCCAGTGGTGGGTTTTGTCCCTACTATCCCAGAGGCACAAGAAACACGAATATTTCGTGTAACCACTTTGCTGCCCAAGAAGAAAGTTTACCTTTTTTAAGTCTACACAAATCATCCATTGATGTTCGTAATACTTTATCTTCTGCAAGACCAAAGCTATGGTATTATATTCTTCTTTCAGTTTCGTTGAGTGAGCTAGTGGTATTGAACCATATTTATTCCCATTATGTAGAAGGACACATTTTAAACTTCGCTTTGAACTGTCAATAAATAGGCGCCAATCATCTGGAATATATTCAGAAAGTCCCATTTCTTTCATGAGTCCCCTAATTTCGTGACAAAATACAAGATTGTCTTCTTGAGAAAAGAATGGTAGCAGATCTTTTTCTCTTGTACGGTAAAAGGTAATTTTGGTTCCTTGTTCCAGTAAATTTTTGTCGTTCAACCTAGAAGCCAGTACTTCAGAAGCTTTTTTCGATAAATTGAGATCCCTGGTGAGATCATTTAATTCATTTTGATTGAAGCGTTGAGGAACTGATGACGTCCCCTCATAGTCACTGTTAGTTTTCATTAGCATCAGAACTTTTATTAGCATCAGAAGAGCGATCAGAGGGAAAATATTCGTCATCAGAGATATGTGGTAGTTGATGAAATGTTGGAATCGGTATTTCATCTGAGTGCGGGATAGGGCGTATTGCCGAGTCTAAATTGGGATAAGTCCACTTACTGCGGTTATTTCGATTGATTCCATTAGTATTTACTAAACAGAAATAACAATCATTGAAGTGGTTTTTTGGTTCTCTCCAAACCATTGGTACGCCGAATTTTAGACATTTTCTTTTCCCGGTAGTCCACTGCCGTAAATGCTCTGTACAAGTTTTACATACGAGATGCGGGGCCCACGTTTTGTCCTGATCACCAAGCTTAACTCCAAAGTATCCAAGATACGCTCGCTTTACAAACAGTAATAGTTTGTCTGTTTTGTTGAAACATGTATTCTCCGCATATATAGCAAAACACATCAGGTTGATTTACACAACTTCTTCTTGAACTGGAACCTGAACTCATTTTAATTCTGTTCAATAACACAAAAACACTCTTTTCTTAACATAAAATAACACGCCGAATTCGATCTACTCTCATTAGTAAGAACGCACAAACTGACGAGACTTACCCGAGTTAGGTGATTAAAAGAGTCAGTTCAGGTACCTGATAGGCAATGGTTCCACTATTTATAGATTTACCTGGAATTTACTCAATTACAGACTGACAATAACACCATTGTACCTACATTAATGAATATATAATAATTTTAGAACTCTCATAAATGAATATACTGAATAAAAACCACATTGGTAGATAAGTTGATGTATCTAAAAAAGTAGAGCTGATAGAGAAAAAAACGGATTGCATGTATAGATTTAGCGTCCCAAATATAGTTAAAATCAGCTCTAAAATCCCAGGCACCAAAACAAAAATATTTTTTTGTTGCCCTGTGTTATCTTCTCTAGAGTTGGGTGCAATGGTTACCCGTTGACAATGTTACTAAACGGTATGCTTTGGAAAAAAAAACAGAAAAGTATACTAATGAACATGGCAATGTCAAATTAATAAAATTGAAACAAAAAATTGTTTTAAACCTAAAATATTACACTCAAAATAAAGTATATACCTTTTACTTCTAAGTTTATAACAAATACAAACACCCTTATAACAAATACTTCTCAAGTAAATATATTTTCAGAGGGTATCGGGGGCTAAAACATCCTTTTGATAGCAACTGAATTCAGAGTGATAATCGGGAAGGCATAAAGAAACAAATCAATAATGCTTGGTGCCTTTTTAAGTGTTCAATATACAAGGGAGTTCTACAGTTTAATGCCAGTTCCGAACGGCCAGAGTGAGAACGTTTTACTAGGTATGTTACTACGGGTGGTTTGCTCCGTTGCCTTCCCGAGAATTTTACGCTACAAATGTTTATTTACTAGTAGAAAAGTATTTTTTATTTCCTCTTTTGGTCAGCTTTGTATACTAAGTATCCTTTGGTGTGGCGTCTAATTAGGGTTATGTGGGATGTCAGGAAAGAGCTTGCTTCGCGAAGCATGATACAGTGACGTTTATTACATTAATATAAAATAAATATTTTCCAATAAAAAATTCGTAATGGTAGTTCCAAGTTTGAGTTTGGCCCATCATCTTTTATAATCCTATTGTGGATGAAAAAGTAAACACAAAGTCCAAAAAATCACCCTTTTTATCCATTTTATTGACCCATCTTCCTTTTAGTGGAATGTAATGGCTTTGGATACTTGAGTTTTGGGTTTGCAGGATTTCAATTATGACAATTCTCTTTATAAGCATGGTTATTAACGTGGACATGTGCTTCATCCAAGAATAAGATGTTGCTAAATGTTGAAACGCTTTCAAACATCTGATTCATTATGTTGAGCAGTACCAGTTGGCTTTAATTCTTAGATCAGTTGTATCTTGTAAGAGAGCAGATATAAATATTAACGGAAAATGCATTATACATTCCTGGGCTCATTTACAGCACTTAATTGTTTGTATACCGAGCCCGTTACGTTTGCGAAATAAGCCCAACAAATTGAGCTTCATTTATACGAGCCCAAGGAGAAGAGACATAAAACATCATTATTAAGCGAGGAGTTAAACATGGATATATCTTGTCACCTTTACTGTTTAACATATACTAGGAAAGGATTTTTCAGGAAGCCTTGGAAGATATCAGCGAAGGAATAAAAATAAACGGGGAATATATAATCAACATATGATACGCGGACGCTATGGTCGTATTTCCAGACAACAGTAAAAACCCTTCAAGACATAATTAATAGAGTGAGTGAAATGAGTGAGAGATATGGCTTATCACTTAACATTAAGGAACCTAAACACATGATAATATCAGAGAATCAAAACGGAAGATTAGTAGCAAATCACCAGCAGATAGAAAAAATACAAGCCTATACGTATCTGGGGATAAGAGTAAACGATACATGGGATCAGGTCAAGAGTCGCATCCCTAAAAATGGCTAAATTACTGGTAATGAATAGGTTATTAAAATGCTATGTTTTCCTATGTTGTTGTATGGGATGGGGTCGTGGACATCATGTAAGAAGATCGAAGCCTTTGAGATGTGGTTATACCGAAAAATTTTAAAAATATCTGAGACTGATCACGTTATCAGTGAGGAGGTTCTAAGAAGAATGGGGAAAGACAAGAAGATAATGATTGCGAATAAAGACAAGGAAGTTGAAATATCCGGGCACGTCTTGAGAAACAACTAAAGGTATGGCTTGCTGCAACAAATACTGTAAAGGAAAGTGGAAGGAAGGAGAGGGCCTGGAAGAAGAAAAATATCCTGATTAAAAAACCTAAGAACATGGTTCAATAAATCCATAATAAATCTGTTTCGAACAGCTGTAAACAAAGTACAGATTGCCAGATTGATCGCTAACATCTGGAACGGATAGGCACCACGAGAAGAAGAAGAATATATATATATATATATATATATATATATATATATATATATATATATATATATATATATATATGTATATATGTATACATGTAAAAGGAAGTGTTGACACATGACACAATAATTAATGCAAAACTTATTCTTATATATATAAATTCACACAATCAAACACAGGTTTGTTTATTTAATTGTTCATAGAATCATACTTGGAAATTATTAAAATCTAAACCTTACGGACACATGCTTCAGCCATTTTGAAGATAACTTTATTTTAACATTTAAATAAACAAACCCCTGCTCGATTGTGTGAATTTATATGTATATAATTATTGTTTCAAATCATATGTCAACACTTCCTTTCCCTCAACTAATAAAGAATGAATTCTCGTTCGACAGAGAGCCAATTGTAAATACTCAGTCCTGAAGATGATGTACGATTGGGCATCGAAAGCTCGATATTAGAATAAAATTACAATCATTAAGAACTTTTTTGTTCACTTTGTAATCCTAAGGGCTATCCCTAAGTTAAACCCCGTCTTGGTTTTATATATATATATATATATATATATATATATATATATATATATATATATATATATATGTGGTTTGTAACTAATTAATTTATATTGTCAATCTATCCGTTTCGCTCATAATTTGAAATCCGAACAAGATAAAGCAAAAACTACTTCACATTTAAATTTTCCCGAGACCTCTGAACCTGAATCTCTATTTCATTTTGTAATTCTCTGTGTCATTTTTGATTGCTCAATAAATAGAGGGATTTGGGATTAAAAGAGAGGGAAAAAATGGACTCCAATTTGATTCTGATAAGTTAGCCAACTAAAAAAAAAAGAAAGAACTGTAAATAAATTCTTCTGTTTTTATCCCCAGTTAAAAAACTCAAGGATTCCTGATAGTCAAGTTCGTATGAAGCAAGAAGTATATATACATATTTATATTTTAAATTTGTGTCATCAAAGTTTAATGATTTCGATAACATAATTGCACTATTTTATGGGCAAAGTGTAATATAAGTTTAGGACCGATTAGTTTTGGACAAGTGTAAATATGACTAAGTTGTTTTGTTGTAACGTTTTGAACTAGAAAATTTCAATGCTTGTTATTAATTTAAAAAAAATTAATTAATTTAATTGCTATCTCATATCATTTGTCTTGACGTCATTTGTTAAAAAAAGATGGCTAAACTGTGATTTATATAGTTAATGATTCATATTTAGAAAATCCGGCTTTACCCGTAAGAAATACCTTAAATATAAATTTCTTTTAAGTGTATATATATATATATATATATATATATATATATATATATAGATTATATATATATATATATATATATATATATATATATATATATATATATAGATTATATATATATATATATATATATATATATATATATATATATAGATTATATATATATATATATATATATATATATATATATATAGATTATATATATATATATATATATATATATATATATATATATATATATATATATATATATATATATGAGGCTGGTTTGAAAAGTCCGTGCAAAAATAAAAACTACTTATGTGTTTGGGGTAAATCTTTTTTATTTTTCGACATAGTCTCCTTTTAGGCTTATACACTTCGCCCAACGATGTTCTAGTTTGTTGATCCCTTCCGAATAATAGGATTTGTCCAAGTCTCCAAAATATCCATTAGTGTCTGCAATCACCTCCTCGTTTGAATAAAATCTTTGTCCCGCCAGCCATTTCTTCAAATTGGGGAACAAATACTAGTCCGAGGGAGCCAAGTCTGGAGAATAGGGGGGATGTGAAACGAGTTGAAATCCTATTTCCATTAATTTTGCGACCACAACTGCTGAGGTGTGTGCTGGAGCGTTGTCGTGATGGAAAAGGACTTTCTTGTGGGCCAATCGCGGGCGTTTTTCTTGCAGCTCGGTTTTCAAACGGTCCAATAACGATGAATAATATTCACCTGTAATAGTTTTACCCTTTTCCAGATAGTCGATGAGGATTATCCCTTGCGAATCCCAAAAGACAGTCGCCATAACCTTTCCGGCCGAAGAAACGGTCTTCGCTTTTTTTGGTGCAGATTCCCCCTTGGTAACCCATTGTTTAGATTGTTGTTTGGTCTCATGAGTATAGTAATGTATCCATGTTTCATCCACAATGACGAAACGACGCTTAAAGTCCTCCGGATTCTTCTGGAACAGCTGCAAACCATCCTTGCAACACTTCACACGATTCCGTTTTTGGTCAAGCGTGAGCAATCGCGGCACCCATCTTGCGGATAGCTTTCTCATGTCCAAATGTTTATGCAAAATATTATGTACCCGTTCAGTCGAGATGCCCACAGCACTAGCAATCTCACGCACCTTAACTCTTCTGTCATCCATCATCATACCATGGATTTGATCAATGATTTCTGGAGTCGTAACCTCCACAGGCCGTCCAGAACGTTCAGCGTCACTTGTGCCCATATGGCCAGTCCGAAAATTTTGAAACCACTTATAAACTGTTCTAATCGAAGGTGCAGAGTCACCATAATGTTCAAACCAGCCTCGTATATATATGTAAGATGTAATCCTCCCCAAGTTGTCTTCAATGAGCTTTGCTTTTTGTATTCAATCGTGTCCCCTGCTAATCTTTTTTGTCGTCTGTCCATCTTGTCTGCAGTCTACCTCTACATCTTTTGTGTTCTCTAGGCTTCCATTCAACTATATGACGTGTCCATCTGTTAGCATCCAGCCTTGAGATATGCTCCGCCCTGTGCCACCTTAATATACATATTTATTTTATTACATCTGTCACTTTTGATCTTCTTCGTATCTCGATGTTGGGAATACGATCATGAAGTCTAATATTTAACATTCTCCTCTCCATTACTTTTTGGGTTATCTTGAGTTTATTTATTATACTTTTATTTAAAGCTCACGTTTTAGTGCCAAATATTAATACCGGCACTACATATTGATCGAATACTCGGGCTTTTATTGTATTTGGGATGTCCAATTTAAATGTAGATTGTAACCTTCCGAACGCAAACCAAGCTAACGAGACTCCTCTATCCAAGTCAGCCTTTAAATTATTTTTTGATGTTTGGATTTTTTGTCCTAAACATATAAATTTTTGTACCTTTTCTATTCCTTCACTTTCTATTAATAGTCCTAGCTGTTGTCTTCACTTTCGTTGTTCAAATATTTTGTTTTAGTGAAATTTATTTTTAGTCCTATTTTTTTTTTGTGTTAGCGATCAGAATGATATCATCTGCGATTTCATCGTTCATCGTCCATTATTATTCCCTTATTTTCCCACTTTAAGGACTTGAACATATGTTCTAGAGTCAAAGTGAACAGCTTTGGGGATGTCGAGTAGCCTTGTCTAATTCCTCTTTTAATTTTGATTTTATTTGTTTTTTCTTCAAACATTATTTGTGATGTAACATTTTTATATATGTATTCAAGAAGAGTTGTGTAACTTTCATCGACTCTGCTGTTACTTAAGGTGTTAAGGACTGCCCATAGCTCAACCGAATCAAATGCTTTTCGTAGTCGACCATTGCTAACCACACGGTGACCTTATATTCGTTTGTTTTTTCCACTAGTAATCTAATTGTCTGAAGATGGTCCAAAGTACTGTATCCCCATCTAAATTCCGCTTGTTCACGTGGTTGACAACTGTCTAATTTCTTTATTAATCTATATGTTACGATTCTAGTGAGGATTTTGTATAGTACGGATAACAGGTTGATGAGTCTGTAATTCTCCAATTTAAATTCGTTTCCCTTTTTATATATAAATACGATCAAGACATTTACCCAAGGTGTTGGTATTTTACTTTTTATGAGGCACCTTTAAATAGAGCTTGAAGAGATTGTATTATCGACGCCCCTCCATACTTTATCATTTCTATAGTTATTTCATCATCCCCTGGTTCTTTGTTGTTGTGCATATATTGTAGGGCGTTCATTATCTCATCCGTTGTTACATCGGGAATTTCTTCAGATCCCATCTTTCTTACTATCGCTCTATATCCTTTTTTTTAGTCTTTTTATTAATAATGTACATATATATATATATATATATATATATATATATATATATATATATATATATATATATATATATATACGAGGCTGGTTTGAGAAGTCCGTGCAAAGTCCGAGAGATGACACCACCGGCGCGTATCGAGGTCATGTTTAGTTAGTAGCATCTCTTGAATGAACGCACACACAAGTTTCAGCCATATTGGTCTATTTCTTTGTGTTTGGCATTCGTGTGAATCAAGGAAGTCGAGTGATTTTCAAGAAATGGACGAAAAAGAATTTCGTGTGGTGATTAAACATTACTTTATGAAAGGCAAAACGCCTCAGGAGACTAAATAGACGCTTGATAAACATTATGGTGACTCTGCACCTTCGATTAGAACAGTTTATAAGTGGTTTCAAAATTTTCGGACTAGCCATATGGGCACAAGTGACGCTGAATGTTCTGGACGGCCTGTGGAGGTTACGACTCCAGAAATCATTGATCAAATCCATGATATGGTGAAGGATGACAGAAGAGTTAAGGTGCGTGAGATTGCTAGTGCTGTGGGCATCTCGACTGAACGGGTACATAATATTTTGCATAAACATTTGGACATGAGAAAGCTATCCGCAAGATGGGTGCCGCGATTGCTCTCGCTTGACCAAAAACGGAATGGTGTGAAATGTTGCAAGGATGGTTTGCAGCTGTTCCAGAAGAATCCGGAGGACTTTAAGCGTCGTTTCGTCACTGTGGATGAAACATGGATACATTACTATACTCCTGAGACCAAACAACAGTCTAAACAATGGGTTACCAAGGGGGAATCTGCACCAAAAAAGGCGAAGACCGTTCCTTCGGCCGGAAAGGTTATGGCGACTGTCTTTTGGGATTCGCAAGGGATAATCCTCATCGACTATCTGGAAAAGGGTAAAACTATTACAGGTGAATATTATTCATCGTTATTGGACCGTTTGAAAACCGAGCTGCAAGAAAAAAACGCCCGCGATTGGCCCACAAGAAAGTCCTTTTCCATCACGACAACACACCAACACACACCTCAGCAGTTGTGGTCGCAAAATTAATGGAAATAGGATTCCAACTCGTTGCACATACCCCCTATTCTCTAGACTTGGCTCCCTCGGACTACCATTTGTTCCCCAATTTGAAGAAACGGTTGGCGGGACAAAGATTTTATTCAAACGAGTAGGTGATTGCAGACACTAATGGATATTTTGCAGACTTGGACAAATCCTATTATTCGGAAGGGATTAACAAACTAGAACATCGTTGGACGAAGTTTATAAGCCTAAAAGGAGACTATGTCGAAAAATAAAAAAAGGTTTACCCCAAACACATAAGTAGTTTTTATTTTTGCACGGACTTTTCAAACCAGCCTCGTATATATATATATATATATATATATATATATATATACATATATATATATATATATATATATATATATATATATATATATATATATATATATATATATATATATATAATTCATTTCAGTTCTCGTTGACAACGACCGTAGTAATTGTAAAAAGTAGTTAAAGTTTTTTATTTTTTTCGGGATATCGATTAATAAGAAGAAACTTATTTGAAAATGAGTTTCCTCTTATTGATCGATTTTCCGAAAAAAAGAAGTCTATATAAACACTGTGTCCCAAAAAACAACGTATTCCCCTCGAGGGCTGATAGGCCAGCTCATAACTGACCGAAATATGTAAGTACGGCCTTGGTAAAAAAAGTAGCTATCACTTGAATTTAACAACTGTTTTCATTCGAAATCCTAATAAATTGGCAATAATTAAACAATGAGCTCCCTTTGCACTAAAATCTCAATAATTCTTTTTAGGGACTGAAGAGTTAAAGTTTTCGTTCATAAAAGTGTCAATATCTCGAAATCTAACAATTTTTTACTAAGATCATATTTAAATATTCTGATGAGTTATGGGCAGGTCTATCAGCCTTGGGAATGGGACGTTGGATATTGGGACACTCTGCATATACATAAGATTCTGCCAGACATTTGTGATTAATTACTTTGTTAACAAAATTGTTGTCCTGAAAATAAGGCAGTTAATATTTTAATCAAAAATCGGCGAAGTACTTTTTACAGTATTTTCCTCGTAAACACGTAATACTAAATTAGTACTGAATTTGACTTTCTCACTCTAAAAAATAACTTAATGCAAGCACACACAAGTCGATATTTTACATGACACATACTTTATGAAAATATTCAAACTCAAGAAAAAAGTAGCGGAAATCATTAAATTTTCTTAGGGGATCGGATGGGAGTAAAGCCAGGCACAAACAAAACGAATTATTTGGATGAAATGAGAAAACCTGAAAAATTCTAGACAAAGTATATTACTGTCAAAAAATAAGTTTTTTAAGCTGTGCCAGTTTTTCTTCATAGTTGAATAGATAACTAAGAAAATTCCCTCGCGTTTACCAGGTGTACAAGTATGAAATGCGGATTTCAGACAACAGATGGTGCACCAATGCAGTTTGTGCTATAAAGATTTGACACTGCGCCATTTTGTGTTGTGTCATCAACAAGTGTCAAACGCGCACAAGTGATAAATTGGAAAAGTGTGTGCATAGTGTTGTGTTCAATATGTCGAAATTTATACCGAACAAAGAGCATTCGCGGACAGCATTAATTTTTTGTTTTCATTTGAAGAAAACTGCTGTTGAATCCTACTGATTACCTCGAGAAGCTTATGGTGAACATGCTCCATCGCAAGATACGTGTGAACGATGGTTTCGGGCGTTTCAAAAGTGGTGACTTCGATGTTGCAGACAAGGAACGTGGAAAACTGTCAAAAAACACGAAGAAGTGGAATTGCAAGCATTGTTGGACGAAGATAATTCACAAACACAAAAAAAATTCGCCGAGCAATTGGGCGTTAGTCAACAAGCTGTTTCCAATCGGCTACGAGAGATGGAAAAGATTCAGAAGACCGATAGATGGGTGCCACATGAGTTGAACGACAGGCAAATGGAAAAGCGCAAAAACACGTGTGACATTTTGCTCGCTCGGTACAAAAGGAAGTCGTTTAGTTACAGGGGATGAATAGTGGATTTATTTTGAGAATCCCAAGCGCAAAAAATCATGGGTAGACCCAGGCGCACCATCCACATCGACCGCAAGACCGAATCGCTTTGGCAGAAAGACGGATGCTCTGTGTTTGATGGGACCAAAGGTGCGTGCTCTATTATGAGCTGTTAAAATCTGGGGAAACGGTTAATACTAAACGTTACTAACAACAAGTGATCGATTTGAACCGTTCGCTGCTTGGAAAAAGGCCAGAGTACCGAAAGAGGCAACACAAAGTCATTTTTCTTCATGACAATGCTCCATGACATACGACAAAAACCAGTCCGCGACACGTTGGAAGTACTCAGCTGGGAACTTCTACCCCATGCGGCTTATTCACCAGACTTGGCTCCTTCCGATTACCACTTGTTTGCATCGATGGGTCACGCACTTGCTGAGCAGCGCTTTGGTTCGTACGAAGATGCGAAAAAATGGCTCGATGAATGGTTCGCAGCAAAAGGGGAAGATTTTTACTGGCGTGGTATTCACAAATTGCCCGAAAGATGGGAAAAATGTATAACAAGCGATGGAGTATACTTTGAATAAAGCACTTTTTATCATTCTTCCGAATTTAACATGTTTATATATATATATATATATATATATATATATATATATATATATATATATATATATATATATATATATATATTCTGTCCCAAAAACCAACGTATTCTCCTCGAGGGCTGATAGGCAAGCTCATGACTCACAAGGATATGTAACACATGGGCTGAAAAGTCCCGGGCCTAACACATAGATGGCGCTAGTTTTATTGCAGTCACCTTTTTTTCAGTTAATACTAACCTTCAAAAGACAGCTGTTAAAATTTCATGATATTCTATTCATTAGTTTGTGAGTTATTGTGCTAAGAGTGACGCTACTTTTGTTATTTTCAAAACAATGAATCAAAAACAATTTCGTGTTTTAATTTTACACTGCTTCTTGATGGGAAAAAATACCGTTCAAGCGAAGCAATGGCTTGAAAAGTGTTATGGGGACTCCGCTCCATCAGAAACAACAATAAAACGTTGGTTTGCTGACTTCAAACGTGGTCGTAGAGACACCGATGATGCAGAACGCAGTGGACGTCCAAATGAGGCGGTAACACCAGAAAACATCAAAAAAATCCATAAAATCGTTTTGAATGATCGAAAAGTGAAGTTGCGTGAGTTAGCTGACATCGTAAAGATATCAAAAGAACGTGTTGGCTTTATATTGCATGAGCATTTGACTATGAGAAAGCTCTGTTCAAAGTGGGTGCCGCGTTTGCTCACTGTTGATCAAAAACAAGAACGTGTTGATGATTCTGAGCAGTGTTTGGCCATGTTTAAACGTAACAAACCGGAATTTTTGCGTCGATATGTGACAATGGATGAAACATGGATCCATCACTTCACTCCGGAATCAAAACGATCGTCATCTGAGTGGACAGCAACTGGTGAACCTCGTCCAAAGCGCCCGAAAGCACAACAATCGGCTGGAAAGGTTATGGCCTCGGTATTTTGGGATGTGCGTGGTGTAATATTCATCGACTATCTTGAGAAAGGAAATACCATCAACAGTGAATATTATATAGCGTTATTGGAGCGTTTGAAGGCCGAAATTGCAAAGAAACGACCGCATATGGCAAAGAAAAAAAATTTGTTTCATCAAGACAACGCACCGTGTCACAAGTCAATCAAAACAATGGCAAAACTACATGAATTGAATTTCGAATTGCTCCCACATCCACCGTATTCGCCAGATTTGGCTCCCAGCGACTACTGGCTGTTCGCAGACCTGAAAAAAAATGCTCGCCGGTAAGAAATTTCGCACGAATGAAGAGGTTATCGCTGGAACTGAGGCCTATTTTGAGGCAAAAGATAAATCGTTCTACAAAAGTGGTATTGAAATGTTAGAGCGGCGCTGGAATGATTGCGTTGCTCTTGATGGAGATTACGTTGATGAATAAAGCTAATTTTGAACCAAAAAAAAACCGTGTTTCCTTTGTTAGGCCCGGGACTTTTCAGCCCATGTGTTATATACAACCTTAGTAAAAAATAATAATAAAAAAAAAACCTATTCCTTGAATTTAGCAACTGTTTTCATTCGAAATCTTAATAAATTGAATAATTACACAATGAGCTCCTTCTGCTATTGCTAAAATCACAATATTTTTTCAGAAAATGAACATTCAAAGTTTTTATTCATAAAAGTGTCAATATCTCGAAATTTAACGATTTTTTACTAACCTCATATCTACATATTCTGGTGAATTATGAGCTGGCCTATCAGCCTTCGAAGGGAATAGGTTGGATTTTGGGACACCCTGTATCTATATAAGATTCTGTCAGATATTTGTGATTAATTACTTTGTTAATAAAATTGTTGTTCTAAATATAAGTGATTGGTGAATATATCAATCTAAAATCGGCAAAGTACTTTTTACAGTATTTTCCTCGTAAACACGTAATACTAAAATTAGTACTGATTTGACTTTCTCCCACTAAAGAATAACTTCATTCAGGCACACGCGAGCCGATATTTTAGATGACACATACTTTATGAAAATATTGAAACTCAAGAAAAAAGTAGCGGATCTCATCAAATTCTTCTTAGAGGATGAGAGCACAGACAGGCACAAACAAAAGGATTTTTTTGGATGAAATCAGAAAACTTGAAAAATTCTAGACTAAGTGTATTACTGTAAAGAAATAAGTTTTTTAAGCTATGTCAGTTTTTCTTCATAGTTGGATAGATAACTAAGAAAACTCCGTGGCGTTTATATATATGGTATTAAAAATAAAAAATCGAAACCATTTGAACGTTTCCTTCCCTAATAATACTCCGACAATTTCTAGTTTCTAATATTAGTTTACGTACCTTTCATCAGATCCAAGCAAGGAGTCCTCTTCGTCAAAGTCGAAATTGTCGTCATTATCAAAATAATCGTTCCTCTCCATTTTAAATTTCTTGTTAGAAACTCACTGCATGAAAAATATACAGTCCAGATTTAACGAGTAATTATTTAAAAATCATTTCATCAACGCAAAATTCCCAACGGGGAAACATATGTACTATGTATGGTGTTAATAATATATTAGATTTTTTTGATATGTTCACAATATCTTTTTCGAAAGCCGAATTACCGAAACAAACTAATCATCATTAATTTTACACAAGTATTAATAAAAACAGCAAAACTTAAAGATAAGATAAAGATAATATGATTCTTTTAATCAATATAAATTGCAAAATCTTTTATTAAGGATTAATATATATTACGAATTAAATAAAAAAATTTAACAAGGAGCTGTCCGGGTATTATTAAAGATTATCGATTGGATTGACGGAACAATAGAATGGCATGGTTTTGATTATTCTTATCTATAGCAAGCAGGAGATTTTAAAACTATTCGATATTTTTTGATTTGCATTGTGACGCATAAATATCTCACTTCCTGTGTAAGAGAATTTATCGGAAAAGCAAAGGATTTAGACTTTACCAGGCGGAAATGCAATGTTCTTAGCCCTGCGTTAGATTAAATATCGAAATTAGTAGGGAATTGTTTATAATCGACGGATTTCTTTTTGACACCTTCACTATCAACGCCAGTGTGCCCCGGGGCTCCATACTGTCTCCTACTATCTTCCTCACTTACATTGACAATCTGTTGGAAAAGACTGGGAATCCAATCTACAGCTTTGCAGTACGCTTATCTCTTCATTCCCTTTGAACGCTCGGACATCGGATACTCAGACGAATATCCGCAGACAGCAGCAAGTCATTCAACTTAACAAAGACCTGGAAAAAATTCTTTCTTGGGGTGATAGTAACCAAGTGAAATTTAACGCTACAAAAAGCCAGGCCGAAATTTTTTTTAAAAATGTTAACGTTGGTGAACCCAACATAGTTATGTCAGGCACTCCATTCCTCTAAGATCGTCACTCAATTTGTTGGGCGTTTTTTGGGAGCAAATATGTTTTGGCATGAACATATCGCAGGCATAGCAAGGAGTGCTTCTCATAAGTTGGAAATATTATTTCGAACCAGAAAGCTTTACACTCCACAACAATTGTTAATTCTTTACAAAGCTCAAATTCGACCAACTATGAAATACTGCTCTCATGTATGGGGCTCCGCTCCCAAACATACACTGCATTTGTTGGATTCTATTCAGAGAAGAGCTGTTCGTCTGATTGGAGACTCGGAACTGACCGGCGGCCTTGATTCGCTGGAACATCGAAGAACGGTTGGCGACTTGAGCCTATTCTACAAGTATTTTCATGGAAAGTGTTCGAAGGATGTCGCCCGCTCAATTCCTTCCAGAGCGGTGCATGTTAGAAATATGTGTCGCGATAATCCTTCACGTCTGTATGAGATCTAGCTTGTTACTCCTCGTACAACGCTTTACAAGTAGTCTTTTGTATGGAGAACATCATCCCTTTGGAATAATTTACCCAGGACTGTGTTTTTCCACCGAGTACAATTTACAGCGATTCAAGAACAACGTGAATCGCTTTTTCTGCACACATGTCGCTCCTGCAGCGCTTTAGGGTCTTCCCTGCAGCACGTGTGCTAGACCTATAAAAAATAATAATGTTCTATGAGGAGGAGTTCACGTTTAGGTTGTCAATTTATATAAAGTCGGATACAATAAATTGTAGTAAGTATGCATACCTAATACTCCATCGAAAGCTCATACCGCAGCTTTAAGGTCGACGTAGTGGCTGACATGGTCAACATTTAAAAGCAGGCAGCGCTTCTTGAGGGATCTTCTTCAGACATATGTGGTTAATGTAAAATAACTGAAAGCGGACATGCCCATTTTTTAGCAGTTTACCCATTATTCTCTTATTCGTCAAATCCATCCCGAGACGCGTTTCGCCGTATTACAGCTCATCAGTCGGGCTAGGATTGACAAACATAGGAACAAAATATACGGGTACTTGTTCTAGAAGTTACGGGACACGAAGTTAGGATGCAATGAATTGTAGTAAGTACGCATACCTAATACTCCATCGAAAGCTGACACAGCAGCTTTAAGCCAACAGAGTAGTTGACACGGTCAATACTTAAAAGCATGCAGCGCTCTTTGAGGGATCCTCCTCAGGCATATGTGGTTAACGTAAAATAACTGAAAACGGAGAAGGCCCATTTTTCAGCAGTTTACCCACTGTTCTCTTATTCGTCAAATCCATCCCGAGACGTGTTTCGCCGTATTACGGTTCGTCAGTCGGGCTGGGATTGACAAACTAGCGAACAGAATATATGGGTACTTATCCAAGAAGTTACGGGGCACGAAGGTAGGATACAACGAATTGTACTAAGTACGCATACCTAATATTCTACCGAAAGCTGACACAGCAACTTTTAAGTCGACAGAGTGGTTGACACGGTCAACAATTAAAAGCAGGATTTGACGAATAAGAGAACAGTGAGTAAACTGCTGAAAAATTGACTTCGTTCGTTTTCAATTATTTTACATTAATTATATAAAGTCACCTATAAACAATGCTATACGATGAAATTTTAACTTGGTTGTATGATTAACGGTGAAATATAAGATTTATTGTCCATTATTAACCATGTTTTCTGTTATGATCATCGGGTATAACGAGCTTGTAGGATATTGTGTCTGATATATTGAGTTAAACTTGTTTGATAAAGTGGTTTTAACTAGCAATTGATTTTAGTTTTACAATTTTATTGAAAAATTTAAAAAATGTTAAAGCTATTTTTGGCAAATTGATGCAATAAAAACATTAAACGACCGTTAGAATCTTCGCACCTACCTGGCCGTAACAGGGTCGTAATGATATGTATATATACCTCCCTTGCAATCTAACATTTTATTGGCTACTTCGTGTACTTTTCATTGATGGAGATATCAGCCTTAACAAGCAACCCAGAAAGTACAGTTTGGAAACTTGTAAATAATTCCATAGCGCCTAAAAAAACATGAAAAGACAAAGGTGTGTCGAAATGTATTGATTTCTGTCAAGAAGACATAATCCGCCGCAAAATTTATGAAATCTGTGCAGAACAAAAAGTTCCTACGTTATTGTCACTTTCACGGAGGCTGTCCGAGGATAGTTGGGACACAAAATGTTCCACTACAACTTTATGGGATATTCTACGTAGTTTGGGGTTTTTGCTAAAAATATAGACAAAAGGCAAGTTATAATGGAATCACGGTGCTTACAATTCAGAATGGAATATCTTGAAAAAATAAATACAGCGAGATCTGAAAATCGAACGATAATCTACCTAGATGAGACTTGCTATGACACCTACGACACACTCAGTAAAGGATGGATTGATAAATCCAAAAAATGCCACACCAAAGCTTCATCAATAAAAGTAAAAGAATAACTATTTTACATGCATGGTCACAAGAAGGGTGGATACCAGAATGTCTGTTTCTATCAGCCAAGAATATTTCAGATTCCAGCTTGGATTATCATTGTGATACAACCGTTGAAGTTTTTGAAGATTAGCTTCAAAACAAATTAATGCTGAATGTACCACCGAATGGCTGCATTGTGATGGATAATGCATCCTATCATAGTCGCCAATTGAATAAGGTACCAAGTTCCACCAGTAGAAAAAGGGAAATACAAGCCTATTTGTGCGAACGTGACATATATTTCCATGAAAGTTATACAGTTAAACAATTGTTAGAAGTTTTAAAAAATTACAATTTTTCAAAGTAATATGTTTGTGATAAAATTGCAACGGAAGCAGGACACGAAATAATTCGGCTTCCACCATATTACTGTATCTTTAATGCGATCGAGTTGATATGGCATAAAATAAAGTTTAATATACGTGCTCACAATAATACAACCACTTTAAACAGTAGTGTGATTGAGTTGATAAAGACAGAAGTCAAAAATGTAACCGCTAAAAACTGGAGAAACTGTATTCAATACGTTAAAAAAATTAAAATGTATGTACATAAATATAAAAAGCTTAGAACGGCTCTGATCAGGCTATCGATTTCTATATTAGTGCCAAATTTTAACGTTCTACTTCAAATAGTTCCGGAGACAATCGGGTGTGACAGACAGACGGACAGACATCGAAGTGGTCTTATAAGTGTTCGTAATCACATTTCGGTAGTCTTTTCATACTATTTCTGTTAAAATTGAATATGTATATAAATAACACAGATTTCAGATCCTTCGAATCTAAAAATAGACGGAGATATGTCACGTTAAATTTACGAAGCAATCCTTTTAACTCCCTTTGCCATCCCTTTGATCCTTTATATGGTTAACTTTAAATAGTTGAAAATAATGAAAAAGAAAGCAGTTTTCAGATTCCTTAGTTCTGAGAACCCTGAAAAGAATGTATACCAGAATATATACAGAGGAATCATTTAAGTTTCGTTCTCTACCCCTACTGGTTTGACTATAATCAATTGAAAATAATGAAAAAAAAGCCAAGTTTTCAGATTCCTCTACTCCAAGAAACCTCAAAAGAATGTATTACATGATATGCGGAGCAACTCTTCTCTTTCTCCCCCATTACTCCTCCCAGACTTATCGACTTTAAGAATGAAGAAAGGCAACTATATATATAACTTCCTCCCTCACCCTTTTAACCTGTTTTGTATTATTTCAAATAAAACTCTGTATGTCAATTAAAAACTGGATATTCGTATGCTATTGAGTGGCTAAGGTAATAATTTGTAGCTGTAGTCTTTATCAGTTTCTCCGTATCGTTCTTTATAAATAGTAATTGATTGAATCCATTTCTACACCCTTCACTATTAATGCCGCTGTATCAGACGACTCTATACTACCTGCCATATTCTTTATTTTTTTTTTTTACAATAACAACAAGAAAGGACCAAGAATGCAATCTATAACCTTGCTGATGAAATTATTTTTGAAAACTATACATACTTTATCACCTGTTAAGATTATATAAAGCTTAAATTGAACCTCAGCTAGAATAATTTTTTTTTTAATTTGGGGCTCTAATCCTAAATATACGCTATATTCCTTCCAGAAGAGTGCTATTAGCCCGATTGGACACCTGTATCTTACTAAAAGCGTTGACTGCTTAGAAGATCCAAGATTCTGAGGCACTCCTCGCATTTTGATAAATTATTTGTAAGAGTTTCTTATCTCCTTTAATTTAACTACCTAAGGCTAGGTTTCCAAGAAGTACAACCTACAGCGACTGAAGAGAAAACGTGAATTTTTATTTCTACATCTGCATTGTCCTAGTAGAAACTTAAAAATGCATGTACTGTACTCTCAAATAAAATTACCAATGTCATAAATATGGTATTTCTCATCATTTAATATCTTTATTGATTCTGTTAATCTTATTGACAATACCTATCTATCAATTAAGATAAGTTTAATATAATGTTTTTGTCTTTAAACAATGCAATAAAATAGCAATCTAACACTTTACTAAATAAAGGGAAATCCCATTTAAAATGGGAAATACAAGAAAATGAAAAAAGTTCTATTTTTATAACAATTATTATTATTAAAATTCTTAGTTTTGTTTTGATGGCGATTACCTAAAACTATGAAAATTTCTGCCTTTCAAAGAATTTTATTTACAAAAATAATTTTCAATGAGACAGCAAGGTCTACTATGACGTAAATATTGTGTAAGATCCATTAATGGACTTGATTTAATGCAATTGTATTTTGTTGGAATATAGCTTTTTAATTTTTAAGTAAATTACATTTTATACAGTAACAACCGGCTTATATAAGTTTTTAGATCCAGTTTCCTTAAGAAATTTGGTTTAGATTAAGAACTTCGACAGAACAACTGAACCTGTTTACCTTGCATTACAAATAATGCGTCCCTAAGTTATTGAAAAAGAAGTGCAATAAAGCTAAAAACACCAAATTTTTTACTGTTCAATGTTGTTTCACGACGGTTACCATTTTTTGAAAGCTTGAGAGCAAACATCTGGTTGAAATACTTAAAGGTACATATGTACAATAAATATTTATTTTCAATTCTTGGGATTTGGGTTCATTTTATAAATATTTGGTATTCAAAATTAAACTTAAATTGACGTTTCGCCCTGTGGTTTAGAGCATTTTCATTTTTTCCTTTATTTTTATCTGGTTAAAAATATTCTCCGGTTCTTCTCCATTGCTAATTTGGTGAATAATTTTGATATTTCTTTGGGTGCCAGTGTCCTGTCATGTCCATGTGACCTAATATTTTCGAAAAAAGTTATTTTTTAGTAGCTTTCACCCTTACTATAATTACAATACTTTAAATTTTTCTTGAACCAACAACTAATATTTATTTTCAATTCTTGGGATTTAGGTTCATTTTATGAATATTTGGTATTCAAAATTAAACTTAAATTGACGTGTCGCCCTTTGGTTTAGAGCATTTTCATTTTTTTTCTTTATTTATCTGGTTAAAAATATTCTCCGGTTTTTCTCCATTGCTAATTTGGTGTATAATTTTGATATTTCTTTGAGTACCAGTGTCATGTCATGTCCATGTGACCTAATATTTTCGAAAAAAAGTTATTTTTAGTAGCTTTCATTCACCCTTACTATAATTATAATACTTTAAATTTTTCTTGAACCAACAACTAATATTTATTTTCAATTCTTGGGATTTAGGTTCATTTTATGAATATTTGGTATTCAAAATTAAACTTAAATTGACGTGTCGCCCTTTGGTTTAGGGCATTTTTCATTTTTTTCTTTATTTGTCTGGTTAAAAATATTCTCCGGTTCTTCTCCATTGCTAATTTGGTGTATAATTTTGATATTTCTTTGAGTACCAGTGTCATGTCATTTCCATGTGACCTAATATTTTCGAAAAAAGTTATTTTTAGTAGCTTTAAACCCTTACTATAATTACAATACTTTAAATTTTTCTTGAACCAACAACTAATATTTATTTTCAATTCTTGGGATTTAGGTTCATTTTATGAATATTTGGTATTCAAAATTAAACTTAAATTGACGTGTCGCCCTTTGGTTTAGGGCATTTTCATTTTTTTCTTTATTTATCTGGTTAAAAATATTCTCCGGTTCTGCTCCATTGCTAATTTGGTGTATACTTTTGATATTTCTTTGAGTACCAGTATCATGTCATGTCCATGTGACCTAATATTTTCGAAAAAAGTTATTTTTAGTAGCTTTCACACCTACTATAATTACAATACTTTAAATTTTTCTTGAACCAACAATTAATATTTATTTTCAATTCTTGGGATTTAGGTTCATTTTATGAATATTTGGTATTTAAAATTAAACTTAAATTGACGTGTCGCCTTTTGGTTTAGGGCATTTTCATTTTTTTCTTTATTTGTCTGGTTAAAAATATTCTCTGGTTTTTCTCCATTGCTAATTTGGTGTATAATTTTGATATTTCTTTGAGTACCAGTGTCATGTCAAGTCCATGTGACCTAATATTTTCGAAAAAAGTTATTTTTAGTAGCTTTCACCCTTACTATAATTACAATACTTTGAATTTTTCTTGAACCAACAATTAATATTAATTTTCAATTCTTAGGATTTAGGTTCATTTTATGAATATTTGGTATTCAAAATTAAACTTAAATTGACGTGTCGCCCTTTGATTTAGGGCATTTTCATTTTTTTCTTTATTTATCTGGTTAAAAATATTCTCCGGTTCTTCTCCATTGCTAATTTGGTGTATAATTTTGATATTTCTTTGAGTACCAGTGTCGTGTCATGTCTATATGACCTAATATTTTCGAAAAAAGTTATTTTTAGTAGCTTTCACCCCTTACTATAATTACAATACTTTAAAATTTTCTTGAACCAACAATTAATATTTATTTTCAATTTTTGGAATTTAGGTTCATTTTATGAATATTTGGTATTCAAAATTAAACTTAAATTGACGTTTCGTCCTTTGGTTTAGGGCATTTTCATTTTTTTCTTTATTTATGTGGTTAAAAATATTCTCCGGTTCTTCTTCATTGCTAATTTGGTGGATAATTTTGATATTCCTTTGAGTACCAGTGTCATGTCATGTCCATGTGACCTAATATTTCCGAAAAAATTATTTTTAGTAGCTAGCAAGAATTGAAAATAAATATTAATTGATGGTTTAAGAAAATTTTTAAGTATTGTAATTATAGTAAGGGTGAAAGCTACTAAAAATGATTAGTAAGTGACGTATAAAAGGTAATAGTTATGGATTTTCCTAAAAAATTAATTAATTGATATGGTTTATATATTGGGTGACGCGAAAAATAATTGTCGTTTGGCAGTAAGGCTTTATGGAGCGAAGTATCCCAATAGACGTCTACCATCTAGAAAATCTTTTCAGTGTTTAACGGAACGGTTTGATGGTAGTGGTAGCGTTGAGTATACGAAACGGAAAGTAGTAAACCAGAATGCTATGAATGAGGAAAAAGAAATGGAGAATTTACTTCATGTTGAAGATAATCTCCAGCAGCCGTCAACTAGCTGACTTATCTGACACATCCCAATCTACGGCTAATCGCACGACGAGAAAATATAAGTATCATCTCTTTCATATGGAACTACACCAAGAACTTCAAGACCGTGATTTTGAACGACGAGTAAACTTTTGTACCACCATGAATAGATCAATAGAGGCCGGTCCAAATTTTTTATCCAAAGTAATGTTTTCTGATGAAGCTACTTTTCGCAGTAATGGAGCTGTTAACAGCCATGCATTATTATTCAACAGTTAATCCATTTTGGGTCCGGGAAGTTCAAAATCAAAACCACTTGTCGCTTAATGTATGGTATGGAATATTAAATTGTCGAATTATTGGTCCATATTTTTTCTACGAACCCCTTAACGGGCCATCGTCTTGAAGATGTTGATAACTTTTAAAGGGAACAAATGTGGATTAAACAAGATGGAGTGCCTGCTCATTACCACCGGGAAGTTCGGGAATTTTTAAACGATCGTTTTCCACAAAAATAGATCGGTAGGGATGGATTCGTTCAGTGGTCCCCTTGATCATGTGACTTAACACCTTTGGACTTCTTTTTGTGGGGCTACATTAAAGATCGTGTTTATATGAATCCCCCTACAACACCAGTAGATATGAAAAATAGGATACGGGATGCGTGCGAGACAATAACGCCCTTTATGCTAAGAAAAGTGAAGGAAAATATAGTAAAACGACTAAACATGTGTATTCAAGTAGACGGGCATATTTTTGAACATTTATTACGTCATACTAATTAATCATAATTAATCATTGGATAAGTTAAACTATATTAAAATTATTATTAACTATTTGTTTATGTGTTCACAATAGCGTAAGTGTATTAATAAATAACCGGTCAAGTGCAAGTTGAATTTGCGCAATTAGTGTTCCGTACGTTGATTGCTTCTAAAATAAAAAATGTTGTAACGGAAGTATAAAATGATCAGTGACTTCACAAAACACACCCCAAATGAGTTTTCAACAAAGTTTATTTCCAATCTTTAAGGAAAATTGATGACCTTGAAATTTCTGTTTTTTTTTTATATACCAGATAAATTATTACAGGTAATGCATTCGTGATAATTTCCGTTCAATCTACACCCCGTGGAGAATATTCCAGAATTATTTCAAAATTTTTTGATAAGAACTTTTCGAGATAAGGCGGGTGGACAGCGATTTTTCGCGATTTTTTAAAAATAATACAAAGAAAAGTGCGCGCAAGGGTTACATTATATATATATTTTTTACTCGTGTTTTCACAAGCTTTCATTTGACACCAAACTCGATTACCTAGTAAAAAAAATTTTTTTTCACTTCCGATTTTACCCCCCAAAACTAACCCCTTAAGTCAAAATTTAACTTTCAAAACTACATGGCTTTGATGAGGCCATCAATTTCTATATTATTACCAAATTTCAACTTTCTATGACAAATAGTTTCGGAGAAAATCGGGTGTGACAGACGGACAGACGGACAGACGAACAGACGGACAGACGGACAGACGGACAGACGGACAGACGGACAGACGGACAGACAGACGGACAGACACCGAAGTGATCTTATAAGTGTTCCGTACGGAACACTAAAAACAAGGGTAAAAATTGAAAAATTCAAACTAAATCGAAAACTATTAGAAATAGGTATAAAACATACATAACAAAAGTTGGAGTACTTTGTAAAATCTATCAGAAAAAATAATAATATATAGGGAGTGCCATTTAAAAAATTTAAAATAGTCGAAATGCCTAAATTTGTCTTGAACGCCCTGTAGCATCTAACTCAAATTTCTTTACACATCTTTTCTTCATCTCTATAGAATGCTCGTACCAATTATGAGTATTCCACCTTCAGAAATAATGGCGCAACTGGCAATTTTTTACAAAACTGAAAAAAAGTATTTTCTTAAAAAATTGAAATAATAGAAAAACTACTAGGCTTAGATATATAAGATTATTAATAAAAAAGCTACAAAAAATTTTACGCAGAAAATTAGAAAAGAGGATGTTCCTTTTAAAAAAACATATGTGATATCGGCCACACTTTTTTGAAGTACCCTGTATACTCAAAAATAATTTTAAACTATGCACCTTAATATTCCCTAAAACTATTGTATTTAACATTTTTTCGTCATTCCCGGAACAAAAGAGATAATAAAGTTTACTCCATTGTTGACTCACCCTGTACAATAAAATGAAAAAAAAAAACAGTTTATTGTATGTTTTTTCAATTTTGTAGGTTATGTACACATTTGAGCGACTTAAAACTAAAGAAGATTTGTTGGAAATTTCATTACGAAGAGTTTGATTTTTTTTGTCTCGATACGACATTCATAACCGGAGTTATTCGCATTTTAAGCTCAAGAAACGCGTTTTGAAAACTTCAGTTGTGTACACAAGTTTTTCGAGGTCCAAAACTCAGGATAATATTCCTGATGATACCCCAGAGAGAATAAAATCATAATATTTCTAAACTATGCAATTCAAAGGCTTTTTTTATTGCACTAATGTTAATTGGAAAATTGGTATAAAATCTCAGTGCGTTGTTTCTATGTTGTCAAAGTATGACGGTCACACGAAGAACTAATGTGTCTCATGATGCATAGTTTAAAAGTATTTTTTCAAAGGCGGGCAATAGTGGGACAAATCCAATCTTGCAGACAACTCTTCGATTATAGGAGTTAAATTATAAATGATGGTTATTTACATCATATCTAACGATAAAACGATACAACCCGAACACTTTAATTAATTCATTAACTTTTCCATATTACTGACACGTTTCCAGAAGGGTAAAAGGGAAACAAACTTATCAAATTTTACCCTTAGCTCTAAAAAGTGACATTCCAGCTGACACCCACCACTCGTCATGGTTTTCCCCAAATTAATTCTTTAGATTTACTCCCTGCATGCCTGACAGAATTTCGGTTAGTGTATATAGTCCTACTTTACAGGATTTTAACTAAACGTAGAAAGTATCAGGAGGATTTAAATTTGATTAAGGAGAGGGTAAAATGGGTGGATGTGTTATTTATAAGATGTCATTATTTACTATGAGACTATGAAGGTATATCGTCGTTAACCGAATGTTGCTCGAAGGGAAGCGCTTAAATTATGATGATTGACGATGTAAACAATATCTTTCCCGTTCTGGAGAAGGGCCAAAGCGCTTTGAGAGGTGAGTTAGAGAAATAAGTATATTTCCAAAATAATACTATGAGAAAGCTAGAAAAAAATCCATTGCTTAAAATGGTAGCAGAGGTTAAAATTCCTTTACAAATTGTATAAAATCTGAGAGAGTTTGGTTGGGGAGTTTTAATGCATTCACCGTATAGCCCAGACCTTGTACCAGAAACCACAAAAGTCTTACCGGGACGGTGTTGCCAGAAAAGGAAAGGTTATCGAACAAAATGGCACATATTTGGTTTAATAGAGTTTTTTCAAAATATAAACAACAATTGTCTCAACAAAGTTGCATTACCTACTTTTTTAGTTGGAAGATCTATAGAGGCTTCTGGCACTGACGGAATACTTGCCACAGTTTTCTCAAAAACTGTGCGAGGGAACTAACACCAGTTTTCTGTAGAGTTTTTCAACCCTTTCCCATAGAAAGGGAATATTTCCTTCCTGCTGGAAATGTGCCACAGTTCAGCCGATACCTAAAAAAGGCAAGAAGCCCTTGCCAAATAACTATCGACCAGTCGCACTGCTTTCAATAATGTCCAAAGTCATGGAAAAGGTTATCAATCAGCATCTTCTAAAATATCTTGAACGATCCTACATTATTAGCGATCACCAATATAGCTTTCGTAAACATAGATCAACAGGAGGTCTTCTGACTTATGTAGCACATGTTTGGAATAACGCAGTTGAACACTTTGAAGAATCTCGAGCGGTTGCTCTTGACATACCCAAGGCATTCGACCGTGTTTGGCACGATGGACTGGCTCCATACTGCCTCTTTCTCATTTATATTAACGATCTGCTGGCAAAGACCGGAAATCCAATCTATAGCTTTGCAGATGACAGTACGCTTATCTCTTTATTTGCTTTGAACGCTCGGACATCGCCTACTCAGGCGAATATCCGCAGACAGCAGGAGGTCGTTCAACTTAACAAAGACCTGGAAGAAATTCTATCTTGGGGTGTAAACCAAGTGTAATTTAACGCTATAAAACCCAGGCGGCAGTTTTTTTTCTAAAAAGTTAACGTTGCTGACCCCGACATAGTTATGTCGGGGCACTCCATTCCCCTAGCATCGTCATTCAATTTGTTGGGCGTTAATTTGGGAGCAAATATGTCCTGGCATGAACATGTTGCAGGCATAGCAAAGAGAGCTTCTCAAAAGTCGGGAATATTATTTCGAACCAGAAAGCTTCACACTCCACAACAACTGTTAATTCTTTACAAAGCTCAAATTCGACCAACTATGGAATACTGTTCCCATGTTTGGGGCTCCGCTCCCAAACATACACTGCATTTGTTGGATTCTGTTTAGAGAATAGCTGTTCGTTTGATTGGAGACCCGGAACTGATCGGCGGCCTTGATTCGCTGGAACATCGAAGAACGGTTGGCGACTTGAGTCTGTTCTACAAGTATTTTCACGGAAAGTGTTCGAAGGATGTAGCCCGCTTAATTCCTCCCAGAGCAGTGCATGTTAGAAATACACGTCGCGCTAATACTTCACATCCGTATAAGGTTCAGCTTGTTACTCCGCGTACAACGCTTTTCAAGCAGTCTTTTATATGGAGAACATCATCCCTTTGGAATAATTTGCCCAGGGCTGTGTTTTACACCGAGTACAATTTACAGCGACTCAAGAACAACGTGAATTGCTTTTCCGCAAACATGCCGCTCCTGGAGCGCTTTAAAAGGACTTCCCTGCAGCACATGTACTAGACCCATAACAAAAAAACCGAATAATTAAGTTTTCATGCAGTTTTCTCTCACGTATAGGTGCACTATCTGGTAGAAATAACATGCAGTAATTTTAAGCTATTCCATTCTATTCCATTACACAACTCTTATTACAATTTCTTTTACGGTGCTAGCAATGAGAGCAAAGTAACGGGAGTTTTGGTCCTTTTTTACGCCTTTTGTTACGTCGATGTTGCGAATTACAAATTTGCATCGCTTGTAATTTACAAAATCGGAATAATATACGACGTAAAAGACTTGCCAGAATTCCCCGTCCTAATAATTTCAATAAAACAAAAACTACGAGTTCGTACGAAACTAATTAACACTAGTTAATTATAAGTCACCATACCTAATACTCCCAAAATACATATCTTTTATGTCCAGGTTATAGGATATATTTTTTTACGTTAGGTGACATAAGGAATAAGCAGTGACGATAATAATGAATCAAGTCGGAAAAAAGTTTGCCGCTAGCGTGTTCTCTTGCAATACACTACCTAAAGCATTAAATATGGAACAATATCATGTATCAAAGAATATAATATTTATAAAATGCAACGTCTCTCTGTTTGTCTGTCTGTCCGTTAGTGCACTTATCACTCGAGAACCACCTATCCGATTTACGTGTTTTTTTTTAATTCATACATTTTTTTCTCTGGCCAGGTTATCTATAATCTTCTATCTATCTGTCTGTCTGTTTGTCTAGCCGTCCGTTAGTGCGCTTATTACTGGAGAACCACTTATCCGATTTACGTGCTTTTTTTTTCATACATATGTTCTCTGGCCAAGTTATAGGATATATTTTATTGCGTTAGGTAACATAAAGAATAAGCAGTGACGACAATAGTGAATCAAGTCGGAAAAAAGGTTACCGCTAGCGCGTTCTCTTGCAATACACTGCCTAAAGCATTAAATATGGAACAATATCATGTAGCAAAGAATATAATATTTATAAAATGCAACGGCTCTATGTCTGTCTGTCTGTCTGTCCGTTAGTGCACTTATCACTCGAGAATCACTTATCCGATTTACGTGTTTTTTTTTTTTTTAAATTCATACATTTGTTCTCTGGCCAGGTTATCTATAATCTTCTATCTATCTGTCTGTCTGTTTTGTCTATCCGTCCGTTAGTGCGCTTATCACTGGAGAACCATTTATCCGATTGACGTGCTTTTTTTTTTAAACATACTCTCTGGCCAAGTTATAGGATCTATTTTATTGCGTTAGGTAACATAAAGAATAAGCAGTGACGATAATAGTGAATCAAATCGAAAAAAAGGTTACCGTTATCGCGTTCTCTTTGCAATACGCTGCCTAAACCATTAAATATGAAACAATTTCATGTTGCAAGGGATATAATATATATAAGATGCAACGTCTCTCTGTCTGTATGTCTGTTAGTGTGTTTATCACTTGCTGAGAACCACTTATCCGATTTACGTGTTTTTATAAATTTATACATATGTTCTATATAATTCGATATAAGCCTAGATAATGGGAGATAAGGTGAGATAATGGGAGATAAGTATAAATAATGGGAGATAAGGAGAAATAATGGGAGATAAGTCTAAATAATGGGAGTTATGGTGAGATAGTGGGAGATAAGAAGAAATAATGGGAGATAAGGAGAAATATTGCGAGATAAGTCGAGATAAGCCTAGATAATGGGATATAAGGTGAGATAATGGGAGATAAGAAGAAATAATGGGAGATGAAGAGAAATAATGGGAGATGAGCAGAGATAAGCCTAGATAATGGAAATTATGTATGAGTTTTAATGCATTCACCATATAGCCCAGACCTTGTAACAGAAACCACAAAAGTCCTACAGGGACGGGATTATGGTGTTGCCAGAAAAGGGGCAGAAGGTTATCGAACAAAATGGCACATATTTGGTTTAATAGAGTTTTTTCAAAATATAAACAACAATTGTCTCAACAAAGTTGCATTACCTACTTTTTTTAGTTGGAAGATCTATAGAGGCTTCTGGCACTGACGGAATACTTGCCACAGTTCTCAAAACTGTGCGAGGGTACTAACACCAGTTTTCTGTAGAGTTTTCAACCTTTCCCATAGAAAGGGAATATTTCCTTCCTGCTGGAAATGTGCCACAGTTCAGCCGATACCTAATAAAGGCAAGAAGACCTTGCCAAATGACTATCGACCAATCGCACTCCTTTCAAAAATATCTTGAAGGATTCAACATTATTAGCGATTACCAATATGTATTGGTATGTAGCACATGTTTGGACCAACGCAATTGAATACTTTGAAGAATCTCGAGTGGTTGCTCCTGACATATCCAAGGCATTCGACCGTGTTTGGCACGATGAACTCTGGGCTAAGCTACGCTCTTGTGGTATGTCTGAAAAGTTGTTTGTGGCTCTCATGTTTCCTCAGAGAGCGTTCTTTACGAGAGGCGGTCGACGGATTTCTTTCTAACATCTTCACTATCAACGCGGGCGTGCCCCAATTCTCTATACTGTTTCCTACTCTCTTTCTCATTTATATTAACGATCTGCTGGCAAAGACCGGAAATCCAATCTACAGCTTCGCAGATGACAGTACTAAGCGTACTATCTCTTTATTTACTTTGAACGCTCGGACATCGCCTACTCAGGCGAATATCCGCAGACAGTAGGAGGTCGTTCAACTTAATAAAGACCTGGAAGAAATTCTATCTTGGGCTGACAGTAACCAAGTGGAATTTAACGCTACAAAAACTCAGGCGGCAGTTTTTTCTAAAAAAGTTAACATTGCTGAATCCGACATAGTTATGTCGAAGCACTCCATTCCTCTAACATCGTCACTCAATTTGTTGGGCGTTAATTTGGGAGCAAATATGTCCTGGCATGAACATGTTTTTTTTTTTTTTTTTTTTTTTTATGGGTTTTAGCACACGTGCTACAGGGAAGTCCCTAAAGCGCTACAGGAGCGACACGTGTGCGGAGAAAACGATTCACGTTGTTCTTGAATCGCTGTAGATTGTACTCGATGGGAAACACAGTCCTGGGTAAACCATTCCAAAGGTATGATGTTCTCCATATAAAAGACTGCTTGAAAAGCGTTGTACGAGGAGTAACAAGCTGAACCTCATACGGATGTGAAGCATCAGCGCGACGTGTACTTCTAATATGCACCGCTCTGGGAGGAATCAAACGGGCCACATCTTTCGAACACTTTCCATGAAAGTACTTGTAGAATAGGCTCAAGTCGCCAACCGTTCTTCGATGTTCCAGCGAATCAAGGCTGTCGGTCAATTCCGGGTGTCCAATCAGACGAACAGCTCTTCTCTGGATAGAATCCAACAAATGCAGTGTATGTTTGGGAGCGGAGCTCCAAACATGGGAGCAGTATTCCATAGTTGGTCGAATTTGAGCTTTGTAAAGAATTAACAGTTGTTGTGGAGTGTAAAGCTTTCTGGTTCGAAACAATATTCCCAACTTTTGAGAAGCTCTTCTTGCTATGCCTGCAACATGTTCATGCCAGGACATATTTGCTCCCAAATTAACGCCTAACAGATTGAGTGACGATGTTAGAGGGATGGAGTGCCCCGACATAACTATGTCGGGTTCTGCAACGTTAACTTTTTTAGAAAAAACTGCCGCCTGGGTTTTTGTAGCGTTAAATTCCACTTGGTTACTGTCACCCCAAGATAGAATTTCTTCCAGGTCTTTGTTGAGTCGAATGACTTCCTGCTGTCTGCGGATATTCGTCTGAGTAGTCGATGTCCGAGCGTTCAAAGTGAATGAAGAGATAAGTGTACTATCATCTGCAAAGCTGTAGATTGGATTCTCGGTCTTTTCCAGCAGATCGTTAATATAAATGAGGAAGAGAGTAGGAGACAGTATGGAACCTTGGGGCACACCGGCGTTGATAGTGAAGGTGTTAGAAAGAAATCCGTCAACTGCCACTCGTAAAGAACGCTCTCTGAGGAAACATGAGAGCCACAAACAGAACTTTTCAGACATACCATAAGAACGTAGCTTAGCCAACAGGCCATCGTGCCAAACACGGTCAAATGCCTTGGATATGTCAAGAGCAACCGCTCGAGATTCTCCAAAGTGTTCAATTGCGTTGTTCCAAACATGTGTTACATAAGTCAGAAGATCTCCTGTTGATCTATTTTTACGAAAGCCATATTGGTGATCACTAATAATGTTGAATCCTTCAAGATATTTTAGAAGATGCTGATTGATAGCCTTTTCCATGACTTTCGATATTATTGAGAGTAGTGCGATTGGTCGGTAGTTATTTGGCAAGGTCTTCTTGCCTTTTTTAGGTATCGGCTGAACTGTGGCATATTTCCAGCAGGAAGGAAATATTCCCCTTTCTGTAGGATAGGTTGAAAAGTCTACAGAAAACTGGTGTTAGTTCCCTCGCACAGTTCTTGAGAACTATGGCAGGTATTCCGTCAGCGCCCGAAGCCTTTTTGGTGTCTAGCTTCATCAAAATACGTTTTATGATACGCTGTCTGAAGACAATATCGGGCATCCTTGACTGCACTATGGGAATAGTAGGTGGTGTTTTTCCTTGGAAATCGACAGTAGAATGTGAAGCAAAGCGTTCAGCCAACAAGTTCGCTTTCTCAACAGGTGTCGTTGCAATAGAATTATCTGGCCGTGTGAGTGGTGGTATGGTGAATTTGGTGAAATTTTGACTAACTGCCTTAGCGACTGACCAAAAGGACCTGGAATTGCCGGGACAAGCGAGAAGTTTGTTTCTAATCCGTTGATTGTGTACCTCCTTGGTTTCGTCGATAATTTCTTTGCATCTGTTCCTGGCACGAACAAAGATGTTACGATTTATGGTGTTAGGATCTTCACGCCACTGTCGGTATGCAAGATGTTTAGAAGCAACAGCTTCTTTGCATTTTAGGTCAAACCAAGGCTTGCCGTTGGAAGGGCATTTCTTCGAAAAAGGGATGTAAGCATCCATACCGGCCAAAATAACATCCGAAACCTCCCTGGCGCAGTCAGATGGGTCGTCGGATCGAAAAACAAACGTCCAACCAAGGGAAAGTTCGAAAATATTCCAAGAGATCTTCCCATTTAGCAGATTTGTAGTGCCAAATCTTGCGCGGTTTGGGCGCCTCTCTGTCACTGATTGGTAGAATACTCGATGTCGAAAGTAGTTTATGGTCGGAAGAACCTAACGGTGGATTTACGCTGACCGTGTAAATCTCCGGATTAGTGGTTAAAAAACAGATCAAGAAGACTGGCGAACTCTCCGTCTCGATCAGGGATCCGTGTTGGTTCATCAATAAGCTGAGTCAAGCCACAACTGATTGAAAATGATTCGGCTTCACGACCTTGTTCGTCGGTAGTATTTGAATATTTAAGCCAGTTGATGTTGTGGACATTAAAGTCGCCCAGGATGGCAATTTCGGCATTTGGATAGTTAATTTGTAAATGATCTATGGTGTCTGCAAGAGAAGCGAAAAGTGTTCTAAAGTTTGTATCACTTGGTGGTCGATAGAGGATACAAACGAACCTTGTGGTTGGTTGAGTCGTTATTTTTAACCACATAACATCAAAGTTTGGGGGCTCCAGAGCCTCTTCTCGTTGGCAAGAGAGGTCGCTTCTGACATAAAGACAGATTCCAAAGTTACGCCTAAATCGGGAATAGAAATCGTACCCAGGATAAAGATAGTTTACTGTGCTGGTCGATGAACTGACCTTAGTTTCACAGAGAGCGAGTACATGAGGTTTATTTGATTGCAGGTGTGCACTGAATTTATGTTCGAATTTAATGTTGCAAAAATCCATTTTGAAATTCTGTTCTTTGCATGTCGACGCCCCTGAACCAGCCCCCACCCGGAGATCCGAACGGGGGGCTATTTTACCTCCGGAATTTTTTGTATCCAGGTGCCTCATCATGCTATTTGGTCCCACAGTCCGGGATATCGGCACAGCCACGAAACGTTAAGCAACTTCACGCAGCTTAAGCCGATGCGATGGTATCACACCGGGCGATGCTGGTGGGATCTGGGCATCTACCATCTAGATTTGTTGTTGCAGGCATAGCAAGGAGAGCTTCTCAAAAGTTGGGAATATTGTTTCGAACCAAAAAGCTTTACACTCCACAACAACTGTTAATTCTTTACAAAGCTCAAATTCGACCAACTATAGAATACTGCTCCCATGTTTAAAGCTCCGCTCCCCAAAGATACACTGCATTTGTTGGATTCTATTCAGAGAGGAGCTGTTCATCTGATTGGACACCCGGAAGTGACCGGCGGCTTTGATTCGCTGGAACATCGAAGAACGGTTGGCAACTTGAGGCTATTCTACAGGTACTTTCACGGAAAGTGTTCGGAGGATGTGGCCCGCTTAATTCCTCCAGAGCGGTGCATGTTAGAAGTACACATCGCGCTAATACTTCACATCCATATGAGGTTCAGCTTGTTACTCCTCGTACAACGCTTTTCAAGCAGTCTTTTATATGGAGAAAATCATACCTTTGGAATAGTTTGCCCAGGACTGTGTTTCCCACCGAGTACAATCTACAGCGATTCAAGAACAACGTGAATCGCTTTCTCCGCACACGTGTCGCTCCTGTAGCGCTTTAGGGACTTCCCTGTAGCACGTGTGACCCATAAAAAAAAAAAAAAATAGTAACTGTAAGTTGAATTGCAGTCTCATATGAATGCCTCTTACGAAATCCGAACTGCCCAAGAAAAGCTTATTCAAATTAAAATATTCAATTAATTGTTCATAGGCAACCTTCTCTAAAACTTTTTTTATGCATGATAGGGGAGTTCACTGGACATTATTACTACCTTGAACTTTTCCAATTGGTGTTGCACAACTGCTTTTCGGATTCTTTGAAAAATTCCCACTTAGCAGTGAGGAGTTCACAAAATTTAAAACTGTATATCCGATTGTTGTAAAAGTCTCCTTTAAAAATTTTTAGTTTAAAACATTATGAGTATCATTACAATTATTTAGAGGAAAAACTATTTGTTTTAACTGATCTATAAATATGGGCTTGAATTCATCAAGCCCATATCAATATCACAGGTAAAAGTTCAGAAGACCATTGACAGGGAACAAGAATACTATTTGCTATGTCCTTAACACTATTAATAAAAAATTCATTAAAACATACAGATAGCTTGACTCTCATTTAATGCAGTTATCCATGTCTCCCTTGTACTAAATTAACATTAGTGAAATGTTTATCCTCACACCTTTTTCCTACAAGTTTTTTTAAACACTTCCACATTTTTTAGTGTTCCGTACGGAACACTTATAAGATCACTTCGGTGTCTGTCTGTCTGTCTGTCTGTCTGTATGTCTGTCTGTCTGTCTGTCTGTCTGTCTGTCACACCCGATTTTCTCGGAAACTGTTTGACATAGAAAGGTGAAATTTGGTAATAATATAGGAATTGATGGCCTCATCAGAGCCATGTAGTTTTGAGAATTAAATTTTGACTTAAGGGGTTAGTTTTGGGGGGTGAAGTCGGAAGTGAAAAAAAAATTTTTTTACTAGGCCATCGAGTGTGGTGTCAAATGAAAGCTTGTGAAAACACGAGTAAAAAATATATATATAATATTATACTTGCGCGCACTTTTCTTTGTATTATTTTTAAAAATTCGCGAAAAATCGCTGTCCCGAGCCTTATTTCGAAAAGTACTTATCAAAAAATTTCGAAAAAATTCTGGAATATTCTCCACGGGGTGTAGATTGAACGAAAATTATCACGAGCGCATTACCTTTAATAATTTATATGGTATATAAAAAAAAAACCGGTCAAGTGCAAGTTGAACTTGCACAATTAGTGTTCCGTACGTTGATTGTTTTTAAAATAAAAATTTTTGTTAGGGTGGTATAAAGTGATCAGTGACTTCACAAAATACACCCCAAATGAATTTTCAACAAAGTTTGTTTCCAATCTTTACTGAAAACTGGTGACCTTGAATTTTTTTTTTTTTTTTTTATACACCAAATAAATTATTAAAGGTAATGCACTCGTGATAATTTTCGTTCAATCTATACCCCGTGGAGAATATTCCAGAATTTTTTCAAAATTTTTTGATCAGTATTTTTCGAGATAAGGTAGGGGACAGCGATTTTTTAAAAGTAATACGAAGAAAAGTGTGCGCAAGTATTACATTATATATATATATATATATATATATATATATATATATATATATATATATATATATATTTTACTCGTGTTTTCACAAGCTTTCATTTGACACCACACTCGATGACCTAGTAAAAAAAATTTTTTTTCACTTCCGATTTCACCTCTCAAAACGAACCTCTTAAGTCAAAATTTATGTTACGGTGGTATAAAAAATGATCAGTGACTTCACAAAACACACCCTAAATAAGTTTTCAACAAAGTTTGTGTCCAATCTTTACTGAAATCTGATGACCTTGAAATTTTTATATATATATATATATATATATAATGTATATATATATATATATATATATATATATATATATATATATATATATATATATATATATATATATATATATATATAATGTAATACTTGCGCACACTTTTCTTCGTATTACTTTTAAAAAATGGCTGTCCCCTACCTTATCTCGAAAAATACTGATCAAAAAATTTTGAAAAAATTCTGGAATATTCTCCACGGGGTATAGATTGAACGAAAATTATCACGAGTGCATTACCTTTAATAATTTATTTGGTGTATAAAAAAAAAAAACAAAATTTCAAGGTCACCAGTTTTCAGTAAAGACTGGAAACAAACTTTGTTGAAAATTCATTTGGGGTGTGTTTTGTGAAGTCACTGATCACTTTATACCACCCTAACAAAAATTTTTATTTTAAAAACAATCAACGTACGGAACACTAATTGTGCAAGTTCAACTTGCACTTGACCGGTTTTTTAGTGTTCCGTACGGAACACTTATAAGATCACTTCGGTGTCTGTCCGTCTGTCTGTCCGTCTGTCCGTCTGTCCGTCTGTCACACCCGATTTTCTCCGAAACTATTTGTCGTAGAAAGTTGAAATTTGGTAGTAATATAGGAATTGATGGCCTCATCAGAGCCATGTAGTTTTGAAAGTTAAATTTTGACTTAAGGGTTAGTTTTGGGGGGTGAAATCGGAAGTTAAAAAAAAAAAATTTTACTAGATAATCAAGTGTGGTGTCAAATGAAAGCTTGTGAAAACACGAGTAAAAAATATATATATAATGTAATACTTGCGCGCATTTTTCTTTGTATTATTTTTAAAAAATCGCGAAAAATCGCTGTCCACCCGCCTTATCTCGGAAAGTACTTATCAAAAAATTTTGAAAAAATTCTGGAATATTCTCCACGGGGTGTAGATTGAACGAAAATTATCACGAGTGTATTACCTGTAATAATTTATCTGGTATATAAAAAAAACAGAAATTTCAAGGTCATCAACTTTCAGTAAAGATCGGAAATAAACTTTGTTGAAACTTATTTGGGGTGCATTTTGTGAAGTCACTGATCATTTTATATCACCGTAACATAAATTTTGACTTATGGGATTCGTTTTGAGTGGTGAAATCGGAAGTGAAAAAAAAATTTTTTTACTAGATCATCGAGTGTGGTGTCAAATGAAAGCTTGTGAAAACACGAGTAAAAAATATATATATAATGTAATACTTGCGCACACTTTTCTTCGTATTACTTTTAAAAAATCGTGAAAAATCGCTGTCTCCTTCCTTATCTCAAAAAGTACCGATCAAAAAATTTTGAAAAAATCCTGGAATATTCTCCACGGGGTATTGATTGAACGAAAATTATCATTACCTTTAATAATTTATCTGGTATAGAAAAAAAAACAAAATTTCATGGTCACCAGTTTTCAGTAAAGATTGGAAATAAACTTTGTTGAAAACTTATTTGGGGTGTGTTTTGTGAAGTCACTGATCATTTTATATTACTGTAATATAAATTTTGACTTAAGGGATTCGTTTTGAGGGGTGAAATCGGAAGTAAAAAAAAAATTTTTTTTTACTAGGTCATCGAGTGTGGTGTCAAATGAAAGCTTGTGAAAACACGAGTAAAATATATATATATATATATAATGTAATACTTGCGCACACTTTTCTTCGTATTACTTTTAAAAAATCGTGAAAAATCGCTGTCCCCTATCTTATCTCGAAAAGTACTGACCAAAAAATTTTGAAAAAATCCTGGAATATTCTCCACGGGGTATAGATTGAACGAAAATTATCATTACCTTTAATAATTTATCTGGTATAGAAAAAAAAAAACAAAATTTCAAGGTCACCAGTTTTCAGTAAAGATTGGAAACAAACTTTGTTGAAAATTCATTTGGGGTGTGTTTTGTGAAGTTACTGATCATTTTATACCACCCTAACAAAATTTTTTATTTTAAAAACAATTCACGTACGGAACACTAATTGTGCAAGTTCAACTTGCACTTGACCGGTTTTTTTATTTCTATCGATATTGCTTTCAAATTATTTACTCCTTTTGTTTTTTAATAGATTAACAACCATATTTCTTTTCATTTTATAATCATTCCATACTGATTCTCTATTTCTAGCATTAGAATAATCTTGATATAATTTATATGCCTTATCTCCTTCATTTGCCTCCTTTTTCACCTCCTTATCCCCCCCCCCTTATGCCAAGGAAAAGAAATGAAAGGAGAAAGGAAATAGGCATAAGTTTAATAATAAGATGAAATATATTTCAATCCACGTAATCCAAAATGTAGCATAAGGCTCAATAAGGTAATTAATAAGACAGGCCTCACGTTAGACTATAAGTCATCAGACAACATTTAGTCCATTTGAGGTTAATTAAAATTGTATATGGTAGAAGATTACTGCAGCATAAGAAATTGACAAAATAAAATATAAAATAATCTAAATAAGGACATAAGTACTATTTCTTCCAGTCCTCTGTATTGGCTACTTGACAGGAACTAAGCAAACTTGTATGATTGATCGGTTGCGGTTGATTTAATGTCAATTCTAGTATCAAAATAGTCTAGTTTTTAATCTTAGGATTAGTCAATCATCGTTTCTGATGAGGGTTAGCGAAATATGCTTCTAGGGTAAAGATAAAGTGTTTGGTATAGTACTGATAATTATCGTAAGTGTTTTTTATCTTCCCATGCATTGAGATCGAATAAATTTAAAAACATGGCGGTTTAAAGCCAGTTAAATATAAAACGGGAGAAAAAAATAATTTTTTATTTCGAAAAATATTGAGTCAGCGAGGATTACAATATAGGTACGAACCAATGAGAAACGAAAGAAATGTAATAAAAAGGCTTAGATAAATATTAGATGGATGAGATATGCTAACAAAAGTTAAATAATATACCTACGTAGCGTACAGAGTATACAAGCAAAGAAATATTTCTGCAAAAAGTAGAAAATAAAGATAAAGGGCATTGTCATATGACGAAGTGGTAAATCGAGCCGAAAAGGAAATTAAAATTTCGAGAATATTATAGTACAAGATGAATATAATAATCCATTATTTCTAAATCCTAGAAGTTCAACTTCAATAGCAAAAGGTAGGCAAGGGATGGACGGGTCTAAATTAAGTTATTTGAATCATATGGTAAAGGATATAGGAATAGTTAGTTATGGGAAAAAATATGAAGAGTTGTGTTCCCATAGGTTTGACAATCAATAGAAAAGAAGCAATTATCGTATTCGTATTTCCTGCATACGCATATATAATAAAAATATTTTTTAAATACATTTTATCTCTTTATATATCCTAATATTTTCTTGTCAGTGTGCTTCACGCCCATCTATCCATTATTTTATCTTATCCTTAATCAAATTTAAGCCCACTCAACATGTTTACATTGGACCCTTGAGGGCTTAGGATTGCTTCATGTATATTAAGGTTCGCCAGCCGTGCGGACGGTAAATCTAAAGAATTAATTTGGGTAAATCATGACGTGTGGCAGCTCTAGGTTAATATGTCAGTTTTAGAGGAAAGGGTGCAACTTGGTCCGGCTGTTTGGAATATTTCGCAAGGGGAATGTGGAAGTGAAATTTATTACACTTTTAGGTACTTTGGAATATTTATTATTAATACGACGGTGAAATTATTAGTGTACTAAAAAAATGGCAGGGGAAAGTTGAGCATTTGCAACTGAAACCTGGCATTTCTCTCTACATATTGGTTCTCTTAAAATTGGCAATAGTTAATTTTCAGATTTCCTGGCTGGCACTGACTCTTAATAATAACGCTTAAGACTGGTTCATTAATTAAATTAAAAACTAATTTCATAACATTATTCAAATTAAACAAGATTTAGTGTCTTACTACCCTTTACCCCCCCATACCCACAACCGTCTGCCAAGACCTAGCGACCCCCTGCCTCCGGATTAGATTAATTTAACCTAAGTAAATATTAAGTTGAATTATAATATAAATCCCTCACCTAGGCTAAGTTAATTAGGCTCCTGCCATGTATATATCCTAGGATCTAAATCAGAGGTTCCCAAACTTTTTTTTCTCGTCGACCACTTTCAAAATTTTACTGGTTTCGGTGGACCCCTTGCTGCTACATTTCTACCATATTCCCAAAACTCGTTAAAAAATATGAAGATTAGATCTAACGATGAAAATTTGCATCGTGGCTGAGTTCCAACCCTAAATTCTCCTTTTTTTTGTTAATACAACATACAATAAAACTTTTTTCGACAAGGTATGACGAGGGAAACGCTATCAAAAGTTTTCTCGCAATTTCCCACAGTCCAGGATATTTTTCGGGTATTTCTCCCTGCAGCCTTTTTTAAAATTTCACCTTCAGCTCTCACTGGTGCTAAGCTCAAGTAGCTTCTCTTGTAATACCACATTCGCCACTTCCGTTTCATCAAATGGATTTATGATCCATGGTGATATTTCCATCGTCAGAATATCTTCAAATCTATTTTTGAAGTCATCATGCAGGGCATTTAAATGTTGAACGTATGTCTGAATATCCTCATCAAGACATTCTGCCTGTGACGAGTTTGGAAACTGAGAGAATTCGCGCCGACTAATATTTTTCCAAGAAAAGCCGAAATTACACCCTTTGTTTTTATTAAATTTAGGCAGTCCCCTTGTAACTGCAAGTTAATGTCATTAAATTTTTTGAACAAATCTGTCAAATACGCGATGTCTGCTTTCAATTTGATCATCAGGTTTTCTTTTAAATCTGGATCTTTACTTTCCAGAAACTCTAAAACTGATTCAAAAAGTGAGTAAAATCTTGTTAAACATGCACCTTTCAATAACCAGCTTACTTCAGTATGCAGCAATCGTTGGAGGTCTTCATCATTTTCGTCGCACAATTGTGCAAATAAACTGGTATTCAACGCATTACTTTTTATTTTGTTAACTGCTTTAATCACAAATTGAAGCGATTGGTGAAATCTATAACTCAAATTTTTCGCTACCAGGTGTTGTCGGTGGATGACACAGTGAATTGCAGTTACTCCTGGTATAATTCTTTTAGGATGGCTTATAAACCCACGATATCGCCAGAAGATGGCAGGAGCTCCATCTGCTGCCACCGAAATAATGGAAATGGAATCGATTTTTCCTTAAATAAATCACTCAGGACATTAAATATCGATTCGCCTTTAGTGTCTGTCTCCAAAGTTTTCGCGAATAGCAGCTCTTCATGGATTTCTTCGTCCATAACAAATCGAACATATGCCAATAATAATGCTTCATTATCAGGTAAAGTTGACTCGTCCAGTTGAATAGAAAAATGAGTTGTTTGCAGATAATTACACAAGAAGCTTTCAATATCAGAGCTCATTTCATCAATACGTTTTTGTACAGTGTTGTTACTCAAAGGAACTCTTTTGAGTACGTCAAATGGAGGTTTGTGCAGAACAGTTTTTAAAACCTCTTTAACAGCGGGTAAAATTAACTGTTCTCCGTTGTTGTGCGGTTTTCCAGATTTCGCTATAAGCAATGAGATATTGTAAGATGCCCGCAAGCCATCATCGTTACTTTCAGACGTTGAAGCGAACATACTGTGCACGGTGGGTCTCTTTTCATATTTTTCCTTTAATGTTTGAAACTATTTAAAATCTTTACCTATTTTATCAGAATGACACCTTCTTAGATGATCTTAGAGCTTCGATGGTTTCATAGAGTCATTGCTCAAAACTTTGTTGCATAAAAGGCATATGGGCAATCGTTTGTCTGCCTTTGATGGAAGAAAACCAAATTTCAAATAATCAACACTATACTGTCGACATTTCTTCTTAGATTCAGCCATGTTTCGTATCAGTTGTCTACCTGTAAAGAAAAAAATGTTTGTTTTAGTAATCATAAGGCGACTTTAACAGGATATGGCTATTTTAACAGAATAAAATAGGATTAATTAATTATTGCAATGACAAAACCAAAATGCCGGCGGCAAAACTGATTTTAATTATTAAAAGCAATAAACTGCTAAGGCCCATATAGAGGTTTTCACAAAACGGCTGAACCTATTTTAATGTAATATAAAATATTTTTTGATTAATTTTATTTTGATACATTTCTGTAAATTCGAGAGAAAATACTTTTAAAGAATATTTTGACATCAAAACTCCGCGATTTTAATGATTTATTTATTACTTTAATGTACGTTACGAGTGGTACATAAAGACACGTACAATTTATGAAAATATTTTTAGTCATTTAGCATTAGCAACTACGAGGGCACTGAAATATGCACAAACATGCAGGTCAATCATATATCTCTCCTTTAGTGAATCACCACAGTCGGGTAAATAAATAATTTTATAATAAAAAGTATTAAAAGTTCAATCATTCTCGGCTTTCTGTTCTTTTATAGAAGTATCGAATAATGGCCCTGTTCAGTATTTAATTTTTATTACGTACCTACTACACGCAAACATAACAAATATAATATTATTACAATATAAAATAAAAGTATGAATAACAAATAGGCAGGTACTTACTTTTTCCGGCCCTGGCAAACACTGACATCGATTCACTCACACTTTTCTTTTCAAAATTCCGGAAACAAATGAGTAACGTTTGTTCTTGGCATTCGTATTTATATTGGTGGCGAATCAAACAAGTTCAAGCAAGACTGCAAGCATAGCACAAGTCGTATTTCGCACGTCTGAACGGTTTGCGTTGAGGGCGGGCGGGCGGCGCTTTGCAAGTCTCGACGCGCGTTGTACTGAATATCGATTATTCAAGTTTTTACAAGTAACAGTCACTTACCTTCTTAAAATACACTACTCAAAAAGATTAAGGGAGGTTTTAAAACAAGGAAATTAATGAATGCTAAATAAACAGGCTATCTGATCCATATGCCGGTCTAACTGAAAAAATTTTTTTCAAGCCCGTGGACCAAAAAAAAAGCAAAATATTTGCAATATTATTTTTCGCGCTATCTGTTAGGATTGCATGAGAACCGTAGCTCCTAAAAAATTTTAGCCAAAAAATCTGAAAATTAGAATCTTAAAGCTTCAAAATAGTCTCAATACGACCATTTTTCAGCGAAATACAGCCTGTCAAAAATCACCGAAAAATTTGGAATTTTTTTTGGTCTCCCTTAATTTTTTTGAGTAGTGTATTATCTGCCTACATTGACAGGTAAAGCCAAGACAACATTTTTGTTCTTTACTATCGAAACCAGATAAATTTTCGTGGACCCCCACTTACAACCTGAACTAACCTGAACCCCCATTTTTTTTTCACGCCAACGTAGACTCCCGTCGAATCTCCCGTGGACCCCTGGGGGTCCACCTGAACCATTTTGGGAATCACTGATCTAAATTATTAATCATGTTCATTGTAATAATGGTTATAGTTATAGACTAGCTAGTTGTCAGTAAATGAAACGTAAAAATGTGACCCTTTTACTTGTTTCCCCTTAAGCAATATCGATAAAAAACTATAGATGCCTTGATTCGATGAAAATTAGAAACTTTCTATCGTTATCTAGGGATCCGAGACGTTAACCAATACAAAAATCTTGCAGCTTGATTTTTTCACGAATGTAATTCTTTCCTGCTTAAACTCTCTATATACATGTAGCGACACGCTAAAATCTCATCAATATCTTGAAATATAATGACTTTATGGTGAAGGGAAATTCTACTGAAGACTAGCTATCTCTATATTATCCTTTATTATAGTCATAATAAAATTTAATAGCCTATGCTTGCTTGGTTCCTTGCTAATCGACCATTTTGCATCTTATCTTAAGTCGCAAATTCATGTTGATTAGCTGAAACTCTTTTTCTTGTGTTGTGTACTGCTCAAACAAAACTGTAAATTAATCTAACTTGCATGTTGGAAATGACCTGAAAAACCTGAAATATTTTTTGTACTTCTTAAATAAATCACCATAGTGAAAAAAGATAAAGAAATGTTAAAAAACGAAATCGAACCGGGATCTAAAACTCATACATTTTATCATGAATTTAACCCCCAGAGTCTAAACATTCTAAGTATCTAGAAGGAGACATATCGGTTATATCAAAAAGTTGTCAATGGAAAATCAAAATCATCAATTTCCATCTTTTTTAGGCGTCTTGTTGGAAAGATAACGCTGCTAATCCTTGGAGAAAACCACGAAAATCGAGCTATTTGATGGAAAGACAGATATAGCTAGACGGAGAGTTTTCACATTTATGGAAAGTGAAAGTGCTGCATTTCTCAAATTCTCAGGAATATTGCCACGTTTGTATTTCTTTTTAGTGTCTTTTAGACTCGATTAAAGGAGATTTTACAAAATATATATGGCATTGACATAAATCCATCAGATCCATTAGATGTGACAAAATATTATTTAGTACAGGGTGAGTCAACGACAGAGTAAAGTTCATTATCTCATTTGTTTCGGGAATGACGAAAAAATGTTAAATACAATAATTTTAGGGAATGGTAAGGTGCACAGTTTAAAATTCTTTTTAGTATACAGGGTGCTTCAAAAAAGTGTGGCTGATATAACATATGTTTTTTTTAAATGGAACATCCTATTTTCTAACTTATTTTTAAATTCTGCGTAAAATTTTATAACTTTTTTTTTATTAATAATGCTGTATACCTAGTAGATTTTCTAGTATTTCATTTTAAAAAAAAAATACTAGTTTCAGTTTTCTAAAAAATTTCCAGTAGCGCCATTGTTTCTGGAGGTGGAATACTTTGTTTCTGGAGGTGGAATACTCATAATTGGTACAAGCGTTCTATAGAGGTGAATAAACAGATACATGTAAAGCAATTTGAGTTAGATGCTACAGGGTGTTCAAAATAAATTTATACATTTCGACTATCTTAAATTGAAAAATCTCAAATTTGGCACAACTTGTATATTATTATTTTCTCTGATAGATTTTATAAAACTCTCCAACTTTTATTAGGTATGTCATAAACCTATTTCTAATAATTTTCGATTTATTTTGAATTTTTCAATTTTTACCTTTGTTTTTAGTACACTTACGCTATTGTGAAAACATAAACAAATAACACAGGGGAACAGCTGTCTTGGTGTCGAGGTTTTTTGAGCTGATTCTATATCAATTTGATGTCCTGAATTCAAATAACGTATTCATTTGTACCTAGGAGCTCAAATTTTTAAGATATACAATTTTAGAGAAATATAAGTTACATTATTGTAACTCAAATCCGTAAGTGTAGTAAACAAAAGTGGATGCGAAATTTTTATTTTAGTTATACAAAATACAATATTATGTCGTACTTACAAACAAAAAAAAAACATTGAAGAAATGAAATAGTCACTCAACACTTGGAAAGCTTCTTTTCCGCGACATTCTTGAATGTTTTTTTAAACAGTCCCTTTTTAAACTCCAGCAGTAATCTGCCATCATGTGCATGTCCCATCTTCCTTGGTAGCGGTCCTCCATAACTTTAATATCTTCGTGAAATCTTTCACCTTGTTCCTCACTCATGTCTCCTAAATTTTCTGGAAAAACGGTCTAAGTGGCTGTGTAAATAGTGTATTTTAATACTCATATTACACCCTAAGGATTTGAAACTTTTAAGCATCTTGTTAACCATGTCAGCATAGTTTTGAGCTTTATGTTTGCCTAGAAAATTTTCTACAACTGCAACAAATGATGTCCAAGCTTCTCGTTTAACTTGATTCATTGAATTTATGAAGGCAGGATCCTTAATTAATTGTCTTATTTGTGGGCCGTCAAATATCCCTGCTTTGAGTTTTTTCTGTGCTCAACTGATTCATTTTTACCCCTATATATGCAAAACAAGACCCATTCTTATCAAGAGCCTTTACAAATTGCTTCATTAAGCCCAACTTTATATGTAACGGAGGAAGTATGATTTTTTCTCTTTCAACCAAAGCGTCGTTAATGACATTCTTTTCCCCAACGTCCATGTTTTCTCTCTGAGGCCAATCTTTTCTAACCCAGTGGTGTGTTTTGTCCCTACTATCCCAGAGGCACAAGAAACACGGATATTTCGTGTAACCACTTTGCTGCCCAAGAAGAAAGTTTACCATTTTTAAGTCTACACAAATCATCCATTGATGTTCGTAATACTTTATCTTCTGCAAGACCAAAGCTATGGTATTATATTCTTCTTTCAGTTTCGTTGAGTGAGCTAGTGGTATTGAACCATATTTATTCCCATTATGTAGAAGGACACATTTTAAACTTCGCTTTGAACTGTCAATAAATAGGCGCCAATCATCTGGAATATATTCAGAAAGTCTCATTTCTTTCATGAGTCCCCTAATTTCGTGACAAAATACAAGATTGTCTTCTTGAGAAAAGAATGGTAGCAGATCTTTTTCTCTTGTACGGTAAAAGGTAATTTTGGTTTCTTGTTCCAGTAAATTTTTGTCGTTCAACCTAGAAGCCAGTACTTCAGAAGCTTTTTTCGATAAATTGAGATCCCTGGTGAGATCATTTAATTCATTTTGATTGAAGCGTTGAGGAACTGATGACGTCCCCTCATAGTCACTGTTAGTTTCATTAGCATCAGAACTTTTATTAGCATCAGAAGAGCGATCAGAGGGAAAATATTCGTCATCAGAGATATGTGGTAGCTGATGAAATGTTGGAATCGGTATTTCATCTGAATGCGGGATAGGGCGTATTGCCGAGTCTAAATTGGGATAAGTCCACTTACTGCGGTTATTTATATTGATTCCATTAGTATTTACTAAACAGAAATAACAATCATTGAAGTGGTTTTTTGGTTCTCTCCAAACCATTGGTACGCCGAATTTTAGACATTTTCTTTTCCCGGTAGTCCACCGCCGTAAATGCTCTGTACAAGTTTTACATACGAGATGCGGGACCCACGTTTTGTCCTGATCACCAAGCTTAACTCCAAAGTATCCAAGATACGCTCGCTTTACAAAGTCAGTAATAGTTTTGTTGAAACATGTATTCTCCGCATATATAGCAAAACACATCAGGTTGATTTACACAACTTCTTCTTGAACTGGAACCTGAACTCATTTTAATTCTGTTCAATAACACAAAAACACTCTTTTCTTAACATAAAATAACACGCCGATCTACTCTCATTAGTAAGAACGCACAAACTGACGAGACTTACTCGAGTTAGGTGATTAAAAGGGTCAGTTCAGGTACCTGATAGGCAATGGTTCCACTATTTATAGATTTACCTGGAATTTACTCAATTACAGAGTGACAATAAAACCATTATACCTACATTAATGAATATATAATAATTTTAGAACTCTCATAAATGAATATACTGAATAAAAACCACATTGGTAGATAAGTTGATGTATCTAAAAAAGTAGAGCTGATAGAGAAAAAAACGGATTGCATGTATAGATTTAGCGTCCCAAATATAGTTAAAATCCCAGGCACCAAAACAAAAATATTTTTTTGTTGCCCTGTGTAATTAATAATAATTTTAATGTAGTTTAACTCATCTAATAATTAATTATTATGACGTAATAAATGTTCAAAAATATGCCCGTCTACTTGAATACACATGTTTAGTCGTTTTACTATATTTTCCTTCACTTTCCTTAGCATAAAGGGTGTTATTGTCCTGCACGCATCCCGTATCCTATTTTCCATATCTACTGGTGTTGTAGGGGGATTCACATAAATACGATCTTTAATGGAGCCCCACAAAAAGAAGTCTAAAGGTGTTAAGTCACATGATCAAGAGGGTACTGAATGAATCCATCCCTACCTATCAATTTTTGTGGGTAACGACCGTTTAAAAATTCCCGAACTTCCCGGTGGTAATGAGCAGGAGCTCCATCTTGTTGAATCCACATTTGTTCCCTTTCAAAATTATCAACGTTTTCAAGAAGCTGGAGTAATTCGTTTTGCAAAAAATTAGCTCGTTAAGCGGTTCGCGGAAAAAATATGGACCAACAATTCGAAAATTTAATATTCCACACCATACATTAAGCGACCATTGGTTTTGGTTTTAAACTTTCCGGACCCAAAATGGATTAACTGTTGAATAATATTGCATGTTATGGCTGTTAACTGCTCCATTACTGCGAAAAGTAGCTTCATCAGAAAACATTATTATGGATAAAAAAATTTGGTTCCGCCTCTATTGCTCCATTCATGCTGGTACAAAAGTTTACTTGTCGTTCAAAATCACGGTTTTGAAGTTCTTGATGTAGTTCCATATGAAAGGGATGATACTTGTATTTTCTCGTGGTGTGATTAGCCATAGATTGGGATGTGTCAGATAAATCAGCTAGTTGACGGCTGCTGACGTGTGGATTATCTTCAACATGAAGTAAAATCTCCATGTCTTTTTCCTCATTGGTAGCATTCTGGTTTACTATTTTCCGTTTCGTATACTCAACGCTACCACTACCAACAAACCGTTCGATTAAGCACTGAAAAGATTTTCTAGATAGTATACATCTATTAGGGTACTTCGCTCCGTAAAGCCTTACTGCTAAAAGACATTTTTTTCCCTCCTCGTCCAGTATATACCATAAACCATATCAATTAATTCATTTTTAGGAAAATCCATAACTATTACTTTTATACGTTACTTACTATAACAGATTAAACTATTTTTACTTACTTAATAGACATGTCAAAATTTGACAATGCCTACATTTTTGTTTTGTCTTGGCAACTATGATGTTATAGTGTATTAAAAACAAGTGTAAAAATTGAAAAATTCAAAATAAATCGAAAACTATTAGAAATAGGTATATGACATACTTAATAAAAGTCGGAGGGTTTTGTAAAATTTACTAGAAAAAATAATAATATACAGGGTGTGACGCATAAAAAAATTTGAGATTTTTAAATTTAAATGTATACATTTATTTTGAACACCCTGTAGCATCTAACTCAAATTTCTTTACATATATCTTTTTTTTCATCTCTATAGAATGCTGATACCAATTATGAGTATTTCACCTTCAGGAACAATGGCGTTACTGGCAATTATTTACTAAACTGAAAACTAGTATTTTTTAAAAAAAATTGAAATAGTAGAAAAACAAGTGGGTTTGGGTATATAACGTTATTAATTAAAAAGTGTTACGCAGAATTTAAAAATAAATTAGAAAATAGAATGTTCCATTTAAAAAAAACATATGTTATATCGGCCACACTTTTCTGAAGTACCCTGTATACTCAAAAATAATTTTAAACTGTGCACCTTAATATTCCCTCAAACTATTGTATTTAACATTTTTTCGTCATTCCCGAAACAAATGAGATAATGAACTTTACTCTATCGTTGACTCACCCTGTATATGTATTTCGAAAATCACAGTTTACAGGACAAAGGTACAAAAATCGTATTCGTAATTGGCATTTCATCTAACAGATATTAAGAAGAGACCGAAATTTTTCGTTCGCAAACTGACCAAGAACATAATAAAAACATCATTGAAACAATAAATGGTGCCATGGTACGGGAGATTTAATTTTCTTGATTGATAAGTCAATTAATCTTTTATCGGAGAATATATTTTTCGAAAAAACATCGTAATTTCCGTTTATTAAATTTAATATTAAATGAATAAGGTCTGTTTTATTAGGAGTTGTTAACGATGTCAATTAAACGTTTATTATATGTTGGTGATATTTTTTTTGTAGATTAAAATGCGTACTGTAGTAACGCTGTAATATAATCAGTCTATCGATTGAATATCTTGAATCCTTCAAAAATTTAACATAATATCTCTTAATTTGTATATGTTTACAACAAATACATAAAGGAAAGCAATGTGAGGGAGTTAATAAAAGGGGCAATTTATATCATTGTTACTAGCCTTGTTAAAGGCAGATTTCAGGATCTCTAGATCAAGGTTTTCCATTTCCAGATCTGTCTTTCTCTGGCTGTGGGCTCGATCACTTTACCGCAATGATAAATTGATTTCGAACTTAGCAGACTTAAAGTAAGGAGTGAACCTATAGTTTTTATGAAATCATTCTTTTGGGGAAGGGGGTGAAAAAGGTTGTTGTCGACAAATTTTGTATATTTTCTCTATTATTATGAGTAAAGAATAAGATAATGAAAAAATTTTAAACCTAATTATTTATACCTAAATATATTATAGGTTAAATGTATGTGAGAAGACGTTAAAGGAATTACTTAGAATATGTATATATATATATATATATATATATATATATATATATATATATATATATATATATATATATATATATTTTCAATTTCTTGGGCTTTATGGTTCTTTTGTTTCAAGGATAGAGAAATTACATCATGTTCTAGTTAGAATTTATTGAAAACGTTTCGCCCGATTTTCAGGCTTCTTCAGTTCATCTAAAAATTGAAATTTTCTGTTTTGGATATTCAATAGGATGCACAATTTTTTATTTTTTTATTTTTTTTTTTAATTATGAATATATAAAATTCTTAAACTTATAATACAATGTAGAAGGTGAAAATAATAAAAATACACACAAAATATATATAAAAACTTACATGTGTGGGTTGAAACGAAGACACACTTAACATTCTTTAAAAGGTGTTACTAAGACGGTCACATTTTTTAAAATAACTTTAGATTTGTATAGGGAACGAAAGTCATCCTTTGGTTTGTTTATGTATTTTTTATTTATTATCTGCTATTGAGTTATTATGAGAAGAGTCCGAAATAAATATGACTCAGACCCCTAACGTCGCTTTTGTCGTTTATATTGTTTTTCTCTTTATTAATACAGATCATTTCATGCATTGATCTTTTAAAATAATTTGACTCTTTTTTTAAGATTTTTGTATTTTGAAAATCAAACGAGTGTTTGGTTTGTTTAACGTGTTTTGATAGAGCTGTTGGGTTATTCTTATCATACTTATGGCCATTCAGTCTAGTTTCTAGATGTTGTTTAGTCATGCCGATATAACAGCCGTTGCAGTTTTGACATGGAATAGAATATATCAGGTTTGATTGTTTCAGTAGGGGTGTTTTGGATTTTAGAGGGGTAAAAAGGTGTTTTAATGAGTTTATGAGTTTTGTGGCAAACAGTTAAATTATGTTTTTTGAGGACTGCTTTAATTTTTTCTGAAAGTCCTTGAATATATGGCATGGATATGTATGTTGTAGCTGTTCTTTGTTTTGGTTGTTTATCTAGAGTATTATATAATTTGTGAATTCTGGTTTTTAAAATTTTGTTAATTAGCTTAACCGGATAATTGTTGTTGGTTAAGGTAGTTTTTATTTTTTCTATTATTTCTGCTCTATATTTAGGGCTTGTTAGTTTTAAGCCTCTGTCAGTTAAATTTATGACGGTATTTTTCTTAAAATTTAAAGGATGGTGTGAATGGTAGTTTAGATATTTTCCAGAACTTGTTGGTTTTGTGTACCATTTGCTATTTATTTTGCAGCAGCATTTATAGAGCAGAAATAATAGAAAAAATAAAAACTACCTTAACCAACAACAATTATCCGGTTAAGCTAATTAACAAAATTTTAAAAACCAGAATTCACAAATTATATAATATTCTAGATAAACAACCAAAACAAAGAACAGCTACAACATACATATCCATGCCATATATTCAAGGACTTTCAGAAAAAATTAAAGCAGTCCTCAAAAAACATAATTTAACTGTTTGCCACAAAACCCCTAACTCATTAAAAAACACTTTTTTACCCCTCTAAAATCCAAAACACCTCTACTGAAACAATCAAACCTGATATATTCTATTCCATGTCAAAACTGCAACGGCTGTTATATCGGCATGACTAAACAACATCTAGAAACTAGATTGAATGGCCATAAGTATGATAGGAATAACCCAACAGCTCTATCAAAACACGTTAAACAAACCAAACACTCGTTTGATTTTAAAAATACAAAAATCTTAAAAAAAGAGTCAAATTATTTTAAAAGATCAATGCATGAAATGATCTGTATTAATAAAGAGAAAAAACAATATAAACGACAAAAGCGACGTTAGGGGTCTGAGTCATATTTATTTCGGACTCTTCTCATAGTAACTCAATAGCAGATAATAAATAAAAAATACATAAACAAACCAAAGGATGACTTTCGTTCCCTATACAAATCTAAAGTTATTTTAAAAAATGTGACCGTCTTAGTAACACCTTTTAAAGAATGTTAAGTGTGTCTTCGTTTCAACCCACACATGTAAGTTTTTATATATATTTTGTGTGTATTTTTATTATTTTCACCTTCTACATTGTATTATAAGTTTAAGAATTTTATATATTCATAATTAAAAAAATTTGTGCGTCCTATTGAATATCCAAAACAGAAAATTTCAATTTTTAGATGAACTGAAGAAGCCTGAAAATCGGGCGAAACGTTTTCAATAAATTCTAACTAGAACATGATGTAATTTCTCTATCCTTAAAACAAAAGAACCATAAAGCCCAAGAAATTGAAAAAATATGTATTCAATATTCCAAGGTTCAAGAAAGAATTCAATCCAACTTATATATATATATATATATATATATATATATATATATATATATATATATATATATATATATATATATATATATACAGTTAGTCCAAAAAGTCCCTATCCACCACCTGCTTTCTATAATTTTTTTTCTGTTATGTTTAACTAATTAATTGTGAGAAAACATGTTTAGATTTATATTTGAAACTTAACCAACGAGGATTAGTATTAAAAACAACTACGGAACATTTTATTTAGAACTTACATCATTGTTATAAAAATGTAAAAAAAATGTCAAAAAGTCTCGATACACTCAAGAACTGCATTGAAAAAAAACAGGTTATAATCAGCATTTTATCAAGCCATCTATTGCCCCCTAAACTGAAAACAAATGAATAATTTTCGATCATACTCTATAATCTGTCATTTGTTGCTAGTAATTTTGCAGGGAATTTTCAAATTAGTATTAAAAATGAGCGAGAGAAATTGTGAAATTTCATTTCAAATTCGAAAGATCATAATTGATTTGTGGAAAGATGGAAAATCGTACAAAATATAGGAAAAATTGTTAAAAAGTTGCGTGCTACTGTTCAGTCCATTGTAAATCAGTATAAATCCACGGTTTCCTATAATTTGACCACGCTCCAGTTGCCCAAGAAACTGACTCCATGTGAAGAGGCCAGTAATGTTAGACAAATAAATATAGATTCCAAGAAAAATGCACCAAAATTACAAGAAGTTCCGGAACTATTTTCGAAAAATGTTTGATCACAAACAGTTTTACATAGGGCAGGCTATAAGGGGTGTACAGCGAGGAAGAAACCATTAATTTCGGAAGCTAATCGCAAAAAGCGGTTAATTAGTGTTCCGTACGGAACACTAATTCAGATCACTTCGGTCTGTCCGTCTGTCACACCCGATTTTCTCCGAAACTATTTGTCATAGAAAGTTGAAATTCGGTAGTAATATAGGAATTGATGGCCTCATCAGAGCCATGTAGTTTTGAAAGTTAAATTTTGACTTAAGGGGTTAGTTTTGGGGGGTGAAATCGGAAGAGAGAAAAAAAATTTTTTTCTAGGTAATCGAGTGTGGTGTCAAATGAAAGCTTGTGAAAACACGAGTAAAAAATATATATATAATGTAATACTTGCGCACACTTTTCTTTGTATTATTTTTAAAAAATCGCGAAAAATTCTGGAATATTCTCCACGAGGTGTAGATTGAAGGAAAATTATCACGAGTACATTACCTGTAATAATTTATCTGGTATATAAAAAAAAACAGAAATTTCAAGGTCATCAATTTTCAGTAAAGATTGGTAATAAACTTTGTTGAAAACTTATTTGGGGTGTGTTTTGTGAAGTCACTGATCATTTTATATCACCGTAACATAAATTTTGACTTAAGGGATTCGTTATGAGGGGTGAAATCGGAAGTAAAAAAAATTTTCTTTACTAGGTCATCGAGTGTGGTGTCAAATGAAAGCTTGTAAAAACACGAGTAAAAAATATATATATAATGTAATACTTGCGCACACTTTTCTTCGTATTACTTTTAAAAAAATCGTGAAAAATCGCGGTCCCCTACCTTATCTCGAAAAGTACTGATCAAAAAATTTTGAAAAAATCCTGGAATATTCTCCACGGGGTATAGATTGAACGAAAATTATCACTACCTTTAATAATTTCACCAGTTTTCAGTAAAGATTGGAAACAAACTTTGTTGAAAACTCAATTGGGGTGTGTTTTGTAAAGTCACTAAACCTCCTGAATTTTGGGAATCCGTAATCTTTAGTGACGAAATTAACCTTTTTTGGGTCTGATGGCAGAACTAAAGTTTGAAGAAAGAAGAATACCGCATTCGATATTAAAAACATTTGTTCCACGGTGAGACAAGGGGGTGGTAGTGCTCTGCTTTGAGGATGCTGGAGGGGTTGGAAATTAACATTTTATTAATGGTACCATGGATCAGAATGTTTATCTGAACATTTTGAGATACAATTTAAGAGAAAGTGTCCAAAAATTAGCACTCGAAAAAAGATGCATTTTCCAACAGGACAATGATTCGAAACATATCGCAAACTTGGTGCGAGAAGGGGTCGAAATGCCCTACTTCAAAAAAGTTATTTTTTATTATTTTAACTTGTTCTTTGGGTAAAAAAAGAATTTTTAGCATTTTTTAGCTTCCTCTTCCCTTCCCCTTAAAACCCCCAAAAACCACATTTTTACATTTATTTAGTTTTCTCCGACTTTTCTTAACGAATCATTGCAAAAAAAATGGCGATGGTACGGGAGCATCAGCGCAACAACTAAGTAACATTTTTTGGCGTCACGTGACCTCACCAGCCTTTTAAAAAAAAAATAAAAATCGAAAATTTTAAAAATTGTTGATTCTACGGAACATTTTACAAATCTGCATCTGCATCTGCTTTTTCTTTCTAGTGGAGGACATTTTTAGCACTAAAAAATTATTAAGGACATTTAGCAATTTACGGCCATGAAGGAAAATTAAATTGCAATTTACAGGGAATTGTCAGACCTTAATTTACTATTTATCGCTTTATGGCGATTTTAACGACCTATTAATTTCAAAAGAATACATTTAGCTTCAGATTTGGATTCTAAGGGAAATTTTTCATGTAGAACTTAAAAGCGGTTCTACAACCAAAAAGAAAGGCGGCAAAATTCAAATGACAAAAGCATGGCAGAGCGGTAAAATAAATAAATGTCGCCCTTTTCAACAAACTCATATGATTTTGAGTAAGTACCAACCTTCAAACGATACGTGTTAAAAATTTCATGACATTTCGACGAATAATTTACAAGTTACAGTGGTTTTAGTTTAGAAATCGCAAAGAAACTGCCCCAAATGAACAAGAAAAAAGTGTTCTTTCATTAAGACAATGCACCGTGTCACAAGTCAATGGTTACGATGGCAAAATTGCATGAACTGAAATTCCTTATCCACCGCATTCTTCAGATTTTCCTTCAGCGACTATTATCTCGTCGCTAAGGCAGTTAGTCAAAATTTTACCAAATCCACCATACCACCACTCACAGGGCCAGATAATTCCATTGCAACCACACCTGTTGAGAGAGCGAACTTGTTGGCTGAACTCTTTGCTTCACATTCTACTGTCGATTTCCAAGGAAAAACACCACCTACTATTCCCATATTGCAGTTAAAGATGCCCGATGTTGTCTTCAGACATCGCATCATAAAGCGTATTTTAATGAAGCTAGACACCAAAAAGGCTTTTGGCGCTGACGGAATACCTGCCATAGTTCTCAAAAAACTGTGCAAGGGAACTAACACCAGTTTTCTGTAGACTTTTTAACCTATCCTACAGAAAGGGAATATTTCCGTTCTGCTGGAAATGTGCCACGGTTCAGCCGATACCTAAAAAAGCAAGAAGACCTTGCTAAATAACTACCGACCGCACTGCTTTCAATAATATCGAAAGTCATGAAAAAGATTATCAATGAGCATCTTCTAAAATATTTTGAACGATTCAATATTATTAGCTATCACCAATATGGTTTTCGTAAACATAGATCAACAGGAGATCTTCTGACTTATGTAACACATGTTTGGAACAACGCAATTGGACACTCTCGTGGAGAATCTCGAGCGGTTGCTCTTGACATATCCAAGGCATTCGATCGTGTTTGGCACGATGGACTGTTGGCTAAGTTACGTCTGAAAGATTCTGTTTGTGGCTCTCATGTTTCCTCAGAGAGCGTTCTTTACGAGTGGCGGTCGACGGATTTCTTTCTAACACCTTCGCTATCAACGCCGGTGTGCCTCAGGGCTCCATACTGTCTCCTACTCTCTTTCTCATTTACATTAACGATCTGCTGGAAAAGACCGGGAATCCAATCTACAGCTTTGCAGATGACAGTACGCTTGCCTCTTCATTCACCTTGAACGCTCGGACATCGGCTGCTCAGGCGAATATTCGCAGACAGCAAGAGGTCGTTCAACTTAACAAACACCTGGAAGAAATTCTGTCTTGGAGTGACAGTAACCAAGTGGAATTTAATGCTACAAAAACCCAGGCGGCAGTTTTTTCTAAAAAAGTTAACGTTGCTGAACCCGACATAGTTATGTCGGGGCAATCCATTCCCCTAGCATCGTCGCTCAGTTTGTTGGGCGTTAGTTTTAGAGCAAATATGTCCTGGCATGAACATGTTGCAGGCATAGCAAGAAGAGCTTCTCAAAAGTTGGGAATATTATTTCGAGCCAAAAAGCTTTACACCCCACAACTACTGTTAATTCTTTACAAAGCTCCAATTCGACCAACTATGGAATACTGCTCCCACGTTTGGGGCTCCGCTCCCAAACATACACTGCATTTATTGGATTCTGTTCAGAGAAGAGCTGTCCGTCTGATTGGAGACCCGGAATTGACCGGCGGCCGAGATTCGCTGGAACATCGAAGAACGGTTGGCGACTTGAATCTGTTCTACAAGTATTTTCATGGAAAGTGTTCAAAGGATGTAGCCCGCTTAATTTCTCCCAAAGCGGTTCATGTTAGAAATACACGTCGCGCTGGTGCTTCGTATCCGTTTGAGGTTGAGCTTGTTACTCCGCGTACAGCGCTTTTCAAGCATTCTTTTATCATCCCTCTGAAATAATTTGCCCAGCGCTGTGTTTCCTACCGAGTACAATTTACAGCGATTCAGGAACAACGTGAAACGCTTTTTCCGCACACATGCCGCTCCTGGAGCGTTTTAGGGACTTTCCTGCAGCACGTGTGCACCGTAAGTCACCAGAATATACATCCGTAGACCTATTTTCCCGCAGATAAGTGTATTTAACATCGTTTTGAACTGATAACTCGTGAAGTGAACCTCATGAACCTTCAACATCGTGTGTAACGAACCTTCAACATCGTGTGTAGCAAAGTTTTAATTCTGATTTAAGGACTTTAGTTAGCAATACCACCTATTAGGCTAAGGTTTTTTGTAATAACAGAACTGCAAAAGTTAGAATTTTTAGGTTAATCATTAATAAATCTTTTTTTCTTGTTTAAGGCTAGTGTTTCACTGTACACCTATTTTACTTTTCAGGACAAAAGAGTTGTACCATATCAAAATTTTCGCGTTTTTTAGCTGAAGTTAGATCCTTTTTATTTTAAAATGAATGGTGCCTAAAATTTGTACAAGCAAAAATTATTTCCAAAAAGACGTACAAAAATTGTCTCTTACCCACATTACTCTGCCAGGAAAAACGGAGCTAGTGTGTGTTTAATTTCTTTAGTTCTTTTAATATTAGTATCCACTCAATCCATTCTCAGAAATTATAAGGGGCTGCAAAACTGCGCCTCAATGTGCGGGTGAAGTGACACGCAACAATGTATTCTTGTTTTTTATTGTCCAAAGATATTTTATTAAGGTAGTTCACTCGTGACAATCGTAGCCAAAAGTAGTCCGATAATAAATACAAAAAGTTTAAAATACTCATTGGCAGAGTATTTTATTTTTGTCGGAGACTGTATTCGATACGTAGAAACTTTCATATGCCGACATACACAATTTTAATCAAAATAAATGTGGCAACGCTGTTAATGCGTATACCATATATCTCTATAGAATGGCGCTTATATAGGTTATTTTGATTCGTTCCATTTAATTCAAGGCATAATTAATTTTGCAATGATCGAGGATTTTAAAAATATCCCTGGTTTTCGGACACAGTAAGTTTTTTAAAAAACGCTTTCCCTACCGAAAAAGCTCAGAAATGTTTAAGCTAGCAAAGTTAGCGCATGATTTATTACAAATAGCACCAAACGAAAAATTCCATCAGGCGATATATGACGTTAAAATCCTTGAGAATTTGGCAAATGTGCTTTTGAAGATCGAAGATTTAATTACAAATTACGTATGGTATAAACAGTGCGTCATGGAATAACTAATATTGCCATCATTAATGCGTTTAAAGAGTGTTATTTCAGATCTTATGATTAAACGAATTGCATCTGAATCCATAACTTTGAAAGATCTAAAAAGTTCTTTTGATAAATTGGGTTCTACAGGAATAGTGCAATTATTATCTAGTCGAAAATACAATGGCAAACTACGTGTAACCAAAGATACGCGAGTAGTAAATAATTAGTTTTCAAATAGTTTATAGTACTTTATTTATTTTTCACTAGTATCTTTAATTATTTATTTAATTTTACGGAGAAGATTTATAAAACCATTTTTAGTGTTCTGTCTGAAACACTTTTAAGATCACTTCGGTGTCTGTCTGTCTGTCCGTCTGTCTGTCACACCCGATTTTCTTCGAAACTAATTGTTATAGAAAGTTGAAATTTGGTAATAATATAGGAATTGATGACCTCATCAAAGCCGTGTAGTTTTGAAAGTCAAATTTTGACTTTTGGGGGGTGAAATAGGAAGTGCAAAAAAAATTTTTTTAGTAGGTCATCGAGTGTGGTGTCAAATGAAAGCTTGTGAAAACACGAGTAAAAAATATAATACTTGCGCACACTTTTCTTTATATTGTTTTTAAAAAATCGCGAAAAATCGCTGTCCCCCACCTTATCTCGAAAAGTACTGATTAAAATATTTTGAAAAAAGTCTGGAATATTCTGCAGGGAGTGTAGATTGAGCGAAAATTATCACGAGTGCACTACCTTTAATAATTTATCTGGTATATAAAAAAAACAAAAATTTCAAGGTCATCAATTTTCAGTAAAGATTGGAAACAAACTTTGTTGAATACTCAGTTGGGGTGTGTTTTGTGAAGTCACTGATCATTTTGTACCACCGTAACAACATTTTTTATTTTAAAAGCAATCAACGTACGGAACACTAATTGTGCAAGTTCAATTTGCACTTGACCGGTTTTTTAATATATATTTAATGTTGTTATCAATTGATATGTAACAGCGTTAAATAAATATAATATAACTTAAAATATTGAAAAATAAATGAACCTAAAACATGTTTTTGTTAAATATAAATCTTTTAAAAGCTAAAGAAAAAAATGATAAATATCAAGATACAAATTCAAATTTTTAATTAATCCATTTAATATTTTTATTTGATGATTATAGATAAAGTTGTTAAATATATTGGGTTTATTCAATAAATTGTTTAACCTGCAAATGAATTTCTGTTTAAAAGTTATCCATTTTAACTGTTATTTGAATGTTGGCGCGTAAAATATGGCGACATACAGCGTTGTCAAATTGTGATATTTGTCCCTCACTACGCGGTTATTCTTTTAAAACAAATATCAACTCTAAATATTTATATCTTTTTAACAAATTTATAAAAAAAAATATTTTTTATTTCAAAACTTTTTTCTAATTGTTTTTTTTTGCTAAATATTAGTTTTTTAAAAAATTCGTAAGAAAAGTTTTTAAGATTGCGAAACTATGCCTTTTTTTATAATATATAAATATAATATTTTAGGGGGTTTTTGATGCATACATTTTTTGCAAAACAAAGAACAGTTTAAGGGAAAATTAGGACTTTCCAATGCCGTTTTACAAAAGGTATGTCGATGGAAAAAAAAAGTTTGGTGTCGCGGCGCCCAGTGTCGTTTTCACTACCAAACGTCAAATATGTCAGTATACACCTTGACATGCACTATGCCATTCCACATTTAAAAGAAATATAAATATCCAACAATTTTTCATAAATCGGGGCCGGGCGTCTAAAAATGATCATCCTGTACATATGTACTGAAAATATTTTTCAGCGAAAAACGCATTTTTTAAATTTTTATCAGATTATTTATTACGAATCCTTTTATCAAAACCGCAGTTTAAATTTAATAAATCACAAACTCAAAAAGCTTTGCTTTAATCTGTGTGATATCAATAATAAAAAAGCTAATTAAATTCAGCATGGTCCCAATTATTATTTGCCAATTAGCTGATGAGGATTTTAAACAAGAGTTGTGGATTTTTGAAAAAAAAAATTAAATCTATATTAAGGGGTTACACCATCTTGGAGCTCGGAAAAATAGCTATAAAAATAAAAAAATTTTTTGAAGCAGCTATTCAATATATAAAATAATTTTCTTTTACGCACATACATAGTAGTTTTGTGAATAATTTGAAATAATAACGAATAAAAAAAATTAAAAAATGACGGAGACATGAACCATCAAGTAGGACCCTCTTTAGAAAATCCTTGCTGATGGTGTTCTTATTTTCTCTGTCAGGCACCGTCTGAAATACGAAAAATATCTTTTTTCTTATTTAGAAAGATAATAGTAAGATGTAGCATAGGAAAATTTTTTTTTTAGAAATGACAGCTGTTTGAAAAAAAACTTTGATTTTTATCGAAATTTTAAGTTTAAAAAAATTTATAACTTATGAACGTGGCACCTAATCAAAAAAAATCCTATGCTACATCTTAGATAATATTATAAAGAATATGCGTTGTAAATTTTAACAGAATCGGTTAAGTAGATCTTAAGATATCGTCTACACCAGTTTGAAAAAAGCAGTTTCGAAAAAAACGCAAAAGAAAAAACAGTAAGGCGTCAGCGTCTTAAAACCAAATATTTTTTTAAATTATCTTCAATCTGCAATTCCTGGACCGTACATGAGGTCATCCATTACTGCCGCGATGTCCTCCGACTCCTTTTGAGAAGCTCTTTTCAATTTTCTGGCCTCTTTACTGTCCTGTTGGAGCCATAGACCAAATGACAGCGTTTAGACTTTCGTTGTTTTTCTGGGTGTATCCTTTTAAATAGCGCCCTTATGAAGAACTGACTAAAAGAACAAAACCCTTTGTCAAAGCTTTGTCCGCTCGTGCCGGTATGATCGCTACTTGAGTTTCGGGCCGACTCTCTGTCGCGCTCATTTCTAATTGCTATAACTTCGGAAATTATTTGAATTTTGAAATGGTTAAATGTTTAAAATATTCTTAAAAGTATAAGCTAGCTAAAAAAAAATTCATTTTTTGAAAATCTCAAGGTGATGTAACCTCTTAAGTGTGTGTGAAGAGAGCATTATTGATATCTGTATCCTATTTAAGAATAAGAGGGATTCTTTCCAAAATGCCTGGCAAATAAAATTTTGCAAGTATGCCCCGCTGGTGGCTGAACCTGAGGCGCAAGGGAAGGACGTATACTTAGATACCTTCATCCTGGATGTCTTGGTTTTCTAAGATCAGAACAACGAGAGCCTCACGGGAAAACCCATGTATAATAATGTAATTAAATGGTCCCAAGATATCTACATCAAGCAGGTGACGGATGTGTGACAGCATCAGTCAGCACAACAGGCCGAGCTGTGATATTTAATGTTCGTTATATTTTTTTTTTTATAGTTTTAATTTTGCTGTATATATTATATTTTATTTCTAGGCTACAATATTTAGACGGACTAATATAAGCAATTTACACGTTACTAGCCGTACCCGCGGCTCAGCTCGCGTGGACTTGATTCACTATTATCGTTACTGCTTATTTGTTATGTTACCTAATGTAATAAAATATATCCTATGTTATAACCCGGCCAGAGAATATATGTATTTAAAAAAAAAAAACACGTAAATCGGATAAGTGGTTCTTGAGTGCTAAGCGTACTAACGGATAGACAGACAGAGAGGCGTTTCGTTTTATATATATATATATATATATATATATATATATATATATATATATATATATATATATATATAGATTTTTTTTTGATAAATATTAAGTTAAGATTTAAAAAAACACGTAAATCGGATAAGTGGTTCTCGAATGATAAGCACACTAACGGACAGACAGACAGATAGAGAGACGTTGCGTTTTATATGTACTATATAGATTATTATTATATAATCTGGCCAGAGAACATATGTATGTTTTAAGAAAAAACACTTTGCACGTGGTTCTCAAGTGAAAAGCGAACTAACGGACAGACAGACAGAGAGACATTGCATTATATATATATATATATATATATATATATATATATATATATATATATATATATATATATTACACAGGGCAACAAAAAAATATTTTTGTTTTGGTGCCTGGGATTTTAGAGCTGTTTTTAACTATATTTGGGACGCTAAATCTATACATGCAATCCGTTTTTCTCTATCAGCTCTACTTTTTTAGATACATCAACTTATCTACCAATGTGGTTTTTATTCAGTATATTCATTTATGAGAGTTCTAAAATTATTATATATTCATTAATGTAGGTACAATGGTTTTATTGTCAGTCTGTAATTGAGTAAATTCCAGGTAAATCTATAAATAGTGGAACCATTGCCTATCAGGTACCTGAACTGACCCTTTTAATCACCTAACTTGGGTCTCGTCAGTTTGTGCGTTCTTACTAATGAGAGTAGATCGAATTCGGCTTGTTATTTTATGTTAAGAAAAGAGTGTTTTTGTGTTATTGAACAGAATTAAAATGAGTTCAGGTTCCAGTTCAAGAAGAAGTTGTGTAAATCAACCTGATGTGTTTTGCTATATATGCGGAGAATACATGTTTCAACAAAACAGACAAACTATTACTGACTTTGTAAAGCGAGCGTATCTTGGAATCTTTGGAGTTAAGCTTGGTGATCAGGACAAAACGTGGGCCCCGCATCTCGTATGTAAAAAAAAAAAAAAAAAACTTGTACAGAGCATTTACGGCAGTGGACTACCGCGAAAAGAAAATGTCTAAAATTCGGCGTACCAATGGTTTGGAGAGAACCAAAAAACCACTTCAATGATTGTTATTTCTGTTTAGTAAATACTAATGGAATCAATCGAAATAACCGCAGTAAGTGGACTTATCCCAATTTAGACTCGGCAATACGCCCTATCCCGCACTCAGATGAAATACCGATTACAACATTTCATCAGCTACCACATATCTCTGATGACGAATATTTTCCCTCTGATCGCTCTTCTGATGCTAATAAAAGTTCTGATGCTAATGAAACTAACAGTGACTATGAGGGGACGTCATCAGTTCCTCAACGCTTCAATCAAAATGAATTAAATGATCTCACCAGGGATCTCAATTTATCGAAAAAAGCTTCTGAAGTACTGGCTTCTAGGTTGAACGACAAAAATTTACTGGAACAAGGAACCAAAATTACATTTTACCGTAGAAGAGAAAAAGATCTGCTACCATTCTTTTCTCAAGAAGACAATCTTGTATTTTGTCACGAAATTAGGGGACTCATGAAAGAAATGGGACTTTCTGAATATATTCCAGATGATTGGCGCCTATTTATTGACAGTTCAAAGCGAAGTTTAAAATGTGTCCTTCTACATAATGGGAATAAATATGGTTCAATACCACTAGCTCACTCAACGAAACTGAAAGAAGAATATAATACCATAGCTTTGGTCTTGCAGAAGATAAAGTATTACGAACATCAATGGATGATTTGTGTAGACTTAAAAATGGCAAACTTTCTTCTTGGGCAGCAAAGTGGTTACACGAAATATCCGTGTTTCTTGTGCCTCTGGGATAGTAGGGACAAACCACACCACTGGGTTAGAAAAGATTGGCCTCAGAGAGAAAACATGGACGTTGGGGAAAAGAATGTCATTAACGACGGTTTGGTTGAAAGAGAAAAAATCATACTTCCTCCGTTACATATAAAGTTGGGCCTAATGAAGCAATTTGTAAAGGCTCTTGATAAGAATGGGTCTTGTTTTGCATATATAGGGGTAAAAATGCATCAGTTGAGCACAGAAAAACTCAAAGCAGGGATATTTGACGGCCCACAAATAAGACAATTAATTAAGGATCCTGCCTTCATAAATTCAATGAATCAAGTTGAACGAGAAGCTTGGACATCATTTGTTGCAGTTGTAGGCAAACATAAAGCTCAAAACTATGTTGAAATGGTTAACAAGATGCTTAATAGTTTCAAATCCTTAGGGTGCAATATGAGTATTAAAATACACTATTTACACAGCCACTTAGACCGTTTTCCAGAAAATTTAGGAGACATGAGTGAGGAACAAGGTGAAAGATTTCACCAAGATATTAAAGTTATGGAGGACCGCTACCAAGGAAGATGGGACATGCACATGATGGCAGATTACTGCTGGAGTTTAAAAAGGGACTGTTTAAAAAAACAATCAAGAATGTCGCGGAAAAGAAGCTTTCCAAGTGTTGAGTGACTATTTCATTTCTTCAATGTTTTTTTTTTGTTTGTAAGTACGACATAATATTGTATTTTGTATAACTAAAATAAAAATTTCGTATCTACTTTTGTTTACTACACTTACGGATTTGAGTTACAATAATGTAACTTATATTTCTCTAAAATTGTATATCTTAAAAATTTGAGCTCCTAGGTACAAATGAATACGTTATTTGAATTCAGGACATCAAATTGATATAGCATCAGCTCAAAAAACCTCGACACCAAAACAGCTGTTCCCCTGTGTTATAGATATTCTTTGCTACATGATATTGTTCCATATTTAATGGTTTAAACAGTGTATTGCAAGAAAACTTTTTCCGACTTGATTCACTATTATCGTCACTGCTTATTCCTTATGTTACCTAACGTAATAAAATATAGCTTATAACTTGGCCAGAGAGCATATGTATGTTTAAAAAAAAAAGCACGTAAATCGGATAAGTGGTTCTCCAGTGATAAGCGCACTAACGGACAGACAGACAGACAGAGGGACGTTGCATTTTACATATATTATATAGACATAAATATTTCTTAAAGAATAGCTAACTTTGTAGTTGCTACATGCAAATCTGTACTTTTAGGATTTTCCATTGATGCAAACACGGCGTAAACTTTTATCATCATCATCATCATTAGTTTATTCCATCCACAGTCAGATGTAGCCCCCCCCCGCAAGTTGTCTCCAATGAGCTCTGCTTTTTGCATGGAATCATGTCCCGTTAATCTTTTGATGTCGTCCGTCCATCTTGTTTGTGGTCTACCTCTGCATCTTTTATGTTCTCTAGGCCTCCATTCAACCATATGACGTATCCATCTGTTATCATTCATCCCTGCTGGCCCCGCCCAATTCCACCTTAATATACATATTCGTTGTATTACATCTGTCACTTTTAATCTTCCTCGTATCTCAGTGTTAGGGATACGATCTTTCAGTTTAATATTTAGCATTCTCCTCTCCATTGCTCTTTGGGTTACTTGGAGTTTATATTATTATACTTTTATTTAAAGCCTACGTTTCAGTACCATATGCTAATATGGCAGTATATATTCATCAAATTCTCTGGCTTTTATTGTTTTTGAAATGTCCAATTTAAATGTGGATTGTAACCTTCTGAACGCAGACCAAGCTAACAAGACTCTTCTATTCAAGTCAGATTTTAAATTATTTTTTGATATTTCGATTTTTTGTCCGAAATATATGAAAGTTTGTACCTTTCCTATTATTTCACCTTCTATTAATAGTTCGTGGCTGTTTTCTGCAGTTTCTTTATTCAAATATTTGGTATTGGTGAACTTTATTTTTAGGCTTATTTTTCGAAACTTGTTATTTAATTTCATCAGCATTTCTTGTAATTCTTCTTTTATGTGGGCGATCAGAGTGACACCATCTGGGAACCTTAAGTAATTTATTCGTTCGCCGTTCATTAATATTCCTTTATTTTCCCACTTTATCGATTTCAACATGTCTTCTAGAGTTAACGTGAACGGCTTTGGGGATATTGAGTCGCCTTATCTAATTTCTGTTTGAATTTTAATTTATTTTGTTTTTTCTTCAAGTATTATTTGTGATGTGGCACTTTTATATATGTGTTCAAGAAGAGCTTTCGTCGACTCATAGTCATCCGTTGCTATTCTCAAGGTGACCTCATATTCATTTATTTTTTCCACTAGCAATGTAACAGTTTTAAGATGGTCCAAAGTCCGTATCTCCGTCTAAATTGCGTTTGTTCATATGGCTGATAACTGTCTAATTTGTTCGTTAATCTATATGTTATAATTCTAGTACTAATAGCCGACTGATCGGTCTGTAATTCTTCAATTTAAATTTATTCTCCTTTTTAAAAATAAGCGAAATCAAGGCGTTTTACCCAAGGTGTAGGTATTTTACTTTCTGTAAGATACCTCTTAAATAGAGCTTGAAGAGATTGTATTATCGATGCTCTTCCATACCTTATCATTTCTATATTTATTTCGTTATCCCCTGGTTCTTTGTTGTGGTATGGCGTTCATTATTTTATCCGTCCGGGAATTTCTTCAGATCCCACACTTCTTATCACTCTATTTCTTTTTTTTCTTTCAAAGGCGGTGGCGATTTTTTCGTGTCATGTAGCGTTTGATAATATTTTTCTTTTTTTTTTATGAGTCTAGCACACGTGCTGAAGGGAAGTCCCTGAAGCGCTCCAGGAGCGGCATGTGTGCGGAAAAAAGCGACTCACGTTGTTCTTGAATCTCTGTAAGTTTCTGTGGCTTCCTTTATCTCTTAGGTTTGTGTGATCTCTTGGTTATCGTTATTTAGTTTTATTATTTGATGTTTCCCTTCAGTCATTTATTTGTTTAGGTGTACTGTCTGACGTCTTCCCTGATTTTTCCTTTCTTTTTTGTCTATTTCTGCCCATTCTAATCTGCCATTTGTAGGATCGTTTCTTAATTATGTTTTCTGTTTCATTAGATTTTGTGTTTCTTTACTTAATTTTTGTGTTTTTTTTCCTTTTTCGATGTTTTTTCTATTGTTTTGTGGCAAACTTTATTTCAGTTTTATTATGGCCAATTGTAATATTTTGTTAGGCACATTTAGCAATAAATAAATATTTTTTTGAAAGATCTAGAAACAAATGCCTACGCCACTGTCCCTGAAACCACTGCCCTACTTTACAAGTTTACCTACTTAATGCTTTAACTTTCTTAAGCGTTGAGCTCAAATCCTTAATTATTGTTAAACTTCTTTCTATATAAAGTTGCGACTACGGTAAACATTCATAATTACCTGAACCCTTAAGAAAGTACAATTTTCCTTAGTTTGTCCAAGTTTTAATCTGTTCTTCAAAGATCTTTAATTATATGCCAGAATAAATTTTTATTTAAAACTCGTCTTTTATACAAGCCTGATGATTCTCTTCCTTGTACATTTTTCTAATTTGGGGATGACGTTTGTGTATCTTAAAAATTTACACGCTTCAAGGAAGAAACGCGTTTTTTTCATTAACAAAAAATTATTTATGACAAAGAAGCACCTTAAATAATGGGCGCGGCATTCATATGCCCGGAAACGGCGTTAGTAAATTTCACACCAAGACTACCTGCGCCCTTAATACAACAGGTAAATTCCACACTAACCTTATAAGGGTGCTTAAATCTTACAGGTAATTTCCACACCAAGCAAATATAATTATGCTTTATTCATCTAAATAAAATTGGACGGATTTCTTTTAAATCAGTTTTTTATTGAAAATTTTAGATATTTGCAAAAATATATGTTTTTATTTCATAGTAAAATAATATTGATAAAACATGAAGTTTTTGCTAAATACATAAAATACAACTGGATAAATTTCCTTACATATATTAGATAATGCTACAAACCTATACATATCTATTTATATATATTTACAAAACAGGTTGAGAAAAATAAGAGACACATTTTAAAAAATGGAAACGATTAATATTTCCTAATTGTCTTTGTTCAAAAGATTTTTTAAATGTTTTAATTTTTGATTATTATGATTATTACTTATTTTAGACTCGTTGACACTGTATTTTTATATATACGTTAATGTCTAATTCTTTCAGCCTATCGATAAAAATATACAGAGACGGATGTGTAGAATAAAAATAATTATTTAGATGGGAATGGAAGGACTCACAACAGTTAGTCGTTCAAGTTAAAGATGGATTCGATTCTGCCCATATTTCAACTGGAAAATCGGCTCCTTCCTCTATATACCTTTCTAGTAGGTAATCACAAAATTTATTTAAACGTTCATCCTCAGGTTTTATAGAATATAAATCGTATGCAAAACTGTCACCTAATTCTTCGGGTGCTAAATAGGACAAGTCGAAACAATACTTTAACCAACCGACCAATTTCAGAATTTTTGTCGCAATATTCTTTAGCTAGACCTAGATTCTGTATTTTGCGAAACCAAGATTGATGTAAATGAAATCTACATCCTAACACTTTAGCATTTTAACAATAAAACTACTTAATTACTTTGTTAACTGTCACTAAATATATTTGTAAAGATTTTACAATTGCGTTATCGCGATTTCGTAGTACAACTACATTGTCAAACGCTTAACTAAGACTAAAACAGATTTTTGGTATTTTATGTTTATATGATGAACAGAGGGATATTTTATCCGAGTGGGGCCAAAATATGTCAGAGGTATGAATGTTTTCTTTTCTCGGTATTCTTTTACTGGGTAGATTAAGCTGAGAGTGATTTGTTTTCGTTTACGGCTTATTAAGGTATTAATTATTTTAGGTTGGAAGCCGTTATTGAGTGCTATATTTTTGATTGTGTCCAGTTCTTTTTTTAAATTATTTTTACTAAGAGGGATATTGAAGGCTCTATGGATCATAGATCTATAGGCTGCCAGTTTATGGGAGTTAGGGTGTATTGAGTCAGCTGGGATGGTGACATCTGAAAAGGTTGGTTTGCGGAAGATATCGAATTCTAGTCTATTTCTGTTTTTTCAAAATTGTAATATCTAAGAAATTTATTTTATTATCAGTTTCCTTTTGAAGTGTGAATTTTATGTTGGGGTGTAAATTATTTAGCTGATTTAAAGTGGAATTTAGTTCAGTATCATTTCCAAGGAAACATACTAAGATGTCGTCCACATATCTAAACCAAAAGAGAATATTTTTCGCGTGTTGAGTTTTTAGAAAACTGTTTTCCAATTCTGACATAAAGATTTCGGCTAGCAAAGGACTAAGTGGAGACCCCATGGCAAGTCCATCTGTTTGTTTGAAAAATTGATTATTAAACTGAAAATAATTTCCGGATATACAAAATTCGATATCTTCCGCAAACCAACCTTTTCAGATGTCACCATCCCAGCTGACTCAATACACCCCATAAACTGGCAGCTTATAGATCTATGATCCATAGAGCCTTCAATATCCCTCTTAGTAAAAATAATTTAAAAAAAGAACTGGACACAATCAAAAATATAGCACTCAATAACGGCTTCCAACCTAAAATAATTAATACCTTAATAAGCCGTAAACGAAAACAAATCACTCTCAGCTTAATCTACCCCGTAAAAGAATACCGAGAAAAGAAAACATTCATACCTCTGACATATTTTGGCCCCATCTCGGATAAAAAAATATCCCAAGTTCTCACTACCGAAAAAAACAAGAATAGCTTTAAAAAACCCGCTCAAAAATTTATCCAATATATTTTTTAATGCCAAAGATAAAACTAATAAATACAATACATCAGGAGTTTATAAACTTAATTGTCAAGAGTGCAATAGCTGTTACGTAGGCCAAACGGGACGGAATTTCAAGACAAGATTCGCAGAACACAATGCCTCTTATAGGCTAAAAAATGAAAAATCACACTTTGCTAAACACTTCTTAGAAACAGGCCATACTTTTCCCAATATCGATTGTTTACAAATACTCCATATGGCACCTAAAGGGTCAAAACTCAACTTCTTAGAATCTATAGAAATTTACAGACATTCAAAGGACCATAATATAAATTTACTGAATAGTCAATTAGACGTAGCAAATTCTCTTTTGTTCAAACTTTTTTAACATATAATAGACCCACATCTGTTCATCATATAAACATAAAATACCAAAAATCTGTTTTAGTCTTAGTTAAGCGTTTGACAATGTAGTTGTACTACGAAATCGCGATAACGCAATTGTAAAATCTTTACAAATATATTTAGTGACAGTTAACAAAGTAATTAAGTAGTTTTATTGTTAAAATGTACTGTCACAAAGTAACGGACCACTCAATCAACACTTTAGCATTTGGCCAAACTTCAGATACTGCCTTATGAATAGATTTTTCAAAGTCAATAGTAATTTTCTCTGGATTGAAACACAGTGTATCTGTTGAATAAATCTTACATTTTAATAATGTGAAGAGATTTTTGTATGTTTCAGCTCTCTTATCACGCAATAAGCAAAATAATAATTGAATGTAATGACCGTTTGCACAACCATGCACTGTAAATAACTGTGTAAAATATTTAGTGCAGTATGAAAAGGTGCCGTCCATATATATATATATATATATATATATATATATATATATATATATATATATATATATATATATATATATACTGGATATTTTACACAATATATTGACATTTGTAGTGCAAGAAAAAACAATAATGCCACTTTCGAGTTCATTGATATATAGAAAATTCTCACCCTTGCTAGTTTTGATTTCAAATGTCTCTAAAACTCTATGCACCTCCTCAGCACTTCTTGGATTACGTCCTGGTAAAAATTTTCGTCTTATAAATGTTTTTTCTAATATATTCGACATCTTTTTCTGGTATTGTTTCAGGCAGCGTGTTTTGTAGTTCTTGTCGGATAATTTTAGATGGCCTTTCACTCATATGCTCTCCGGCTTTTCTTTTGCAGGAATTATTAATTATTTGCCGATTCAGCTTCTTGGTGTCGGCTTCGTGTGTATGGAATCCTTCACTTCTGGTAACTAAATTCTCGTGACCAACGGTGAAGACTTTTTGATTTGCAATCTTTTTTTGAACATCTCCAAAATGTTTCTCCCCATTTTAGCACCTTTTGTCGAAAGTAAGTGTAGTAATTCACACATAACATGTTCTTTCCTCGATTACTTTTTATTAACTTTGCTTCCATATTAGCAACACTTTAAACAATATACGCACAACCAAGTAATAATCACAAATTAATAATATGTACTAAACTGATATGTAGAAGGGTTTAATAATGATTTAATTGAACAGGCCGGTGCGTACCACCACCCATTTATCAACCCTCATCCTCTACCTGAAAGTACTGGGTGTGGAATTTACTTCTGCAATTACAATCCTTTAAATATGTCTAGGTCATAAACGGATTAGTGGTGTGGAAATTACCTGCGCCCACAGGAAAATCACGTTGTAAGTAACCATTCACGTTGTTTTGGAATCGTTGTTTATCCATATAGAAGAGTTGGTGAAAGGGTAGTCTTGTCACTCCTTAGACAAGCTACAGATTTATAGAATAGACACCTCACCAACTTTTCTCTATGTTCTAAACAATTTAGGATGTTGGTAGGTTCTGTGTCAACAATTAGGTAAATAGCTCTCCTCTGGATACAGTACAAGAAATGCAGACCATTGATGGTCAAATTTAATCTTGGAACAAGATTAAAAACCACTGTGGAGTATAAAATTTTCCTCTCGATTAATGTTACTTTCTAATCTTAAGTTTATAGAAACTGGAAACTGAAGTTGAAGTAAGGTTGTTTTTTCTCTCCTTAATCACCTGGTTAAATGCGGTTGAAGGTCTAGAAATAGCAAATAGCTATATGTCATTTTTATTACTGTACCATCTCTTAAAGATATGTTAATTGTTAATTTTTGTCCAGGGACGTTTTTTAAAGAGTTTCATCTAATTCACTATTTTTGTCTTCTATATCCAAAGAAAATATTTTCAGTACTAAACTTAGTTTTTTATGAGCAAGCTACATATTTAACAAAAGATTTGATACTTGTGAAATTTCACAGTTTACAAAGCCAACCAGGATTTTTTAAATGGCACTCTCTATATATAGGTACACCATTTTTCAGTCCGACAAGTGACAATTTTTTGTTATTATATTTAGCTTTCTCAGAAAAAACGTTTAGGAGTGAAAGAAATTTTTTGATATGCTAAATAGAAAAGTAGTTAATCGGGTGAGCCACTTAAAAGTTAAAATTCGGCTCAATAAATTGAATGCTGGTAACATCGGTAACGATCAAGTGTTATATATTTTTGTAAATGTTGCTATTTAAAATAATTCTAGTTGGCTTTGTATCTGTTAAATTTGACAAGTGATATATTTTTTAGTGTTCCGTACGGAACACTTATAAGATGACTTCGGTGTCTATCTGTATGTCTGTCCGTCTGTCTGTCACACCCGATTTTCTCCGAAACTATTTGTAATATGAAGTTGAAATTTGGTAATAATATAGGAATTGATGGCCTCATCAGAGTCGTGTAGTTTTGAAAGTTAAATTTTGACTTAACGGGGTTAGTTTTGGGGGGTGAGATCGAAAGCGAAAAAAAAAAAATTTTACTAGGTTAGCGAGTATGGTGTCAAATGAAAGCTTGTGAAAACACTAGTAAAATATATATATATATATATATATATATATATATATATATATATATATATATATATTAAATGTAATAATTGCGCACACTTTTCTTTGTATTATTTTTCAAAAATCGCTGTCCCCCCCCTCCTTATCTCGAAAAGTACTGATCAAAAAATTATCACGAGTGCATTACCTTCAATAATTTATCTGGTATATAAAAAAAACAAAAATTTCAAGGTCATCAGTTTTGAGTAAAGATTGGAAACAAACTTTGTTGAAAACTCATTTGTGGTGTGTTTTGTGAAGTCACTCATCATTTTATACTACTGTAAAAAATTTTTTTATTTTAAAAGCAATGAACGTACGGAACCCTAATTGTGCAAGTTCTACTTGACCGGTTTTTTTGTTATTATATTTGGCTTCATCATGATAAACTCAGTTTAGTAATGAAAGAAATTTTGTCGTTATACCAAATAGCAAAATGGTAAATTGGATGAGTCTCTTAAAAGTTAAAAGATTGATCAATAAATGCCCTGTATATCGGTAACTACTGAAAATCAATATTAAATGTAAAACATTTTTGTAAACAGAATGACAGAAAAGTCATTTAATGGTATAGCATGAAGTGACGTCTAAAAAAATTATAGTTGGCTTTGCATACTGTCAAATTTGACAAGTGACAAATTTTGTGATATTATATTTGATTTCCTTACAAAAAACTAAATTTACCAAATAAGAAAAGAGTAAATTGAGGGAGTCACTTAAAAGTTAAAATTCAGTTTAATTAATTAAATGCCCTGTACCAGGTGTACAAGTATGAAATGCGGATTTCAGACAACAGATGGTGCACCAATGTAGTTTGTGCTATAAAGATTTGACACTGCGCCATTTTGTTGTGTTATCAACAAGTGTCAGACGCGCACGAGTGATAAATTAGAAAAGTGTGTGCATAGTGTTGTGTTGTTGTGTTCAATATGTTGAAATTTATATACCGAACAAAGAGCATTCGCGGACAGCATTGAAGAAAACTGCTGTTGAATCATACCGATTACTTCGAGAAGCTTATGGTGAACATGCTCCATCGCAAGATACGTGTGAACGATGATTTCGGCGTTTCAAAAGTGGTGACTTCGATGTTGAAGAAAGGGAACGTGGAAAACCGCTAAAAAAATACGAAGATGTGGAATTGCAAGCATTGTTGGACGAAGATGATTCGCAAACACAAAAGCAACTCGCCGAGCAATTGGGCGTTAGTCAACAAGCTGTTTCCAATCAGCTACGAGAGATGAGAAAGATTCAGAAGACCGGTTGATGGGTACCACATGAGTTGAACGACAGGCAAATGGAAAAGCGCAAAAACACGTGTGACATTTTGCTCGCTCGGTACAAAAGGAAGTCGTTTTTGTATCGTATAGTTACAGGGGATGAAAAGTGGATTTATTTTAAGAATCTCAAGTCTAAAAAATCATGGGTAGACCCAGGCGCACCATCCACATCGACCGCAAGACCGAATCGCTTTGGCAGAAAGACGATGCTTCGTGTTTGGTGGGACCAGAGGGGCGTGATCTATTATGAGCTGTTAAAACCTGGAGAAACGGTTAATACTAAACGCTACCAACAACAATTGACCGATTTGAACCGTTCGCTGCTTGAAAAAAGGCCAGAATACCGAAAGAGGTAACACAAAGTCATTTTTCTTCATGACAATGCTCCATCACATACAGCAAAATCAGTTCGTGATACGTTGGATGCACTCAGCTGGGAAGTTCTACCTCATGCGGCCTACTCACCAGACTTGGCTCCTTCCGATTACCAGTTGTTTGCATCGATGGGAAACGCAATTGCTGAGCAGCGCTTTGGTTCGTACGAAGATGTGAAAAAATGGCTCGATGAATGGCTCGCAGCAAAAGGAGAAGATTTTTACTGGCGTGGTATTCGCAAATTGCCCGAAAGATGGGAAAAATGTATAACAAACAATGGAGCATACTTTGATTAAAGCATTTTTTATCATTCTTCCGAATTGAACATGTTTTTTTGGAAAAAAAATCCGCATTTCATACTTGTACACCTGGTATATTGGTAAAAACTAAAAATAAATATCATGTATTACATACTTTTGTAAACGGATTGAAGAATGCTATTTAACGGAAATCTTAGTTGGCTTTGTAAATTGTCAGATTTGACACGTGACAAATTCTTGTTGTCATATTTGGCTTCCTCATAAAAAACTAAGCTTAATATTGAAAGAATTTTCTTGTTATGTAGAATAAGAAAATAGTGAATTAATTAAGACATTTAAAAAAAGTGCCTGCCTGTACGTAGATACGAACACTTATACTAAAGTTTAATCAAATCAAGATTACTTGAAACATTACCTTTACCTAGGTAATCTCGACACAGAAGACATCTCTCTCATTTAAATTAATACATCAAAAAACTCTGTGCATTCCACCTGTATATAACAGGAAGTAGGTTAGGTAATCTTGAAAAGAAGGTTATAACGTGAAATGCACTCAACGTATCTTGGAATAATATATAAAAAAATAGTTTGCCGATATTCTAATATAAAAGTGTATATTTCAAGATTCCCCTGATTGGTCATATAACGTCATCGTTTATCGCAGGTCAAATCACTAAAGTGATCAAAGTGAAATTTCCAGATATTTCGTGTAAAATTGTTAATCAAATGAAAATTAGGGAAAAATACATGATGGTAAAGTTACAGCCATCAAGAATATGAAGATAGCATTCTGGTATTTATGGGACTTAATTCCACGGTCTCAAGAGCCTAAATATTATGATACTACTGGAATCTAGTTTACCTGTAGGAGAGAGATTTTATCATTCCATAAATTCCGTATATCGAGCCCTACAAAACTGCCTTAATAAGCCTTATACAGTTTTACATTCTCTGTGAAAGAAACAAAAAACTACTTTTCGAGATAAATTCGCCTATTACCATCATAACAGTTTAAAACTTTTGATGCCGTGTACCGACGTTTTCAGCTCGGCTGACTCTAAATAAGTTGTAAATTCCTGCATTCAGTTTAAATACAAACGCTCTTTGAAACTTAATTTTAAGCTTTGTTGGTGTTTGCTGGGAAAATTTCTGAAGTATGTTAATACCACTAGTTTTGCAAATTGCAGTGCTGAAATTTGCTCTCGAGTATTTAGATCAAAAGTGTTTTTTCTTTTATATATTTGGACATTTATTTAGTGTACCAGGTGCACAAGTATGAAATACGGATTTTTTTTTCTAAAAAAAAATATGTTAAATTCGGAAGAATGATAAAAAAAGTACTTTATTCAAAGTACGCTCCATCGCTTGTTATACATTTTTCTTATCTTTCGGGCAATTTGCGAATACCACGCCAGTAAAAATCTTCCCCTTTTGCTGCGAACCATTCATCGAGCCATTTTTTCACATCTTCGTACGAACCAAAGCGCTGCTCAGCAAGTGCGTGACCCATCGATGCAAACAAGTGGTAATCGGAATGAGCGAAGTCTGGTTAGTAAGCCGCATTGGGTAGAACTTCCCAGCTGAGTGCTTCCAACGTGTCGCGAACTGGTTTTGCCGTATGTGATGGAGCACTGTCATGAAGGAAAATGACTTTGTGTTGCCTCTTTCGGTATTCTGGCCTTTTTTCAAGCAGCGAACGGTTCAAATCGGTCAATTTTTGTTGGTAACGTTTAGTATTAACCGTTTCCCCAGGTTTTAATAGCTCATATTAGACCACGCCCCTCTGGTCCCACCAAAATACAGAGCATCGTCTTTCTGCGGTCTTGCGGTCGATGTGGATGGTGCGCCTGGGTCTACCCATGATTTTTTGAGCTTGGGATTCTCAAAATAAATTCACTTTCATCCCCTGTAACTATACGATGCAAAAACGACTTCCTTTTGTACCGAGCGAGCAAAATGTGTTTTTGCGCTTTTCCATTTGCCTGTCGTCCAACTCATGTGGTATCCATCTACCGGTCTTCTGAATCTTTTCCATCTCTCGTAGCCGATTGAAACAGCTTGTTGACTAACGCCCAATTACTCGGCGAGTTGTTTTTGTGTTTGCAAATCATCCTCCTCCAACAATGCTTGCAATTCCACATCTTCGTATTTTTTTGGCGGTTTTCCACATTCCTTGTCTGCAACATTGAAGTCACCACTTTTGAAACGCCGAAACCATCGTTCACACGTATCTCGCGATGGAGTATGTTCACCATAAGCTTCTCGAAGTAATCGGTATGATTCAACAGCAGTTTTCTTCAAAGGAAAACAAAAAATTAATGCTGTCCGCGAGTGCTCTTTGTTCGGTATAAATTTCGACATATTAAACACAACAACACAACACTATGCACACACTTTTTTAATTTATCATTCGTGCGCGGCTGACACTTGTTGATGCCACAACAAAATGACGCAGTGTCAAATCTTTATGGCGCAAACTGCATTGGTGCACCATCTGTTGTCTATAATCCGCATTTCATACTTGTACACCTGGTATAATTACACTGGTCAACACAAGTCTTGTTTCCTTTATTTTTTTTTCTGTTATTGGGTATTTCTATGGCCCTGACTATGAAAAACATACTGGGAGATTGCTAACAGCTTTACCTTTTGAAATATACAGTTTTATTATTTTGCCAAAAAAATACAAAAAAATAATACATTATGTTAACAAAATTTTTATTGAACACTAGCAAATGATCTTTTATAAGATTTCCTTGAATGAACGACTTTAGGTAGATCTCGTTGCAAACTCCAGCAGTAGTCTGCCATCATATGTGAGTCCCACCGCCCCTGATAACGCTCTTCCATTGTCCGAAGATCCTGATGAAATCTTTCACCCTGCTCCTCACTAAAATCACCCAGATTTTGTGGAAATCGGTCTAAATGCGAGTGCAGGAAGTGGATTTTTATGCTCATGTGGCACCCTAGCTCTTGCAAGCGCCACTTTTGTCAAGCGCCTTCACAAACGGTTCCATTATGCCGAGTTTAATATGAAGTGGTGGAAGTATGATGCGGTCTCGGCTAACTAAAGGCATGTTTATAACATTTTTTGTACCAAGTTTTAGCTCTTCCCGCACTGGCCAAACTTTTTGTGACCAATGGTGTTGTTTATCACGACTATCCCAGAGACACATGAAACAAGGGAACTTTGTATACCCTCCTTGTTGACCTAAAAGAAAGTTAACCATTTCTAGATCAACGCAAATGACTCATTTGTAGTCTTGATACTTAATTTTTTCCATAACCTTAGAAACATTTACGTATTCTTCTTTTAAAGTCATCGAATGTGCAATAGGTATAGATCCGTACTTGTTACCGTTATGAAGCAAAACACACTTTAAACTTCTTTTGCTGCTGTCTATGAAAAGACGCCAATCACTAGGTTGGTACTGTTTTAATCCCATTTGCTGCAAAATACCACCAACATCGTTACAAAAAACTAAATCCTTCTCTTGAGAAAAATACGGTAACAGATTTTTTTCTCAGGTACGAAAAAATGTAATGTTGGTTTCAGGAGTAAGCAAATTTTTTTCTTTTAAACGAGATGCTAAAATTTCAGAAGCTTCTTTTGGTAAGTTCAGATCTCTTACTAAGTCATTTAGTTCTTTCTGATTAAATGGTTGAGGTTCTGAAAGGCTAGATTTGTAGTCTGAATCAGAGTCTTCACTTGATGTATTTCGTTCGGGTTCACAGAGATTTGGATCATCAGAAGATTTAGATGTGCTGGGTTGTACCTCTTGTGATTTTAATTGAAGTCGTTGAGCAGAAGATAAGTTAGGATATGACCACTTACTTCGATTTCCAGGGTTAATTCCGTTTATTTTCACAACGCAGAAGTAGCAATCGTAAGGATGGTTTCGAGTTTCTCGCCAAATCATGGGTGTTACGAACATTATTGCATCTCTTTTTCCACTGGACCATAACCGTAGACATACCACACATTTCTGGCATACAGTATGAGGAACCCATGGCTTGTCCTGATTACACAATTTTATTTTAAAGTATTGATGATACGCAGTTTTCACAAAGTCCGATATAGGTTTTCGATATTTTGCAAATATATATTCACCACAAATATAGCAAAAACAATCGGGATTAAGCACACAACATCTTTTTGACGAAGCCATATCTAAAACAACAACAAAATATATTTTAGTGTCCAATAAAAAACCAAAATCTAAGTAAAAATAGTAAATGAGGGTAGTTAGCTTTAACTCAAAAATAAAAGCTGTTAGAGAAAAATTGTTGCCATATTTAAAAAATACGCTTCAATTTGAGATAGAAACAAAAAAAAATCACAGGAAACAAGCAATTTTCTTTTTTTTTTGTTGATCAGTGTTATAGATGCCTGTATATTGAATCGTTAATTTATTTTTTAATAAAGTAAAAAATTTAAAAAATAGAAAGTTTCATTGTCAGAACTTTGTATCAGTATTTTAGTTTTAATCATCATGTGGGCCATCGTTTTTCGCACAAGTTTGTTGTTAGTATATCAGGAAAAAGGGAACCTATAGAATAATCTGAAGGTAGTGAAACAATGTCGCGACCTCTCGGAACAAAATATAATAAGCTTGTCATTCCTCATACAACCTTTTTGAAGCATGCTTTTATATGGAGAACCTTATCTCTTTAGAATGATTTCAGGGCTGTGTTTCCTACCTAGTACAATTTACAACGATTCAGGACCAACGTGAATCGTTTTTTTCCGCACGCGTATAGCTCCTGCAGCGCTTTAGGAATTTCCCTGCAGCACATGTACTATATAAACGATTATTTGAAAAGCGTTGTACGAAGAGTAACAAGCTGAACCTCATGTGAATGTTAAGTATTAGCGCGACGTGTATTTCTAACATGCACCGTTCTGGAAGGAATTAAGCGAGCTACAAACTTCAAACACTTTCCATGAAGATACTTGTAGAATAGGCTCAAGTCGCGAACCGTTCTTCGATGTTCCAGCAAATCAAGGCCGCCGGTCAGTTCCGGGTCTCCAATCAGACGAACAGCTCTTCTCTGAATAGAATCCAATAAATGCTGTGTATGTTTGGGAGCGGAGCCCCAAACATGGGAGCAGTATTCCATAGTTGGTCGAATTTGAGCTTTGTAAAGAATTCACAGTTGTTGGGGAGTGTAAAGATTTCTGGTTCGAAATAATATTCCCAACTTTTAAGAAGCTCTCCTTGCTATGCCTGCAACATGTTCATGCCAAGACATATTTGCTCCCAAATTAACGCCCAACAAATTGAGTGACGATGTTAGAGGAATGGAGTGCCCCGACACAACTATATCAGGTTCAGCAACGTTAACTTTTTTAGAAAAAACTTGGGTCTTTATAGCGTTAAATTCCACTTGGTTATTGTCACCCCAAGATAGAATTTCTTCCAAGTTTTTGTTAAATTGAACGACTTCCTGCTGTCTGCCAATATTCGTCTGAGTAGCCAATGTCCGAGCGTTCAAAATGAATAAAGAGATAAGCGTACTATCATCTGCAAAGCTGTAGATTGGATTCCCGGTCCTTTCCAGCAAATTGTTAATGTAAATGAGAAAGAGAGTACGAGACAGTATGGAGCCTTGGGGCACACCAACCTTAATAGGGAAGGTGTTATAAAGAAATCCGTCGACTGCCACTTGTAAAGAACGCTCTCTGAGGAAACATGAGAGCCACGAACAGAACCTTATATATATATATATATATATATATATATATATATATATATATATATATATATACATATATATATATATATATATATATATATATATATATATATATATATATATATATATATATATATATATAATATAAATAGTTCTATATTTCGTTGGTAATTTCCAACTTCATTAGGAATGTAAACACTGAAAGTAAAAGAAAAAAAAAACTGTATGTACCAAACAAGAATAAACAAAGGAGACTCACCAACACAGAGTATTACAAAATCAAACGTGATGTTAACATTCGCCACACACTACTGACAATTAAAAATACAAACAACATGACAAGGAACAATATAAAATCTTCTGTTTCGATCACTATAATTTAACTGATAATTATGAAGGTAATTTGTTTGAACAGTGGTTTGACTGTGTGAGTAGTAGTATCCTATGCCTAATTCTTAATAGCCTATGAGATTATACTGTGAATCTACAAACTTAAAATGTTACAATAGATATTGCTTATGTTATTAATATCCGTTTTATAATTAATTGTCTTATCATCCCTAATAATATGGCACATCTCAAGGAATAACCGTTTATTATATACGTTCTCAACTTCAAGTATCTTAGTATTCGCATAGTCAAAAACATGACCCGTATTCAAATGGTGACACGCCACAGCACACGAGTTTTTCTCAATCACGCAATCACTCCTGTGCTGTGTCAGCCGATTTTTCAACCATTGAGAGGTCTGTCCTATATAAACACCTTCACAACCCAAACATGGCAATCTATAAACAACACTACTATTGAACATCAGAGGGGTTCTTTGTTTGGTCTTGGTAAACAACTTGCCATTACATAAATAATTGGTCTTAACTATCTTCAAATTTGAAAACTTGTTGAAAATCTTGACTATCCTGTCAGTTAGGTTCGGAACAGATTGCAACCTAACATACTTCACTTCAAGATTGTTATCATCCAAAGAACCATCATAAAATGTAGAATTAAAAATGATTTTTTCAGTGTACGTTTTGGGTAACCATTGGGTCCTTGTTTACTAATATACCTTTGGAGTTAGTGATTGATGTCATTAGTAGTGATTGGGATCAGATAGCTGAATATACCCCTATATCAAAAAATAATTTTATAAATCTAATTACTTTCATTTTCCAACATACATATTTCGGTTTTAATGATAAGTATTATCGTCGGATTTTCGGCACACTAATGGGAACCCCCATTAGCCCTATTCTGGCCACCATTGTGTTGGACCGATTATTACTTTGTGTATTACCTAAATTACCATTTGAAGTCCCATTCATATGTAAGTATGTTGATGACATACATCATTTGCTCCATTCCAGGTGGTTCAGCTCAATTTGTGTTGGATATGTTTAATTCATTTCATGATAGATCACAGTTCACTATTGAAATGGAACGTGATTCGGGTGTTTCCTTTCTTGACACCAAGGTTATTAAAGATAGACAGAACAGAATTATATTAGATCAGTACCAAAAACCCACAGCAACTAACAGATATCTGAACTTTTCGTCAAATCATTCGACGAGTCAAAAATATAATACAGTGCTTGCCATGAAGAATAGAATAACTCATATAAGTGATGATAGGTTCCTACAACCTAATCTAAACAAACTCTATAAGATTTTCGTTAACAATGGTTACCCAAAACGTACACTGAAAAAAATCAAGGATAGTCAAGATTTTCAACAAGTTTTCAAATTTGAAGGTAGTTAAGACCAATTATTTATGTAATGGCAAGTTGTTTACCAAGACCAAACAAAGAACCCCTCTGATGTTCAATAGTAGTGTTGTTTATAGATTGCCATGTTTGGGTTGTGCAGGTGTTTATATAGGACAGACCTCTCAATGGTTGAAAAATCGGCTGACACAGCGCAGGAGTGATTGCGTGATTGGGAAAAAACTCGTGTGCTGTGGCGTGTGACCATTTGAATACGGGACATGTTTTTGACTATGCGAATACTAAGATACTTGAGAACGTATATAATAAACGGTTATTCCTTGAGATGTGCCATATTATTAGGGATAATAAGACAATTAATTATAAAACGGATATTAATAACATAAGCAATATCTATTGTAACATTTTAGATTTGTAGATTCACAGTATAATCTGATAGGCCATTAAGAATTAGGCATATGATACTACTACTCACACAGTCAAACCACTGTTCAAACAAATTACCTTCATAATTATCAGTTAAATTATAGTGATCGGGACAGAAGGTTTTATATTATTCCTTGTCATGTTTGTGTTTTTTAATTGTTAGTAGTGTGTGGCGAATGTTAACATCACCTTTGATTTTGTAATACTCTGTGTTGGTGAGTCTCCTTTGTTTATTCTTGTTTAGTACATACAGTTTTTTTTTCTTCTACTTTCAGTTTTTTACATTCCTGATGAAGTTGAAAATTACCAACGAAATATAGAATTTAACAACAAATGAGTTTCTTCTTATTGACCGATTTCCCGAAAATAAAAAGATAAAACTTTAACTATTTTTTACAATAACTACGGTCGTTATCAACGAGAATTAAAATAATATATATATATATATATATATATATATATATATATATATATATATATATATATATATATATATATATATATTTAAAAGAGACCCTTGTAAGACATTATTTTATAAGAATGTCTTCAAATTTTATATTGTAAACCCATCGAATAAACTTTCAGATTTATCTCAAAGTTTTTTACGCTTTTAAAGTTCCTGAAATGTGACAAAACTAAGAAAGCCTTTCAGATGTCTTCGCTACAAATGGAAATCAAAACTGTTTAGAATTTCTATGAGGCAATAGCGCGTCTCTATTCTAAATAACTTTATAACTCTGTACTGTCTGGGTTTTATATTGAATAAGATAATATATTTTATTTTTGCATTTTATTAGACTATAGCTTAACATTGTAAGTTTTTTCGTCTTAATTAATTTCTTAAAACCCAGCCTTATTCTTGTGACTTTAATATATTACTAATTACGTCTGAGTTGCCCAGATCCAGGGTTTCCTTTATTCGATAATTCGGTATAAAAATATATGCTCCTCGTAAGTTAGCCTGCAGGTAACAAGTTAAATCTCTGGAAAACCTTTAATCTGAGAAAAAGTGGGCTAAGTTCTCTTACATCAGTTTCTTTCACCAGGAAAAAAACGATCCACGAAACTAAAGATCATAAAATCGTATTAGGAAATTCAACTCTAACCATTGAGTTTCCTTAGGGACTATACGTGAATACAACATCTATACTAACGATCAACCAATCTAGGACTACTCAGAATATTTTCTTTATGCTGATTACCACAAAATAGCTGTCAAGGACACATTTATGTTTACCTCTATACATTCTGGCTGAACACGAGAAAATCAGGTCCTAAGGTTGAATCTTAAAAAATGCCGTAAATGGAGTAATATTTAGTTTTGTCAGAAAACAAGTTAAAAACTTTTTACCAGGATTTAACTTCTATTTTTTGGAAGCATGGATGCGAACCCTTTCGCTCTGGGAACAAATGTCTCAGCCTGTTTTCCCACTGCTTGTAGTATTTGGAACAGATTCAAAAATGCCAACGACATCTATTACACAAGTCTGCAAAAAAAAAAAAAAAAATTGAGAGCTGTTTTGGTTTTTTTGCGTAATTCTTATGTTTTTTGGGTGTACTGAATCCGAAAATGACTTTCATTTTGTCATAGAACGTCACGTTTTCTGACAATGTAGGTATCTATGTTAAACAAGTTATTATGTTAAAATAAAAGATAAAAGACTAAAAAAAATTTTTTTAATTTATAATTGCGTAACAAAACTTATTTTTTATCTAAAATACATTCATTAGTAAGCACTAAACAAATTTCTTTTTCCCAGTGAGACTCCTTTTGGTACATTTTCGCTTGTAGGAAGCATCTGGAAGGTCTCTCTGAAGCGTCCAACAGTAGTCTGCCATGATTGAGACGCTCCATCTTCCCTGGTATATTTTTTCCATCTCCTTAATATCTTGGTGAAATCGTTCACCTTGCTCTTCACTCAACCTAAAGCTTGAAATGCTTTTAACATTCTTTTGACGATTTGTTTGTAATTAGGGTCTTTGTAATTGCCTAAAAATTTCTCTATGACCTCTTTAAAGGCAATCCATCCTTCTCTTTGAGGATCCGTCATGGTTGTGATGAATTGTGGATCAGCCATAAGCCGTCTAATATCTGGTCCAACGAAAACACCTTCCTTCAACTTTGCCTCCGAGAGGCCTGGAAACTTTGATATTAAGTATTTGAAGCAATTTCCCTCTCTTGGAAGTGACTTTACAAATTGCTTCATCAATCCCAGCTTTATGTGAAGCGGTGGTAGAAGAACTTTATGAGGAGGCACCAAAGTTTCATGCAGGATGTTCTTTTCATAAACTTTAATCTCCCTCGGAAGCCAACACTTTTTGGTTCAGTGATTTGCTCGGTCTCTACTATCCCATATACACAAAAAGCTATGGAATTTGGTAAACCCAGATTGTTGTCCGAGCAACATGCCCAAGATTTTTAAATCACCGCACACTTGCCAACCGTGGTCTTTATATTTTAATTTGCAAAGAACCAATTCCAAGTTCTTGTAGGTTTCCTTGAGGTGTACGGAATGACCGACAGGAATGGAAGCATAGAAACCGCCATTGTGAAGCAGAACTGCTTTATGGCTTCTTTTTGAAGAATCTATGAAAATACGCCACTGTGCTGGGTCGGATGAGATCTTAAATGTATCCATCAAACCTTCAATATTGGTAAAATAAACCAACTCGTCCTCTTGGGCAAAGTAGGAAGTGAACTGCTTCTCACGATATCTAAACCAGGAGGAAGACACTCCCGGCAAAAGTAAGTTCCTGCTTTTGAGCCTTGATCCAAGCAACTCAGCAGCGTTTTTGGGAAGATTCAAGTCTCTTACCAAATCATTTAGCTCGCCCTTAGAAAACAATTTCGGACTGCTGTCATCTTCAAATTGAAAACTTGACTTGTCATCGGGTTCAGGTACAGCACCGTCTTCGTCAGAACTTGGAATCTCTTCCAAGGTAGCAGGGGCCTTGGCCACTGGTATTTCGGTCCCATGAGGGATGGGACGAATAGTTGATTGCAGATTGGGGTATGAAATGGACTGCTTCCATTTTGAATTATACCCTTTCACATTACACGAACAAAAGTAACAATCATCACTATGGTTCTTTTGCTCGCGCCATACTATAGGAATCGCATATAGGAAAGCTTTTTTCTTGCCCTTAAACCAATTTCGAAGGTCTTGAACACATCGTTTGCAGACTTTATGAGGTACCCAAACTTTATCCTGATCTCCAAGTTGTAAGCCAAAATACGTGAAGTATACTTTTTTTTACAAAGTCCATAATATTAAGTTGTTGCTTTAATACCATATATTCGCCACAAATATAACAGAAACTGTCAGACGAATTCACATACTTCCGCAGAGATGACATTGCACTATATTGAACCAAGATCTATAAAACAATGACGAGTTAACACGTAATTGTACCGCGCCACTTTCTACACTATCGGAGCGCGCACGTTCTGGTTACAACGTTTATGTTTGTTAATTTAGCTCACACAGGGAGTTCTTTATTTAGAAAGTAATGATAGTTATGGCCTGTATACATTTAAAAACAGTAATCAAAATAAAATTGTACCTATTTATTTATGACTTCAAGTTAGCCCAAAAAAACCCTTTTTTATAATAAAATTTTGCGTTTTGCAAAATAACCTGACGTTCTGGAATTTTTTGAGTATTTTTTTTAGTTTTCAGAACACCTAAATACATAGAAATCAGTTGAAAACATCCAGACAGCATTTTTGTTGCAGACCTGTGTTATTATTTGCTAAAATGGGACAAGTAGAATAAGTACCGTCTGCTACACCTTCTGAGAATTTGTATGTATAAAACAGAAAAATTAAGACTACTCATTCATTATGAACACACATTCTATGACATCTAACTGCCACAAAATCGATTAAAATCCCATAAACCACCATAAAATTAGCAAGCAGCTGCAACAGAACATCAGATAAACTGAAAAACTAAAGCAGAACTGGTGTAGTCTATATAAGAACAAACAATGAAACATCTGATCATGACCAACCGTTGTTCACACGCTTGTACTCATGACGATTTAACGTTAGAGAGATTTTAGTGATATACAGTAAAAACCAGGTCTATTTATTTATGTGGATGTTAATAAAAGTGACAGTGATGGATTTTTTATGCACTGATGGGTCCTGTCATGCATTTTAATCGACGGCATGACTAAAATTGAAAATGGCATGACGTTGTTATAAGCAAATTTTGTGTAACACATTAAGATCATATCAATCGGTAGTCAGATTAACAGAAGTAACTATTTTACTGATTGATAGAAGGTTTTCTCTTAAAAGTGGTCTTCTAACTATGTAGAAGTGGAACAGTTTTTTCCTTGTTGATGGAAAGACTTGCATAGATTTTTTCTCAGAAAGTTCCGAATATCTATATGATGTTTGTCAGTTAACTTTCAAATAATCATAAATCTGGTTGGCGTTGGACGTCAGTTCAGACAGGGTTACCAATAGTTAGATGCTTCATGTAATTCTATATATTAATTTTAAATATATAAATCATTTTGACTTAGAAGTTGGTAGGTCCATATCAAGTCACCACTAACTATTCCCATAGTGCAGTTAAAGTCAGAAAGACACTACCCCCATAGTGCAGTCAAGGATGCCCAATTTTGTCTTCAAACCGTGTATTTTTAAAAGTTAAATTTTAACATAAAGGGTTAGTGAAATCGGAAGCGAAAAAAATTTTTTTTACCAGGTCATCGAGTGGGGTGTCAAATGTAAGCTTGTGAAAACACGAGTTCAAAATATATATACTGCGCAATTGCGTATACTTTTCTTTGTATTATTTTTAAAAAATTGCCAAGAATCGCTGTCCTTTTTCGTTATCTCGAAAAGTACCGATCAAACAATTTTGAAGAAGTTCTGGAATTTTATCCACAGAGTGTAGATTGAACGAAAATTATTACGATTGCATTATCTTTAATAATTTATCCGGTATATAAAAAAAACAGAAATTTCAAGGTCATCAGTTTTCATCAAAGATCAGAAACAAACTTTGCTGAAAACTCATTTAGAGTGTACCTCAGTAAAAAAAAAAACAATATTTTAAAAACAATCAACCTACGGAACAATAATTACGCAAATCCAACTTGCACTTGACAAGCTATTTTTTTTTTGAGGACACACTCTCCGTCGACGAGGCACTGTGGATACAGTGCTGCCGCCCTTTGGGGGCAGGTATTGAAGTTAAGCTTCAGATTGAGAATTCTAATTTTTATTTTTATTTAGTAACATTAGTAAATGACTGATAGAAAAAGTATAAGAAATGCATATCTGTTGCCGAATATATAGCAAACAATTTTAAAGAGTTGATTGATTGGTCCGTTACTTTGTGACAGGACATTCTAACAATAAAATTACTTATTTACTTTGTTAACTGACACTCAATATATTTTTGTAGAGATTTACAAATGCGTTATAGCGATTTCGTAGTATAGTATTTTTCAACATCTAAGAAAGTGATTTGGTAAATTGATGCAATAAAAACATTAAACGACCGTAACTGGCCGTAACAGGATCGCAATTGATTATATGTATATATATATATATATATATATATATATATATATATATATATATATATATATATATATATATATATATATATATATATATACCTCCCTTTCAATCTAACATTTTATTGGCTACTTCGTGTTTATAAATATAATATTCTTCATTTTATCTGCAGTATTGTACTGAAATAGTGTGTATTATAAAGTTCAATAGTGTTTTAAAATGTCTGAAGCCCTTCCCATCAGAAGTCGCAAATGTTTGCCCGTTGAGGCAAAAGTGATAGTTAAAAGTATCTATTTAAAGTTAATGGAACGAGGCCACGAAAAGTACTTTTCAATAATGGAGACATCAGCTTTAACAAACATCCCAGAAAGTACAGTCTGGAAAATTGTAAATAATTCGATAGCGCCTAAAAAAAAACGAAAAGAGGTGTGTCGAAATGTGTTGATTTCTGTCAAGAAGACTTAACCGCCGCAAAATTTATGAAATATATGCAGAACAAAAAGTTCCTACGTTATTGTCACTTTCAGGGAGGCTGTCCGAGGATAGTTGTGACATAAAATGTTCTACTTCAACTTTATGGCATATTCACGTCGTTTGGGCTTTTGTTAAAAAAAATAGACAAAAGGCAAGTTATAATGGAATCACGGCGCTTACAACAACTCAGAATGGAATATCTTGAAAAAATAAATACATCTAGATAGGAAAATCCAATGATAATCTACCTAGATGAGACCTGGTATAACACCCACGACACACCCAGTAAAGGTTGGATTGATAAATCTAAAAAATGCCACACCAAAGCTCCATCAAATAAAGGTAACATAATAACTATTTTACATGGGGGGTCAGAAGAAGGCTGGATACCAGAATGTCTATTTCTAGCAGCCAAGAATATTTTAGATTCTAGCTTGGATTATCATTGTGATATAACCGCTGAAGTTTTTGAAGATCGGCTTTAAAAAAACAAATTAATGCCGAATATACCACCGAATAACTGTATTGTAGTGGATAATGCATCCTATCATAGTCGCCAAATGAATAAGGTACCACGTTCCACCAGTAGAAAAAGGGAAATTCAAGCCTTTTTGTGCGAACGTGACATATATTTCCATGAAAGTTATACAGTAAATAATTGTTAGTAGTTTTAAAGATACAATTTTTCAAAGGAATATGTTTAATAATAAAATTGCAAAGGAAGCAGGACACGAAATAATTCGGCTTCCACCATATTATTGTATCTTTCATGCGATCGAGTTGATATGGCAAAAAATAAAGTCTAATATACCTGCTTATAATAATACACCCACTTTAAACAGTAGTATGATTGAGTTGATAAAGACAGAAGTCAAAAATGTAACCGTTGAAAACTGGAGAAACCGTATTCAACACGTCAAAGAAATTGAACACTCATAGAGATGTATGTACATAAATATTAATAGTTTAGAACCTGTAAAGAAACTTATTATTGATTTGTAAGATAGTAGCGAGAGCGAAATTGAACTAAATATTAATTAATAACTAAAACTGTCACAAATGTATGCGAGGACACTGTACACTATTTTAACATAAAACATTAAAATTCAACCATCTTATCACAATAAAATTTTAAACCCAATAATTATACAATCAGGTATAGTGCGGTCCTGCGCGATGCCTTGTCATTAGACAGTCATAAATTAATCACTTTCGAATCTTGTTGAATTTTGAATGGGTATAGGTAGCTAAGTCACTTTCTTAGATCGTGAAAAATACTATACAACTACATTTTCAAACGCTTTACTGAGACTAAAACAGATTTTTTGTATTTATTTTTATATTGTGAAAGAATGTGGGTATCTTAGGTGCTATAAACGTTGATAAATGACGGAATTTCCGACATCTACTTGACTATTTAGTAAATTTATATTATGGTTTTTTGAATTTGATTCAAAGAAATTCAATTTTGACTCTTTATGTGCCGTATGGAGGATTAATAAACAATTAATATTAGGAGATGGATGGTTCGTTTCTAAAAAATACTTAGCAAAGTGTCATTTTTCATTTTTTAAACCTATAAGATGCATGATGTTCTGCGAATCTTCTTTTGAAATTCCGTCGTGTTTGGCCTACGTAACAGCTGTTGCACTCTTGACACTTCAGTGACTCCTGATTTATTATGTTTATTAGTTTTATCTTTGGCATTAAAAAATATATTGGATAGTTTTTTGAGCGGGTTTTTAAAGCTATTCTTATTTTTTCGGCTGTGAGAACTTGAGATATTTTATCCGAGATATGACCAAAATACGTCAGAGGTATGAATGTTTCTCTTTCTTGGTATTCCTTTATGGGATAAATTAATCTGGTGGTTTCCAACTTAAAATAATTAATACCCTAAAAAGCCGTAAACAAAACAAAACATCTTCAGGTTAATTTATCATATAAAAAATACCAATAAAGGAAAACATTCGTACTTCTGACATATTCTGGTTCCATCTCGAATAAGTTCTCACAGCCAAAAAAACAAGAACAGCTTTAAAACCTGCTCAAAAATTATCCAATATATTTTTCAATGCCAAAGTTAAAACTAATAAACATCATAAACCAGGAGTTTATAAACGTGTCAAGAGTGCAATAGCTGTTACGCAGGTCAAACAGGACGGACTTTCAAAACAAGATTCGCAGAACATAATGCATCTTATAGGTTAAAAAAACCGGTCAAGTGCAAGTTGAACTTGCGCAATTAGTGTTCCGTACGTTGATTGCTTTTAAAATAAAAAAAATTATAATGATCAGTGACTTCACAAAACACATCCCAAATGAGTTTTCAACAAAGTCTGTTTCTTTACTGAAAATTGATGACCTTGAAATTTTTGTTTTTTTTTTTTTATACCAAATAAATTATTAGCAGCTAGCGACATGCAGTTTGAACAGGGATGTACAAAAAGTCATTCTTTAACATGCGTTGTAGCAGCTAGCGACATGCAGTTTGAACAGGGATGTACAAAAAGTCCTTCTTTAACATGTGTTATAGCAGGGAAAGTGCGAAGAAAGCTCGTTCTTACATAAAAATGTTTCAGTTTTTAATTATTCTAAAATTTCGATGTTTTCATATGTATTGCGAAGACCTAAAACACAAAAAGTCCAAAGAAAAAAATTCCTCAGCAGCTAGCGATATGCAGTTTGAACAGGGTTGTAGAGAAAGACATTCTTTAACATGTGTTGTAGCAGCGAAAGTGCGAGGAAAGCTCGTTCTTATATAAAAATGTTTCAATTTGTAATTCTTCTAAAATTTCGATGTTTTCATATGTATTGCGAAGACCTAAAGCACAAAAAGTCCAAGGAAAAAAATTCCTTAGCAGCTAGCGACATGCAGTTTGAACAGGGTTGTACAAAAAGACATTCTTTAACATGTGTTGTAGCAGGGAAAGTGCGAGAAAAGCTCGTTCTTATATAAAAATGTTTCAATTTGTAATTATTCTAAAATTTTCGATATTTTCATATGTACTGCGAAGACCTAAAGCACAAAAAGTCCAAAGAAAAAAATTCCTTAGCAGCTAGCGACATGCAGTTTGAACAGGGTTGAACAAAAAAAAGACATTCTTTAACACACGTGTTGTAGCAGGGAAAGTGCGAGGAAAGTTCGTTCTTATATTAACATGTTTCAATTTGTAATTATTCTAAAATTTCGTTGTTTTCATATGTAGGTAATGCACTCGTGATAATTTTCGTTCAATCTACACCCCGTGGAGAAAATTCTAGAATTTTTTTTCAAAATTTTTTGATAAGTACTTTTCGAGATAAGGCGGGTGGACAGCGATTTTTCGCAATTTTTTTAAAAATAATACGAAGAAAAGTGCGCGCAAGTATTACATTATATATATATTTTTTACTCGTGTTTTCACAAGCTTTCATTTGACACCACACTCGATTACCTAGTAAAAATTTTTTTTTTTCACTTCCGATTTCACCCCCCCCAAAAATTAACCCCTTAAGTCAAAATTTAACTTTCAAAACTACATGGATCTGATGAGGCCATCAATTCCTATATTATTACCAAATTTCAACTTTCTATGACAAATAGTTTCGGAGAAAATCGGGTGTGATAGACAGACCGACAGACAGACACCGAAGTCATCTTATAAGTGTTCCGTACGGAACACTAAAAATACGTCGTCTTTAAAATTGTTAACAATAAAATTACTAAATCAATTTTCAGTAAAGATTTGTTGTGGTCTGTTGAAAACTCATTTGGGGTGTGTTTTTGTGAAGTCTCTGATCATTTTATACTTCCTTTACAACATTTTTTATTTAAAAGCAATCAACGTACGGAACACTAATTGCGCAAGTTCAACTTGCACTTGACCGGTTATTTTTAAATCATTTCGGTTTTTCACAATGGTTTATTAAAACTAGTTTTATATGCACTGCGTTGCATTTTTCGTATCTATTTTAGGTGTTTTATGGTTCTTTATTTCGTAGTCATGCCTGTAATGAAATTTCAATTCGATAATCTTTCTCACTTACTTTTTCCGTTTATGACAGTCATGGGAGGTTCGAAAATGTTCTCTAGTATTAGGGCTCTCAAAGGTATAAAGAAAAACATAGAGTCAAAAGAATATGTGGCTTTGTCACACAGTAGCGTCCCATTTATAAAGATAATTGATCCAATAAAGTCAAATAAAGATTTGATAGGTAATTAACTGATTCTGAAAATATATCTATTATAAAATAGTTAGCACCAAATAATAACTAAATAATTTTAGTATATCTTCCTGTCCTTATTAAAGGAAATATTGAATTCGTGATAAAATCCCATTACGAGATTTTCGCATTTTGTCGTATTTCATGGCCTCTACATGACGAAAAACATAGTGTCCCTTTTCGGTTAGTCTGTTGGAAAATGGAACCTACAAGGTTAAAGCAAGATAGCTTAGAATATTTCCTGCATTCTGGTGAGAATTTTCCTGATTTTTGATTGGAATACTGAATAAACTTTAAGCATAATTATTTGTTTGTTAAATATATAAGGGTTAAAAGTGTAGAAGAAGTAGAAAAATCTGAAAATTTTGTAATTTTCTTGTTGTTTTCAAACATTTGTAGTCAAACATATCAAGAGATAAAGCTGTGGTACAGGAAGTTGGAGGCATTGCTCCATATATTGTTTCATTATTTTTAATTATGTATAGTCTTGTATATAAAGACGTGTGTGAACGCGAGCGTTGTCGTTTGTGGAACAAAACTTGCTTTCTCAGTAATCTTGGGCGTTTCTCTTTTAATTCTTGACGCAAAAGGGTGCAATAGTAAGTCGAGTTTATCGTTTCGCCTTTCGGCGGTAGTCCACCCATAATAATACCTTTAGTATCCCAAAAAACTGACGCCATGACTTTGCCAGCAAACAGAATTGCCTTCGCTTTCTTTCGGGTCAGTTCACCAGATTTTTTCCACTGCTTGAATTGCTGTTTTGACTCTGGAGTATAGTGGTGAACCCAGGTTTTGTCCATTGTCCCCAACCTGTTAAGAAAATCTTGTAGATCAGCCTCAAACATCTCCAAACAGTCGCGAGAAATCGTAAGTCGAAATCGTTTTTGTTCAACTGAAAGCAATCTGGGGAACCATCTAGCGGAAACTTTAAAAAATTCGCGTTCGTTGGCAATGATGTTTTGTGTTCGTTCACACGAGATGCCTATAGTGTCTGCAATCTCCCTGATAGTTAATCTACGGTCTTTCAATATGAGATCACGCACTTTGCCAATGTTTTCTTCACTCGTAGACGTCGTGGGCCGGTCGGAGCGTGGGTCATCTTCCATGCTCTCTCGTCCACGTTTAAATTCTGCAACCCATTTTTTCACAGTAGTATATGACGGAGCAGATTCCAATACTGTTGTTTTCAAATCATCGTGGATCTCCTTTGGTGCTAATCTTTTTTTAAACAGGTACTTGATGACCGCACGTTGTATCAATTTTTTCCATTTTTCTAAAAACGCTGCAATTGGTCTCACTAAACTCGTTCTAACTTAAAGACCACAAATTCTACAGCAACAAAATTTTATACTATGACAACCAAAGAAAGTATGAACTTATTGAGGGTACTATAGTAAAAATATTATAATTATTTTTTGGTGAGGCCGCGAACTTTTCAATTCAACCTCGTAGTTTAGTTTTTAACCGACTCACAGTGATTCGGCAAGAACATGCTAGCGGGACAATATTCATGACGTAATTTCCAGGAACCACTGATAACGACTTGTAAACAACCCCCCCCCATTTAACGAATTCCAAGAATTAATTTGTTTATCACTTCATAAAGGTATCTTATCAGGGGGTCAAAGTAACCCTTATAAGAGAGGTCATTTTCATATGCAAATCAGTTGCATTTTATGCACACTTGTGATAACATATTTTAAAATTGGTAGCAAAGTGAAACGAGTTTTTTGTTGTGATGGAATATTCTGTTGAAGGTATATACTCTATTATGACTTATATTTTTTATAAAAAATAGGTATACTTTTGGTGTAATATCAATTTGTAAATGTATAGTAAATCCAGCAAATTTTACATTAATTGTAAACTTTAAAAGTAGCAACTTTTTTTATCCACATATATCCACCTAGATTTTTCTATATGTAATACCTACAACATTCAGGCACAGATTCATATATATTATAGACTCCGAAAAGGCCCGAAACTAAAATTATTTATTTTTTTCAGAACGAGTCGTAACTATGACAAAAATGGAGTTTTTGAAGAATGGCTAAAACATGACAAAACTGAACGAAACAGTGGCATTTTTTATTATATAAGTGAAAAATTCAATATGTCTGATGTTTCTGACGATTCTCCAAAACGACTCAAAATGAAAATATCAACCCTTTCAGCAAAATTCAATCAAAAGTGGACTTCTTTAAAGTGTAACAAAGAAATGTTTCTAATCGAACATAAAGATTGGTTAGAGGGATCCGGAATCGAAATAAAGATGTGTGTTAACCAGCCGTGCACTTCAACATCATCAGCGGCTCTTTCCGTAGGGCGACCCAGAAAATCATTTGAAGACTCATCAACGAAAACGAAGAGACGGAGAGTAGAAGATCTTTTGGAATCGCGAAGTGCAAGTGAGTTTATTACAGCAGCTGAGTTAGCTACTCGAAAAGAAGGGCATCGAAGTGTTGCTAATCAGATCCATAACGTCGCGGTCAGTGAAACTAGAGAAAAGAATAAGTGTTCTGAACAAAGTCGGCAGTTAACACCAGACGAAGCCTTAGCTTATTATGTGGACTCGAAATCGACTTCTCACTCATATAAATAAACAAGAAAATGGTCAATGAAAGCGGGACATCAAGTGTATCCATCGTTTTATAGTTTAGGTAAGTCCAAAGCTTCTTGTTGTCCTTCTGACGAATATATTTCTGTGACTGAATCTCGAGCTGAAATTAAACTTCACCCGATTTTGGATAAAATGGCTGAACGATTAGTTAAAGCTCAGACGGAAGTCATTAGAAGTGTGTTACCTCGTTCATATTATACGTTGGTAAGCAAATGGGGCTGTGATGGGAGTTCGGGGCATAGCACGTATAAGCAGAAATTTGAGAACACTAACGCTACAGACGAATTTTTGTTCGTATACTCATTTGTCCCTTTGAGACTGCTTGATGGCGAAACTGTGATCTGGCAAAATCCAAGACCTTCCTCTACTTTATATTGCCGTCCTATTAAGTTTATTTTTGCCAAGGAGACAAAAGAGTTTACGAAAAAAGAAACTTCTAAAATTTTAGATGAAGTAAGTCAGCTTCTTCCAACATTATGTAACGTTGCTGGATCTCAAATCTCTGTTAAACACGATTTGTTGTTGACAATGACTGATGGCAAAGTGTGCAATGCCTTAACAGACACAAGTTCAACACAAAAGTGTTATATTTGCGGTGCCACCCCGTCTACTATGAACGAGGAGTCAAAAAAATATCCCAGCAACGAAGAACGCCTTGCATTTGGTTTATCTACTTTACATGCATGGATCCGCACGTTTGAATGTTTGTCACATCAGCTATCGTTTAGAAATAAAAAAGTGGCAAGTCAGGGGAGATAACGACAAAGCTATTGTGAAGCAACGCTCACAAGAGATACAAAAAGTGTTTAAAGATCGTATGGGTCTCATTGTAGATAAACCAAAACCTGAGTATGGTAACACAAACGACGGAAACACAGCACGTAGATTTTTTTCCAAAGCTGAATTGAGCAGCGAAATTACAGGATTAGACGTAAACCTTATTCGTAGATTTCATGTAATTTTAAGAACTTTGTCATCGGGATATGACATAAATTATATAGAATTCGAAAAGTTTTGTGTTGATACTAGAAAATTATACCTTGATCTGTATTCGTGGTATTCCATGCCCGTTACTGTGCATAAAATTCTTGTACACAGCGCGGAAGTTATAAAGTCTTTTCTTCTTCCCATTGGACAACTCTCCGAAGAAGCCCAGGAGGCAAGAAATAAAGACTGTCGTAGATTCCGTGAACGGCACACCAGGAAGCGGTCACGTATTGCCACAAATACAGATCTTTTGAGAATGCTTTTAATTACGTCTAATCCTGTTATCAACTCGTATAGAGAATTACCGCGAAGAAAATTTACTTCTTTGCCATCGGAGGTTCTGCAGTTGATTATCCCACCTTCATTGCCATCCGAAACACCATCAGTAAGTCATCATCACGAATTAAATGAGGAGGATTATTTACTCTCTGAATATTCTACTGAATGGGAGAGCGGTGATGACGACTCATCTGATGGTGATTAGTAGGTTTAAGTATTATTCTTATTTTATTGTGTGTTGTAGTTGCTTATAATTCATGCCTTAGTATATAAGTTATTTAATATTATATTTCTTTTACTTATACACCTTGTTATTGTAAATAATTGATATATAGATACTGTTATTGTACTAATTTATTTTAAAAGAAATAATATTTTGTAAATTAATAAATGTGGGTACTATCATTATGATTTTTATTTTTTTCCTAGAAATTTGTTTGTAAACAAACATGATTGTGCTTTTCACACATAATGAGTAGGTAGACGTATGTAGCTAATTAAAGAACAATTAGCGACAATAGTGAACAAATGAGACACATTAGTAAACCACTTCCGTCTTGCAGCTACATATTTCGATGAATACACATACAGTACACATTTTTCAACTTTTTTTTTCTTAAAATAGCTTAAGATACCTGGAATATATATAAACAATTGAAATAAGTGAAGAAATAATATTGTCCCGCTAGCTTGTACTAGTCGAGACACTGTGCGACTTGAAAAAGGAGGAGGTTCCCAATTCGACGCGTATGTATTTTATTTTAATGTTCCCGCATAACTCTGGCAAATATGTACCGATTTGGATGATTCTTTTTTTATTCGATAGAGTACACATTCGAGTCCTATATAAATGTTGTTGAAATTAGTTATGTAATTTCTCAAAAACATTAGTTATGTAATCTTTCAGAAACTTGAGATAGTTCCATATATATTTTATTGAAATTAATTATGCAGTTTCTGAAAAAAAAATCCCTGAAAAACTTAAATTTTTATAATAAAATACCGATAACTCTGGCAAATATGTACAGATTTAGATGATTCTTTTTTTATTCGAGAGAGTACACATTGGAGATGGTCTTAGATAAATTTTGTTGAAATTGTTTATGTAGTTTCTGAATAAAAATTTTTTAACAAAAAAAAACGACTCCAAAAAACAGCACACAAAATTTTGCCACTATAATAATCAATTATAGAGCGTACTAATAATATTCACACCTAATTAGATAATAAAATACATAAAATGAAATTATACTTTAAATGTACATTTAATGATACTTATACTCGTAATAAGCACAATAGGCATGATGACTAATTTTGAAAAACTATTCCACGATGTTCTTATGGAACTACTATTTCCAAGAAAATAAACATTTCTGGAGAAATTACAGATTTCCTAGCATAAAATTGGCCTTTTTTAAACTAATTTTGAATTTCATGCCAAAACGCTCGCAGGTGTCATGGCGTCTGCTCGTGACGTCACGCTCTTGTAAACTCCATGTCAACAACAGTGAAATACAATAATTTTGTTATTTTATGTGTTTAAAATGAATTCTAAAGTATATAAGTGGTGTGCGGTCCCTCAGTGTAAAAACACATCGATACAAACTCCTAACAAGTTATTTGTTTACGTTCCAAACAAAAAAATAATAAGAAATAAGTGGCTCACTCTTGCGCGCCGAGACCCAGCAGTTATTTCTCCAAATTCTTCAATTTATTGCTGTGAAAACTATTTTTATGTAAGTTTCAAAATAATATTTTGTTATTATGAATGAGGTGTCTCGTAATAATCTTGTTTGAGAAATGGTTAATTATCTAAATAATACCGTTAGATAGTCAAATCACTATTGAGGTTAGGTGTAATTTCTTTAATGTTATCATCCACTACTGTTTATTTAATGGATACTTTATTCTTGTTCAAGTTGCCAATCAGAATTACATTCAGTATATATCAACATTTTTATAACAATCATAACCGAACCTAAAACTAATAAAACCATGACGTAGAAATAAAGCGCAGTTTTTATGGATCTTTGAGTTTTAAATTGTAGTTTTAATACAGATTACTTATATACTTACATAGAAGTTTTGATATTTCTAAATTTTGTTTGGCGCAAGAAACTCTCCAAGCATCAACAAATCAATTCTAGGTAAATTAGAGCTATTTGCCTTGATAAATTCGTCTTCCATCGCTAACGTTTCTTGGTTCTAGTTTTTGTAACACAAAACTAGGCAACTCGATAGTTCAAAATCACAAATTAATTGATAAATGGTGCAGAGACTATCGTTAACACAAGAGAAGTTTGACCGAAATAACGATTACTTAGGCGTGACGTCATTCGCTCTAATTGGTGTTCCACATAACATGGCGGATTGCTGTATTTTGCATTTTTATTTTAACAAAAATAATATTAATTTCTTTTAATGTAAAAATAAGAACATTTTTTAGAAATTTTTTATTCTATTTCATTATTTAAAGTCATAATTTCGGTGATTCATTCTTACTGTCATCATGTCTATTACTAGGGCATGTAGGCTATTATTAACTCAACGGTTCCAAACTGAATATTTTGCAAACACTTAGTTACGAATATACATAAAAACTTTGACAAAAAAACCGACTTCAAAAAAACAGCACACAAAATTCTGGCACTATAAAGTAAATGAAGCCGTTAAAAAAAATTGATATTTACACAGAAAATTGGCGCCGACTTCAAAAGTTATCTTTTTAGGAAGAAATCATAATAATAAATATTAACGGTGTTTAACATTTTGTAGGATTTGTTTATGCAGAATTAATAACTGAATTGTCAAATTAAAGTAATATCTTATTTTAGAGGTATTCAAAAACATTATTAGTGTTCCGTACGGAACACTTATGACTTCGGTGTCTGTCTGTCTGTCACACCCGATTTTCTCCGAAACTATTTGTCATAGAAAGTTGAAATTTGATAATAATATAGGAATTGATGGCCTCATCAGAGCCGTGTAGTTTTGAAAGTTAAATTTTGACTTAAGGGGTAGTTTTGGGGGGTAAAATAGGAAGTGAAAAAAATTTTTTTTTTTTACTAGGTCATCGAGTGTGGTGTCAAATGAAAGCTTGTGAAACCACGAGTAAAAAATATATATATAATGTAATACTTGCGCACACTTTTCTTCGTATTACATACATATATATATATATATATATATATATATATATATATATATATATATATATATATATATATGTATATATATATATATATATATATATATATATATATATATATATATGTATCTATATATATATATATATATATATATATATATATATATATATATATATATATATATATATATATATATATATACACGTATATATAAATGTAATACTTGGGCTCACTTTTCTTTGTATTAATTTTAAAAAATCGCTGTCCCTCCACCTTATCTCGAAAAGTACTTATCTAAAAATTTTGAAAAAATTCTGGAATATTCTCCACGGGGTGTAGATTGATCGAAAATTATCACGAGTGGATTACCTTTAATAATTTTTTTGGTATATATAAAAAAACAAAAATTTCAAGGTCATCAGTATTCAGTAAAGATTGGAAACAAACTTTGTTGAAAACTCCTTTGGGGTGTGTTTTGTGAAGTCATTGAATCATTTTATACCACCGTAATTTTTTTTTTATTTTAAAAGCAATCAACGTACGGAACACTAATTATGCAAGTTCAACTTGCACTTGACCGGTTATTTTTTACTTTATAGTGGCAAAATTTTGTGTGCTGGTTTTTTGAAGTAAATTTTTTTTGGTAAAAGTTTATCATCGTTACTGATGGTGCCAACATGTTTTTTTTTGGCACTGAGCAGTTCTGCCATATATCTTGTATATTTGGGATGCCACAACATCCAGCCACTATCATCGACTCGCTAGGCACACTCTATACTTCCTGCGCTACCAAGGCCGGCACTAACATGACTAGTGTTGTGAAGCGTCGTTTTGCTAAAGATTCAAAAATCTCAATGATATTTGGCGTTGTATATTAATATTTGGTGGATTTATTATTATTTCTGGAACAACATTGTTCCAAAATTACTTTGATTCTCAATTAACTTTTCGGGTGACACGTTTCCAGCAAAAAAATAAAATGAACTTATGCAGTTTAAGCCTATATAATTTACTTTTCTAGTAATTACAAAAAATATCTATATCAATTGCCATTATTGGTTAATATAATTATAAAACACACTCGATTGGCGCCGTGTTGTCACCAAATACGCACTAATCATCAACATCTGGCATTGGCAGGTCGCAGCATAGAGCAACATTGGATATTAATTAACAGCACTGCGGTATAATTATTGTTCTGTGTCAGTATCAGACAGCGGGAGATCTATGCGCTCCTTATGTAGGAAATGCATGTGTCTGTTGTTATTGTTATCGGAAGGGAGGGTAGATTAAAACTGCAAAGAATTATCAGTTAAGTATAGGGAATAACAGTGGCGTAACTCAAGTGTTAAGAAGCAGAAGGCGAGTACTAAAAAATTTCGGCGATTTATAAACGCAAGAAAGGACATTAGTAACACCATAGATATATAAATATTGCTGATTCTAATTAATTTTATTCTGGAAATGACCCTACGAGGAGGAGCTTTGCATGTAGTCATGAAAATAAGGTTTACAAACAATTCTGCAGTGACTAAGACGTTACAGGATGGAGATAATATAATAATTAGGAATGAAAATTTAAATAACTATAAGACCAACACTTATGTTTAGTGTATTAGAGCTGGCAATTGTTCCGACACCCTGTGTCTTTTTTTGGAGCAAGATGCAAATAAGTTACCTGATTATAAGAACTAAATTAATTAACAATATTCACCATAATACCTAGAACTAGTTCCACGAAGTGGACCCTCATCGAATCCATCATTGAGTAATAAACCTGAGGATTTTTCTTGTTAATCTCTATCTGCTCTAAACAATTCGATAAATTCCCTTTCTTTTCATTGTGCAACATTCTGAAATCTCCATTGAAAGTATGATTTTCAACTATTAAATGGGTGGCCCAGTTCCATACTTTCCTAACCTTCATTTTTATTGTTACGTAAAAAAAAAGATGTAAAGTAGATTAGCGGCAATAAAAAAAAAACATCTAAATTGGAAACATCTCAATATATTTTGTAAAGAAACAAGTTATTACTTTAACTGAAACTCATATACTGAAAAATTAAACTTTAACATGCTTTTGATATAAACTCTTTTGATATAAATGCTTTTGATATAAACTCTTAAGCAACTTTGGCGCTAATATAAACTTTAAATAAGTAATATAATTGTTGGCTAGGCAACGATAAAAAAAGAACGAAAACATTATTTTATTCATCATTTTCAACGTCCAATTCAATTGGTTCATCGCTTGAAGCGACTTATAAAAATTGTGATGCTCTGGAAGTACATATTTGAGAAGATCAATCAAATCCTTCTTTTTTTCCTTTGTAATAGGTCGCCCACGGGGATACAACATTGTTAGTTCACAGGGAAAATCAAGTACAGGTCGACCACGACCAACCCTTTTCGCTAAATCAACTGCACTGAAGAGAACATCATTTTCAACGTAATTGTATTTGTAATACATCTTTTTTGGCTTCTCCTTACGTAGTTATATCCATCTAATTTTCAACCACTCCACTTTGTCTTTGTCTACAGAGATTTTTCGGTTAGTTATGGATTCTTTCAAACTTCTTGTACTAAAAAAGTGATCTGCTGCCATCTGAGGCACAGTAAATTTGAGTTTTTTTTCTTTTTAGCTTTTTGAATTACATTTAGCCAATCATTTGAATGAAAAATATAGGGGTGTTGTTTTTTTTCTCGTTCTATTATACCAAAATCTTGGTCATAGCTTCTCTAGCTGCGTATAGCTAGGTATAAAAAACTTTAAATTTATTTTTTCAATTTCTGTGCATTGCAAAATATAGCTGAGTGCCAACACAACTTTATTGTGGCGATTTTAACCTTCGCAACTATCACTGTAAAGAGTCATTTCCTTTGGTAAGCAGTTTTGAACGTGGTAATTAAACAAGACGATACTTCCTGGGCTCCTCTTGAAGCTGTGTGTTCTTCCCGAACATGCATGTGCCAACATTATTGACCTCGTCATTATTAGATTTACACCCAGAGTTGTCGCTTGTAATATACCACACCAGTGGATAAAAGAGGAATTGGTAAAGTCTTTTGAAGATGAAAAACTATAACCTGTTTTGTTCCATTACTGGATTTAGCGATATCTGTATCCCTTTTTTTCATATTTCGTATTGCATCTACTCTCTGCAAATGCAGGTCGTGTTGAATTTTAGCATTAGTTTTGTCTTCTATGCCAAGTGTATTAATTGTTGCCTTAAATTCGTCACATGTTTGGCAAGTGTCTTTTTCAGATTGATGAAAATTTAAGTTAAATTTGGTGTTGAATATGTGTCGAAACATATACAGTGATACTGACCGATGTCTGTCTGTAGTGCACTGATTTGTGTACAAGTCATACATGATTTTCATATTTAGATCGGGATTTAGATATTTTATGTTACTATCCCTGCGACAATAATGACTTTTATATGAAATTTCCCAATAAAACTGCTTACCATACTGCTTGCTTATCGTTTGTACTGGTTTTGTTATATGGTACATGTTTCCCTCGTCGATCCAGTACAGGAGTTCCGATTCCTTGCTTTTGTTCAATGCATTGGTTAAAGTTTCATCGTAAACTGCTAGAGTTTCTCTAAAGAACTTTTTACAAACTACTTGATCCTTACCCATGTCATCTTAAAGCATGTAAATTCGTGTTTTTTTTTCTACGACTATTTTCGTTTTTAGTGTATTTTCTGGCAACGTTTGAAACCTGTATTTCACCAGCGAGAAATGCTTGCTTAATGTCCCAATTCATTCTATAGAATCCTTCAAAAATCTGCTTCCTTCTACCTTGAGATATTTTCTCTGAACAACGAAGATGACATCTACAATCTGTTATAACACAGCTCTTTCTTAGAATAACTTTTCCTGTGATGGAAACATATTCTTCACTCCGTTCTTATCTGTATGCGGTTTTCTAATCCGCTGTCTTCCTTGCTGTACATTGGCTTGAGTTCTAACCGCATCATCCTCACTTTGACTTTGATCTAATTGAAAAAATAATCAAATTAGAAATTTAAAAAATACAAAAATGCGTGTTGAAACTCTCGCAGAATATTCAGGGACAGATATGCCTATTCAAAAAAATAGGCTAATAGGAACCAAATAAATAAGATACGTATAGAGTATCAAACAAAAACCTAACCCAAAGTATAAACTAAACGGCGTTAGTAAATTTCACACCAAGACTACCTGCGCCCTTAATACAACATGTAAATTCCACACTAACCTTATAAGGGTGCTTAAATCTTACAGGTAATTTCCACGCCAAGCAAATATAATTATGCTTTATTCACCTAAATAAAATTGGACGGATTTCTTTTAAATCAGTTTTTATTGAAAATTTTAGATATTTGCAAAAATATATGTTTTTATTTCATAGTAGAATAATATTGATAAAACAAGAACTTTTTGCTAAATACATAATAATAATAATACAATTGGAGAAATTTCCTTACATATACTAGATAATGCTACAAACCTATACATATCTACTCGTATTTATATGTATTTACAAAACAGGTTGAGAAAAATAGTAGACACATTTTAAAAAATGAAAACGATTAATATTTCCTAATTGTCTTTGTTCATAAAGATTTTTTAAATGTTTTAATTTTTGATTATTATGATTATTACTTATTTTAGACTCGTCGACACTTTGTATTTTTATATATACGTTAATCTGAAATTCTTTCAGCCTATCGATAAAAGTATACAGAGACGGATGTGTAGAATAAAAAGACTTATTTAGCTGGGAATGGAAGGACTTACTACAGTTAGTCGGTCGAGTTAAAGATGGACTCGATTCTGCCCATATTTCAACTGGAAAATCGGCTCCTTCCTCTATATACGTTTCTAGTAGGTAATCACAAAATTTATTTAAACGTTCATCCTCAGGATTTATAGAATATAAATCGTATGCAAAACTGTCACCTAATTCTTCGGGTGCTAAATAGGACAAGCCGAAACAATACTTTAACCAACGACCAATTTCAGAATTTTTGTCGCAATATTCTTTAGCCAGACCTAGATTCTGTATCTTGCGAAACCAAGATTGATGTAAATGAAATCTACATCCTAACACTTTAGCATTTGGCCAAACTTCAGATACTGCCTTATGAATAGATTTTTCGAAGTCAATAGTAATTTTTTTCTGGATTGAAATACAGTGTATCTGTTGAATAAATCTTACATTTTAATAATGTGAAGAGGTTTTTGTATGTTTCAGCTCTCTTATTACGCAATAAGCAAAATAATAATGGAATGTAATGACCGTTTGCAAAACCATGCACTGTAAATAACTGTGTAGAATATTTAGTGCAGTGTGAAAAGGTGCCGTCCATATATATATATTGGATATTTTACACAACATATTGACATTTGTAGTGCAAGAAAAAACAATAACGCCACTTTCGAGTTCATTGATATATAGAAAATTCTCACCTTTGTTAGTTTTGATATCAAATGTCTCTAAAACACTATGCACCTCCTCAGCACTTCTTGGATTACGTCCTGGCAAAAATTTTCGTCTATGGTTATAAATGTTTTTTCTAATATATTCGACATCTTTTTCTGTTACTGTTGCAGGCAGCGTGTTTTGTAGTTCTTGTCAGATAATTTTAGATGGCCTTTCACTCATATGCTCTCCGGCTTTTCTTTTGCAGAAATTACTAATTAGTTGCCGATTCAGCTTCTTGGTGTCGGCTTCGTGTGTATGGAGTCCTTCACTTCTGGTAACTAAATTCTCGGGCCCGACGGTGAAGACTTTTGATTTGCAATCTTTTTTTGAACATCTCCAAAATGTTTCTCCACATTTTAGCACCTTCTGTCGAAAGTAAGTGTAGTAATTCACACATAACATGTCCTTTCCTCGATTACTTTTTATTAACTTTGCTTCCATATTAGCAACACTTTAAAAAATATACGCACAACCAAGTAATAATCACAAATTAATAATATGTACTAAACTGATATGTAGAAGGGTTTAATAATCATTTAATTGAACAGGCCGGTGCGTACCACCCCCATTTATCAACCCTCATCCTCTACCTGAAAGTACTTGGTGTGGAATTTACTTCTGCAATTACAATCCCTTAAATATGTCTAGGTCATAAACGGATTAGTAGTGTGGAAATTACCTGCGCTCAAACTAAATATTATATTATATTTTGTTTGTTCTAAATATAATTTTTCTACATTTCTTGTCAAAAATGCTATGCCTAACTTGACATGTATGTTTTTGTTTTCAGTAAGAGCACAATATGTCTAACCCTCATTTTGTTTGTAATATTTAATATAATATTTAATATAATATTTATGTAACTTGGAAGTAAAAAACTATATACCAAAAATATTCTTCTTACCTTTAGTTTCGTCATCTGGCACAAAATTGTTATCATTATCACTATCATCACCTGATAAATCGGATAAACAAAAAGCCTAGACGTTTGCAGCCGCCATGTTCTGTTGTTTAGGCAGGATTGACTTAAACTGTGTCACCGTAGGTTTTGATTGCTAAAGTTGTTTATAGATGTCAGCCTTGATTTACGATAAATAATAGGATAGGCAATTTTGGCACAAACCGATATGATGGCTTTGAACTGAAAGAGCACAAAAGCGGGAGATTTAAAAATTTGTTTGTTAGGCAAGTATGGTACCGATCCACACAAATGTTTAGCGTAGTGAGATATATTATTTTTCATTCATTCGTAAAGTCCTGTTTTCTCTTCTTTTCTTTCGGGAGTTTTACGAATTATGCTGTGGCACTTGTAATGTAACTTATATAGGACAAACAGGCAGATCTTTTTATAAAAAAAAGGATCATAAAAAAAGTTATAGAATGAAAAATAACACAGTTAAAAATCATACTTTCATTGCAGATTTCAGAATATTGCACAACGAAAAGAAAGGAAAATGATTGAATTGTTTAGAGCAGGTAGAGATTAACAAGAAAAATCCTCAGGTTTTTTACTCAACGATCAATTGGATGGGAGTGGGCCTCCTTTATTGAACTTGTATAACTTGTTAAATTTATTATCTATACTATTACACAGGGGAACATCTGTTTTGGTGTCGAGGTTTTTTGAGCTGATTCTATATCAATTTGATGTCCTGAATTCAAATAACGTATTCATTTGTACCTAGGAGCTCAACTTTTTAAGATATACAATTTTAGAGAAATATAAGTTACATTATTGTAACTCAAATCCGTAAGTGTAGTAAACAAAAGTAGATACGAAATTTTTATTTTAGTTATACAAAATACAATATTATGTCGTACTTACAAACAAAAAAAAAACATTGAAGAAATGAAATAGTCACTCAACACTTGGAAAGCTTCTTTTCCGCGACATTCTTGAATGTTTTTTTAAACAGTCCCTTTTTAAACTCCGGCAGTAATCTGCCATCATGTGCATGTCCCATCTTCCTTGGTAGCGGTCCTCCATAACTTTAATATCTTGGTGAAATCTTTCACCTTGTTCCTCACTCATGTCTCCTAAATTTTCTGGAAAACGGTCTAAGTGGCTGTGTAAATAGTGTATTTTAATACTCATATTGCACCCTAAGGATTTGAAACTATTAAGCATCTTGTTAACCATTTCAACATAGTTTTGAGCTTTATGTTTGCCTAGAAAATTTTCTACAACTGCAACAAATGATGTCCAAGCTTCTCGTTCAACTTGATTCATTGAATTTATGAAGGCAGGATCCTTAATTAATTGTCTTATTTGTGGGCCGTCAAATATCCTTGCTTTGAGTTTTTCTGTGCTCAACTGATGCATTTTTACCCCTATATATGCAAAACAAGACCCATTCCTATCAAGAGCCTTTACAAATTGCTTCATTAAGCCCAACTTTATATGTAACGGAGGAAGTATGATTTTTTCTCTTTCAACCAAAGCGTCGTTAATGACATTCTTTTCCCCAACGTCCATGTTTTCTCTCTGAGGCCAATCTTTTCTAACCCAGTGGTGTGTTTTGTCCCTACTATCCCAGAGGCACAAGAAACACGGATATTTCGTGTAACCACTTTGCTGCCCAAGAAGAAAGTTTACCATTTTTAAGTCTACACAAATCATCCATTGATGTTCGTAATACTTTATCTTCTGCAAGACCAAAGCTATGGTATTATATTCTTCTTTCAGTTTCGTTGAGTGAGCTAGTGGTATTGAACCATATTTATTCCCATTATGTAGAAGGACACATTTTAAACTTCGCTTTGAACTGTCAATAAATAGGCGCCAATCATCTGGAATATATTCAGAAAGTTCCATTTCTTTCGTGACAAAATACAAGATTGTCTTCTTGAGAAAAGAATGGTAGCAGATCTTTTTCTCTTGTACGGTAAAAAAGGTAATTTTGGTTCCTTGTTCCAGTAAATTTTTGTCGTTCAACCTAGAAGCCAGTACTTCAGAAGCTTTTTTCGATAAATTGAGATCCCTGGTGAGATCATTTAATTCATTTTGATTGAAGCGTTGAGGAACTGATGACGTCCCCTCATAGTCACTGTTAGTTTCATTAGCATCAGAACTTTTATTAGCATCAGAAGAGCGATCAGAGGGAAAATATTCGTCATCAGAGATATGTGGTAGCTGATGAAATGTTGGAATCGGTATTTCATCTGAGTGCGGGATAGGGCGTATTGCCGAGTCTAAATTGGGATAAGTCCACTTACTGCGGTTATTTCGATTGATTCCATTAGTATTTACTAAACAGAAATAACAATCATTGAAGTGGTTTTTTGGTTCTCTCCAAACCATTGGTACGCCGAATTTTAGACATTTTCTTTTCCCGGTAGTCCACTGCCGTAAATGCTCTGTACAAGTTTTACATACGAGATGCGGGGCCCACGTTTTGTCCTGATCACCAAGCTTAACTCCAAAGTATCCAAGATACGTTCGCTTTACAAAGTCAGTAATAGTTTGTCTGTTTTGTTGAAACATGTATTCTCCGCATATATAGCAAAACACATCAGGTTGATTTACACAACTTCTTCTTGAACTGGAACCCGAACTCATTTTAATTCTGTTCAATAACACAAAAACACTCTTTTCTTAATATAAAATAACACGCCGAATTCGATCTACTCTCATTAGTAAGAACGCACAAACTGACGAGACTTACCCGAGTTATGTTAAGTGATTAAAAGGGTCAGTTCAGGTACCTGATAGGCAATGGTTCTACTATTTATAGATTTACCTGGAATTTACTCAATTACAGACTGACAATAAAACCATTGTACCTACATTAATGAATATATAATAATTTTAGAACTCTCATAAATGAATATACTGAATAAAAACCACATTGGTAGATAAGTTGATGTATCTAAAAAAGTAGAGCTGATAGAGAAAAACGGATTGCGTGTATAGATTTAGCGTCCCAAATGTAGTTAAAATCAGCTCTAAAATCCCAGGCACCAAAACAAAAATATTTTTTTGTTGCCCTGTGTTATAGAAGTAAGTACCGTAATTATGATCTACATTTGTATAACGTCATAGGTAAAACTGTCATCATAATACTACTCTATCATAGATGATAGATGACACAAGCATGCTCTATATTTTTGCTGTACCACTACAATGTAGTCGTCTACGACAAACTTTAAAATAAGCTTATAATTCCACACCTTCCCTTATATGCTGAAATGGGAAATTGTGAATTTTTTCATCGAATCACTACATTTTAAGTGATTATTTTTCGCAAAGTTATACTGACTTATAAGTAAGTCATGTCATATGTTCTAAGATATATGTACATACCTATATTATCTTAAGGAAAAATTGAATGCAGTCTACAAAATAAACTTAAATGAACACCAATGGACGACCTGAATGTGGCGGTTCATTTCTCAATAAGTTTCAACCCATATAATGTTGCCTGCGGCAGATCTAGGTTTTGTTTTGTGTACGTGCATGTGTCGATACAAAATAGTATTCCTTGAGGCAGATATCATCATATCTACTCTATGATAGGATAGGAAATGAAACCAACAAGGTTTAGATTTTTAAAATGATAAAGTCGGGAGAAATGGCATGGAAAAAATGAATAAATCGACAGAAAAAGACAAAAGAGTAATGTATTACGATCTGTCAAATGATGATCAGCAGTCGGAAAACCCACACTTTAGATACCCGAGTCCGTTATTCACCGCAACCATTGAAAGGTAGACTAACCATGTGGAAACAGTAAACTCCCTCAGTCAGGTACGGCTGCGCATGAATTTACTAACGGAGACCACCATCATACAGACCCAAATATAGAATCCGTTGTATAGAGGTTCTTGAAACTCAAAATGAACCATGGAAAATCGGAAAGAGAGGTGAACAACTCGGCAGACAGGGACTAATAATACTAACAAAGGTAGAAATAGACACATTACTTAACCTCTTCGGGCTCAAGAGAGAATTGACGTAAATTTTTTGCTGCCAAGTGAAATAAATACTCTTCAGGGGTCCCAAAACATTAATCATTATAGATAAATTTTTTTAAAAGCGCAGTTTTTTCAAAAATTGTGGTATCACAAATGATACTTTGGGTCTGTACGATGCTATTAAAACAATTAAGGTTTTTTTTCAGTATTTATTTGTGAAATTTAGAAAAACAGTTTCTTTTAATACTGCAGCATAAAAATACATTGCATTCAACACATTTGCAAAAGGTTAAGTGTGTGCACCCAGGATATATGCATTTTGACCTACATTTTTGTTTCTCGCTAACGAATTCCGGGAGATGTTTCGCTTCTTGTTTTCGTAAACGTTTGTCAGGAACTGGCATAATTTTTCTTGTTTTCCTTGGAGGTTCATTGTTCTCTTCTTCAGTAGTTGTCGAAGTTGATTCATGTCGTTTTTCACTGTACAAAAGAGACTTAGCAAGCGAAAATTTGAATGACAAATAGTCTTCGATGTCTTTTTTGGGAATTTTTTCAGCAGCGCAAACTTCTCGATATTGGAGCCAACTAGCGGCAGCGCTAAAATCAACAAAAGCGTAAATACATCGGATGGTTCATTTATTTGTTCTACTGCTCATAGGGTACTTTGACATAACTCTGTCCAACAAGTCCACACCTCCTATTTTTTCATTGTATTGCTGAACCACTGATGGACGACCGATTTCTATGTATTTTTTTTCCTGCACTGACCAGCGCTTGCATGAACCTAAGAGCTCTGTTCCAAATTCTCCCGAAGTCGAATGAATTGGTTTAGAATCAAACCATTTTGTAAGAGCTATTTTGTTATCTTCAGTAACCAACATATCATGACTGCCCCTTCCAGATTTTTTTAAATTTTTGTCAGATAACAACTGCAGATCTGTTTTTGGTATTCTCATTTTCATTAGCGTGCCAGTTACGTACATTTTCCGAGAAAACAGAGTATCAATCAATGTTTCTGGTGTGAAGTATCTGTCGACAAATACTGATACTCCTACTGGTAAAGTATCTGTTAGTTTCAACACCACCTTTCCACCAACATCTAATTTTTCTGGTGTATGGATTAGACTGGATTCTGTGGATTTGCCCTTCCCTTCATATAAATGAAAATCAAGTGGTATCCCGGTAGTCGTCGTCATAACAAAATTTTTCAGCCCAACAGGATTAGGTTTTCCCCGCACAAACTGTCTCATCAGTACCTTTCCATGAAATGGGATCATCTGTTCATCAATTGATACGTTTTGAGATCTTTTATTTTGTCGACAACCTTTTTGGATTGAATCCAACATCGGTCTGACTTTCCAAAATCTGTCAAGTGCTTTAGCCTCGTTGGATACAGAATCATCGTCCACAATTTTTAGCCGTGTTCTCAGAGCGAAAAAGCGATTTCTTGACAGATTATCTGAAACGATTGGTACCCTGGTATCCGACCTCCAAAACATTCGGATCCTTGGTAAACTGTAAATACCAATGAGCATGCAACACGCAAAAAAAAACGTTTTTAATTCTTCTGGACTGGTCCCCAGCGACTTTCCTGATACTTTCACTTCCTTCATATTTGTGTACATAGCCATGGATTGAAAAAAATTATCGTCAAGGTATTTATTGAAAAAGTCAATAGGCTTTGGAATATTTTCAAGGCTCAACGGATCTCGATCACAAGGCGCATACTTCTCACGTTGTGGTTGAAAATTGGTTCTCTTCCATTTCCTTTTTTTTTACCAATTGGAATCAAATTTATTAACGGCAAGTCGTCGTCCCAACTGCTACTGTTTTCAAGCTCACAGCCTAAATTATCGTACTCTTCTTGGTCATTTTCAAGGACCATTTGGTCTTGGCTGGCGCCAAAAGTTTGGATTTCTGAAGGCTCATCCCACGCGCCCCACTCGTCGTCGTCATCAAGAAGATTTTCGTCCAAATCGGAATCATTTAAATTCAAATTATCTGCGATATCCTGTAGTTCTTGAAGAGAAAGCGCTGAAAATAAAAATGATAAATGTATCGTTTGGGTCCCACGGTATCAACGGTGATACCCTGGGTTCCAGGAATCAAAAATATTATTTATCCTACTATGCCTACTATAATAAATATTCCCCACCTTTCTTTAACTAATAATTAGAAAGCTTATTAAAAAAAACGACATAAATACTAGGTACTTACGTTTATTTTGCGTAATTTTATTAGCAGCGGTCATGGCGACTCGAAACATGCATGTAAACAACTGAATATCTCGATTACATTGGCCCCAACGTGAGCCGGCAATTTTCTGCGCATTAATATACGCATATCATATATGATAACAGCGGGAGCGTTGTCCAAATCGAGCTGCAGATTTGTTAAATAATTTAGAACTCGGGGTATCATATATGATACCCGGGGCCCGAGGACGATAAGATCACTAATGACAGATATAACCAAAATAGTAGCTACGCATCTAAGACACAACCCCATGAAAATTAGGAATTCAATATTAAAGATAATGATAGCCGTAATAATATAAAGAAAAGAAGATTAACTGGGAAGCTTCCAGAAGTAATTTTAGTAAGAAATACGTGTTTTTTGTTTCGCTTGCGGCAGCTATAAGATTTTTTTCTGTGGGAGTTTGATAGATATGAGTTCATTTTTTCTCGCTTGCGACAGCTGTAAGTTTTTTTCTATGGAAGTTTGCATTCATATAGGACTGCCTGCGGCATATATAAGCTCTTTTCTTTTATAAACCTTAACCTTCATAATATTGAGATTTTAACCCGCCAGTATTTTATGATAAGTAGAGTAGTAATATCAAATACTTTCATCACATTTTACATTAAGTTTTTATAACTTGTTACATCTGTTATCTATACTATTACAGAAGTAAGTACCGTAATTATGATCTACATTTGTATAACGTTATAGGTAAAACTTGCATCATAATACTACTGTATCATAGATGGTAGATGATACAAGCATTCTCTATATTTTTGCTGTACCACTACAATATAGTCGTCTACGACAAACTTTAAAATAAGTTCATAACTCCAGCCTTTTCTCCCCTTATAAGCTGAAATGGAAAGTGAATTTTTTCATCGAATCACTTATTTCTTTTTAAGTGATTATTTTTCGCAAAGGTATACTGACATAAGTAATGCCATGCCATGCCATATATTCTACACTTTTTACCTTTAACAAATTTATTAAATTAACTACATTTATTATATTCACTACATTTATTACATATACCCTGTTGAGTGTAATTGCTTATTTTTTTAAAGGTGAAAAAGATTTCATGTAATTCCTGTAAATTACATCGTTGCGGTTCACGCGGAAACTCCGTTCAAAATGAAGGCAATTGAAAAATTGCCCTGCCAGAAAAATATTTCCCCGATGTACAGAACTAATTTGGACCGAAGAAAATCCCACAAACCACAGAGACAATTAAATTTCATTTGTCAGATCGGAACTTTTTACTGATTTCTGTCTCGTGCTGCTGTTTCAAACTTGAAGAGCACGAAATAAATTCGCATGTCTGTGTCTGGCTAAAGTTTCTTTTTAACAGCATCTAGACAACTAAATAAAGTTCAATTATTTATAGAAATTTATTGTAACAGGGTTGTAAGGTCAATTAATTTTCTTTCGAAGCAGCAAGAGATAAAGAAGGTATAATTTCTAAGTTAACATTTAATTTAATTTATAGAGGTGTTGAGATTGAAGTAGTTATTCGTGCCTAAGAAAATCACTTAATCAGTTGGTAGGAAATAGTAATTTGCGATGTTAGTTTATTATGAATCTTCGATAATTAATCTATATATACATGGTGTTAAAAATAGTTTAACATATTAAGCTGAGTCATTTCTTTGGAGAGCACAAGAACTTATATTCTTTTTTCTCAGTTTGTATAGTATTTTTCAAGATCTAAGAAAACGATTTGGCAAATTGATGCAATAAAAACATTAAACGACCGTTAGAATCTTCGCACGTACCTGGCCGAAACAGGGTCGTAATTGATATATATATATATATATATATATATATATATATATATATATATATATATATATATATTTATATATATATATATATATATATATATATATATATATATATATATATATATATATATTTTTAGGATAGTTTTTTGTTCTTGGTCTTGCGGTCAATTTTTAATGAAACAAGTTTACTTTTGGTTAACGTTTCGGTTTATTTTATTTAAAAAATCTTCAGAACTACAAGAAAGAAAAAAATGTTTAAGATGTAAAATTGATGATTAGTGTTGTTTTATACAGAAATATATATAAAGAATAAATATTAGTGTTTAATTATAGTTTTCCTACCTTATATCTAGTTGGATATTTTGGTTTACATGTTAACAGTTTCACAGTTTTCGTAATGCTAAATTTAAAAGGTTCACATATTTTATTTCACTATTTGTACAGGTAAAATGGGTAAATCCAAAATTTATTTATTGCTTTTATATTGTTGTTAGTTTAGTAATTAGGTTTTATTAGGTTATTAAATCATTGTATACAATACTCAGGCTTTCCGTGTCATTTCGATAATTTAAGGTATTATTTGTTCTTCATATATGTATCATTTCTTTTATGTTTCGTTTTTAGTGTTCCGTACGGAACACTTATAAGATCACTTCGGTGTCTGTCTGTCTGTCTGTCTGTCACACCCGATTTTCTCCGAAACTATTTGACATAGAAAGATGAAATTTGGTAATAATATAGAAATTGATGGCCTCATCAGAGCCATGTAGTTTTGAGAATTAAATTTTGACTTAAGGGGTTAGTTTTGGGGGGTGAAGTCGGAAGTGAAAAAAAAAATTTTTTTTACTAGGTCATCGAACCCCCCCCCCCCCCCAGTCCCCCCCCCCCCCCCACCCCCCCCCCCACCCCCCCCCCCCCCCCCCCCCCCCCCGTGTGGTGTCAAATGAAAGCTTGTGAAAACACGAATAAAAAATATATATATAATATTATACTTGCGCGCACTTTTCTTTGTATTATTTTTAAAAATTCGCGAAAAATCGCTGTCCTGGGCCTTATCTCGAAAAGTACTTATCAAAAAATTTCGAAAAAATTCTGGAATATTCTCCACGGGGTGTAGATTGAACGAAAATTATCACGAGTGCATTACCTTTAATAATTTATATGGTATATAAAAAAAAACAAAAACTTCAAGGTCATCAGATTTCGGTAAAGATTGGAAACAAACTTTGTTGAAAACTCATTTGGGGTGTGTTTTGTGAAGTCATTGATCATTTTATACCACCGTAACATAAATTTTGACTTAAGGGTTTCGTTTTGAGGGGTGAAATCAGAAGTGAAAAAAATTTTTTTTTATTAGGTCATCGAGTGTTGTGTCAAATGAAAGCTTGTGAAAACACGAGTAAAAAATATATATATAATGTAATACTTGCGCACACTTTTCTTCGTATTACTTTTAAAAAAATCGCTGTCCCCTACCTTATCTCGAAAAGTACTGATCAAAAAATTTTGAAAAAATTCTGGAATATTCTCCACGGGGTATAGATTGAAAGAAAATTATCAGAGTGCATTACCTTTAATAATTTATTTGGTATATTAAAAAAAAAAAACAAATTTCAAGGTCACCAGTTTTCAGTAAAGACTGGAAACAAACTTTGTTGAAAACTCATTTGGGGTGTGTTTTGTGAAGTCACTGATCATTTTATACCACCCTAACAAAAATTTTTATTTTAAAATCAATCAACATACGGAACACTAATTGTGCAAGTTCAACTTGCACTTGACCGGTTTTTTTTTATGATTATTTTCGAAGTCTAGGATTTGGACATTATTAAAATTGAAATTATGCAATTCATCTAGGGCATGTTTTGATAGGGCAGTATGGTTTTGGTTTGTGTTTCTCATGCTATTTTTATGTTCTGTTATTCGTCTTTTTAAATATTGTTTTGATTGTCCAATGTATGTTTTTGGAAAGTTCATGCAGTCTATTTTGTAGATTAAGGTTGTTTGTTCTGCTGTTGGTATTGTTGGTTTAAGTTTGGTGAAGATATTTTTTGAGTTGTTAGCCGGTTTTTCTGCTATGTTGATGTTATGTGGTTTAAGGACTTTTTTTATCTTATTACTTAATTCAGGAATGTATGGTATGGAAATAAAATTTTTCTTAATTTCATTGCTACTTTGTTTAGATTTTTTTGATCATCGAGTTTCTAGCCATTGCCAAATGTGTTCTTACCTCCGCTTCACAACTACTACTGTTAGTTATGAGGAATCTCAATCCTAGATTTTGAAAATAATCATAAAAAACGAAACATAAAAGAAATGATACATATACGAAGAACAAAAAATACCTTAAATTATCGAAATGACACGGAAAACTTGAGTATAGTATACAATGAAATAATTACTTAATAAAACCTAATTACTAAAACAATAACAATCAAAGTAATGACAATATAAAACGAATAAATAAACTTTGGATTTACCCGTTTTACCTGCCTAAATAATAAAATAGAATATTTGAAGCATCTAAATTTAGTAAAACGAAAATTGTAAAAGTGTCAAAATGTTAATAAAATAATTTAATGTCAAAAGATCCATCTAGACATAAGGTAGGATAACTATAATTAAACATATATATATAATATATAATATATATATATATATATATATATATATATATATATATATATATATATATATATATATGTGTATATATATATATAGATATATATATATATATATATATATATATATATATATATATATATATATATATATATATATATATATATATATATATATATATATATATATATATATATATATATATATATATATATATATATATATATATATATATATATATATATATATATATATATATAATATATATATATATACATATATATGTATATATATATATATATATATATATATATATATATATATATATATATATATATGTATATATATATATATATATATATATATATATATATATGTATATATATGTATATATATATATATATATATATATATATATATATATATATATATATATATATATATATTTATATATATATATATATATATATATATATATATATATATATATATATATATATATATATATATATATATATATATATATATACGAGGCTGGTTTGAAAAGTCCGTGCAAAAATAAAAAAACTACTTATGTGTTTGGGGTAAACCTTTTTTATTTTTCGACATAGTCTCCTTTTAGGCTTATACACTTCGTCCAACGATGTTCTAGTTTGTTGATCCCTTCCGAATAATAGGATTTGTCCAGGTCTGCAAAATATCCATTAGTGTCTGCAATCACCTCCTCGTTTGAATAAAATTTTTGTCCCGCCAGCCATTTCTTCAAATTGGGGAACAAATAGTAGTCCGAGGGAGCCAAGTCTGGAGAATAGGGGGGATGTGAAACGAGTTGGGATCCTATTTTCATTAATTTTGCGACCACAACTGCTGAGGTGTGTGCTGGTGCGTTGTCGTGATGGAAAAGGACTTTCTTGTGGGCCAATCGCGGGCGTTTTTCTTGCAGCTCGGTTTTCAAACGGTCCAATAACGATAAATAATATTCACCTGTAATAGTTTTACCCTTTTCCAGATAGTCGATGAGGATTATCCCTTGCGAATCCCAAAAGACAGTCGCCATAACCTTTCCGGCCGAAGGAACGGTCTTCGCCTTTTTTGGTGCAGATTCCCCCTTGGTAACCCATTGTTTAGATTGTTGTTTGGTCTCAGGAGTATAGTAATGTATCCATGTTTCATCCACAGTGACGAAACGACGCTTAAAGTCCTCCGGATTCTTCTGGAACAGCTGCAAACCATCCTTGCAACACTTCACACGATTCCGTTTTTGGTCAAGCGTGAGCAATCGCGGCACCCATCTTGCGGATAGCTTTCTCATGTCCAAATGTTCATGCAAAATATTATGTACCCATTCAGTCGAGATGCCCACAGCACTAGCAATCTCACGCACCTTAACTCTTCTGTCATCCATCACCATATCATGGATTTGATCAATGATTTCTGGAGTCGTAACCTCCACAGGCCGTCCAGAACGTTCAGCGTCACTTGTGCCGATATGGCCAGTCCGAAAATTTTGAAACCACTTATAAACTGTTCTAATCGAAGGTGCAGAGTCACCATAATGTTTATCAAGCTTCTCTTTAGTCTCCTGAGGCGTTTTGCCTTTCATAAAGTAATGTTTAATCACCACACGAAATTCTTTTTCGTCCATTTCTTGAAAATCACTCGACTTCCTTGATTCACACGAATGTCAAACATAAAGAAATAGACCAATATGGCTGAAACTTGGTATTCGTTCATTCAAGAGATGCTACTAACTAAACATGACCTCGATACGCGCCGGTGGTGCCATCTCTCGGACTTTGCACGGACTTTTCAAACCAGCCTCGTATATATATATATATATATATATATATATATATATATATATATATATATATATATATACATATATATATATATATATATATATATATATATATATATATATATATATATATATATATATATATATATATATATATATATATGGACAAAATTAACGCAACAATCTGAAAATTAATTTATCTTTTTCTTATGTCAGTTTTAAAGTTTATCGAGTATTTGAATAGTAGGCTATGCATATTTTGTTTCGTTGTTCATGACAGAAATCAAAACAATTCGTTTAGATTTACAGTTTTAAAGAATTTTTTAGAAGATAAACAATTTTTTGTAATAATGTGATGGATTTTCTTTAAAAGTAAGATTATAAATTGTTCCCTTTTTCAAAGTAATACGTTTTTGTGGTAGACTGTTTTATTTTTGACCCCGAAGAATTAGATAAATGAATCGAACAAGGAATTTAACTGAACATGAGGTAGTGCGAGCCTCAGTTTTATTGGACGAGGGATATTGTCAGAGTTATCTTGCCAATTTGTTAGGCAAACATCGTTCCACAATAAGTCGTATGGTAAGACGCTTGAATAAAATAGGAACTTATTCTAGAAGGCTAGGGCAAGGGCGAAAACGATGCATTAGCGACCTAGATGAACGTTTTATAAGACAATATGCTTTAAGAAACAGGACTGTCAGTAGTTCTATAATAAGAAACGAACTCGAAGCTGTTTGCAATGTCACAATTTCTTCTAAAACAGTTAGAAGACGGTTAAATGAAGCTGGATTAAACAGTAGGAGACCAGCCACTGCGCCCTTGCTTACTAGAGAGAACAGAGTTGCCAGGTTACGTTTTGCTCGAAATCACGAAAACTGGTCTGTGGATGATTAGAAACAAGTTTTCTTCTGTCATCCGAAGTAGAGGAGGCAACACACGCTACTAGTGTCCCAGTTACACCATTAATTTTGCTACTAGTGTCCCAGTTTATTTTTTTCATTATTACATAATTTCAACGATTTTGTTATTAGGTCTTAAGAATAATTTTAATTTGAATCTTATAGAGAAATTTGGTAGCTAATTCACTTTTAAAGTATCCGAATAAGTTTTTTCTAAGTTTTAGGGTAACCAATGTTCATAACAAATGATTAAAATTAATTCATTATAGAGATTTGTATAATTTAATATATTGTTGCATTAATTTTGTCCAGGAGTGTATATATATATATATATATATATATATATATATATATATATATATATATATATATATATGTATATATATATGTATATATATATATATATATACATATATATATATATATATATATATATATATATATATATATACATATATATATATATATATATATATATATATATATATATATATATATACATATATATATATATATATATATATATATATATATATATATATATATATATATATATATATATATATATATATACATATATATATATATATATATATATATATATATATATATATATATATATATATATGTATATATATATATATATATATATATATATATATATATATATATATATATATATATATATATATATATAGCATCTCTTGAATGGACGCACATCAAGTTTCAGCCATATTGGTCTATTTCTTTGTGTTTGGCATTCGTGTGAATCAAGGAAGTCGAGTGATTTTCAAGAAATGGACGAAAAAGAATTTCGTGTGGTGATTAAACATTACTTTATGAAAGGCAAAACGCCTCAGGAGACTAAAGAGAAGCTTGATAAACATTATGGTGACTCTGCACCTTCGATTAGAACAGTTTATAAGTGGTTTCAAATTTTCGGACTGGCCATATGGGCACAAGTGACGCTGAACGTTCTGGACGGCCTGTGGAGGTTACGACTCCAGAAATCATTGATCAAATCCATGATATGGTAATGGATGACAGAAGAGTTAAGGTGCGTAAGATTGCTAGTGCTGTGGGCATCTCACTGAACGGGTACATAATATTTTGCATAAACATCTGGATATGAGAAAGCTATCCGCAAGATGGGTGCCGCGATTGCTCTCGCTTGACCAAAAACGGAATCGTGTGAAGTGTTGCAAGGATGGTTTGCAGCTGTTCCAGAAGAATCCGGAGGACTTTAAGCGCCGTTTCGTCACTGTGGATGAAACATGGATACATTACTATACTCCTGAGACCAAACGACAATCTAAACAATGGATTACCAAGGGGGAATCTGCACCAAAAAAGGCGAAGACCGTTCCTTCGGCCGGAAAGGTTATGGCGACTGTCTTTTGGGATTCGCAAGGGATAATCCTCATCGACTATCTGAAAAAGGGTAAAACTATTACAGGTGAATATTATTCATCGTTATTGGACCGTTTGAAAACCGAGCTGCAAGAAAAACGCCCGCGATTGGCCCACAAGAAAGTCCTTTTCCATCACGACAACGCACCAGCACACACCTCAGCAGTTGTGGTCGCAAAATTAATGGAAATAGGATTCCAACTCGTTTCACATCCCCCCTATTCTCCAGACTTGGCTCCCTCGGACTACTATTTGTTCCCCAATTTGAAGAAATGGCTGGCGGGACAAATATTTTATTTAAACGAGGAGGTGATTGCAGACACTAATGGATATTTTGCAGACTTGGACAAATCCTATTATTCGGAAGGGATCAACAAACTAGAACATCGTTGGACGAAGTGTATAAGCCTAAAAGGAGACTATGTCGCAAAATAAAAAAGGTTTACCCCAAACACATAGGTAGTTTTTATTTTTGCACGGACTTTTCAAACCAGCCTTGTGTATATATATATATATATATATATATATATATATATATATATATATATATATATAATAATCTTCTTTTAAATTATAACAAAAATGAGATGAATCTAAATTTTTAATCTAATTTATTATCCGTCCTTTCTCACAATCAAATGCATATAAATTGTATTATTTCTTATTTTAGCGAGAAAATTACTTTCTTTTTCATGGAAGGAGGAGCGCATTATTCTAATATCGTGCTTAATGGAGAAGTGAATAGACTGCTTCCTGCCTGAATTTCTTTTCTTTCCGAATTCGAATATCACACAATTTTAGCGTTGTCAAACGGTAAAATTTCATTTTCTCTTACTGTAAAAAAAGTTTGCGTAAAGCGGCATGACTTACTCTTGAATCTGTACTTACCTATCAGTTTCGAAATAGTTTCATTAATATTTTAATAATAACAATATTTTAAAATTCTATCTGCAATATTTTTTTGGTTATTTTGTTATTTTTTAACCAATTTTAATTTAATACAGTTAAACATCTGGTAAATAAGAAATAAATAAATAGTAATAAGAATAACAATAAAATGTCATATGCACAGATATACTCGTATGAGATAATGATATAGTTATTTAATGATCATATAGTCCAGGGTTGTCAAGGTCATGCACAGTTCGAGCCAATTTCGGAGGTAACGCCTCCCGCTGCCCCCACCACTGCTGCTGCGGCCGTTCGCGCAGTCTCAGGAGCGGCTTTGAGAGACATAGGAGGAGCGCATTGTGTTTGGTAAGCGGCCGAGCCGCCGATCGCTTAACGTCTAGCAGTGGTGGGGGCAGCGGGAGGAGTTACCTCCGAAATTGACTCGAACTGTGCATGACCTTAACAGCCCTGAATATAGTCTAAAACAAGAAACTGTTTTCGGAACTTACTTACTACCACAGATATAGAGAATGGACTGAGCGTTCCATATCCGGCTGTGAAGTAAATACGAACGCAAAAGTGTGAGAAAGACATGTGCGGCCAGTAGCTGTCTCTTTCTAGAATGCCGCTGGGTTATGGCGCTCTTGAAAATAATATTTCTAAGAATTCTATTTGAACTAAAATCGGGTGGGGCTTTTCTCGTCTTGAATTCCGTCTCGGAGTACTGCGTCTTGGTTATTACAGGCCTACAGAAAAGAGACAGGTATTGTGAGTCTAATGCTCAGTCGATTCTTTATGTTTACTACCCATACAAATCAAATTTGCTGCCTTCAGCCGTTGGATGTTACAATCAAATATTTCATTGTTGGTGGTATTCGAGAGATTTTGCAATTCTTATTTTTCACATTCCTTTGTCCTTATCGTTATCTGAAGCATGAGTAGTATTAACGCGAAGAACTTGCAAGGTTAGGTTAGTATTCATCTTCTTTTTTTCATTCATCTTATGGTTAAGCACACTGGTTATTAGTATTTGATGGGTCAATACAAGTTTCTAAATTAAAATTGCCTCTTTTTTTTATGGGTCTAGCACACGTGCTGCAGGATAGTCCCTAAAGCGCTCCAGGAGTGGCATGTGTGCGGAAGTGCGGTCTAGAAGGTTTCTATCCCTTTCTTCAATATTTCTAAGATAATACGAATTTGCGTTAAATAAAATTTCATTTGAAATTAGCACTACATACACTGTAATTGTCCAAAATTTACAATAGCTAATAACTAAAGATTTCCAAAATTTACAATATCTAATAATTATAAATTACTACACCTCTAAAAACCATCATATGTTGACTTGTATGAGAATATTTTTTTAAAATAATTTTGTCAAAAGTTTTTTTAGGGTGGTTTTGCCTAACGGTTTCTTGAGGTTCACATCCAAGAAATGCTTCTGGCTAAAAATAAGTTCTAAATTAGTGACCATTTTCCTTATACATTGTTAATGTGTTCAGAGGACCCTCAGTCAATGTCAAGCAGCCGTTTGAGATTTTTAGCTGCAGCTGAAAATCCAAAATTTTATTATTTACGCTGATGTTTAGTCGATATTGATCTCTAATTTGTACATACCTGAAAAGTATTTTTTAAGGTTTTATAAACGGTGATTAAATGGTCTCTCTTGTAACCGGCCATCATGTGTCTCAGCCACTACTTCAGCATTAAGTGATATATATATATATATATATATATATATATATATATATATATATATATATATATATATATATATATATATACATATATATAACTGAGTGTCGACCCCATACAAATGAACAGTGGCTCGTTTGAGGTTATTAATTATAGTAACTGGAAAGTGCATAGAGTAAATAGACATAAACCAAGAATGGGTCCTTGAAACATAGCTTAAGTGATATCTAGGGGCGTATTGTTGAATTTAAGAAAATGGGGTTTTCGAGAGAAATAGTTCCGCAGAAATTGAGAGGCGTTTATCTCGAAGCCATTAAATTGAAGAATTGCTAGCAAAAATGATAGTTTAGGTTGCCAAGGGCCCATGAAGGACCAAGGAGAAACAAAGCAGTAATCCTATCCGAGTAAGTCGTCCCCAAAATATCCTCCGTTGCTGTTAGAAAAGCTGTAGACAACTGTAGCTTTTATGAAAGCCGAACTGCAGTGACGGTAGTAACACATAGAACTGACGATACGACGATACTCCCGAATCTGATTCTCCAAGTCCCGTTCCAAAACTTTTGACAATGTAAACAAAATGATAATAAATCTGAAGTCTTTTAATTCAGTAGCCACAGGAACTTCTAGAATCGGAAGTAAAAAAGAGCTCTTCCAAATTTCAGGAAATATAGATCTTTCAGTACATGAGTTCACTAGGTATACAATAAGAGATAGAACGTGTGGGCAATAAATGCATATTATACAGTACAAAGAAAAAATTCATCAGCATCAAATTATTAGAGAAGACAGTAGAGTGGATTTCATTGCAGTGACAAGTCTAAACTAAGAAGAACCAACACCCTGCTTGCTATTCTTTAAATAGTAGTTTAGAGTTATTGGTTATGGAAATGTGGTTGTAATACAATTAACAGCAAATCGCTAAAATGATTTAGCTAGTACTTATTAGTTTTAAAATAAGTACTGAATTTGACTTTTGTAGGTAAAGAGAAAGTAAATTTCCAAAGTGCAAATAAAACCGTACAACCAATAACAAATATCTATACTCACTTCTTTTACCTCCTTTCTTTGAAACGATATCGGTAAAAAATTGTAGGTTTCATTACTATTTCAAATATTAATGAACATTCTGTTCAAGACCGACAGGCTCACAATCGGATTAACAGGCCAACAGAAATGGGAAAAAATATTTATCGTGATCTAAGAACACCAAGACGTAAAGAAAAACAAAAATCGCAGAGGGTAATTTTTTCTATTTAGGCAGGGGTTTAAACAATAATTTACCCACTGTGCGAGAGTTAGTTTCGGCCAATTTAACTGTTTGTATTTTTGAACTTATACGATCATTTCGGTGTCTGCCTGTCTGTCAAACCCAATTTTCTCCGAAACTATGTGACATAGAAAGTTGAAATTTGCTATTAATATAGGAATAGATGGTCTCATCAGAGCCGTGTAGTTTTGAAATTTAAACTTTAACTTAAGGGATTGGTTTTAAGGGGTGAAATCGGAAATGAAAAAAAAAATACCAGGTCATCGAGTGGGGTGTCAAATAAAAGCTTGTAAAAATACGAGTTCAAAAATAATTCTTGTGCACATTTTTCTTTGTAATATTTTTAAAAAATCGCTGTCCCCCCTCTTATTTCGAAAAGTACTGATCAAAAAATTTTTAAAACATTCTGGAATATATCTTTAATAATTTATCTGGTCCAACTTTCACTTAACCGGTTAGTTATGTTACTCTGTCACCAGTTTTTAATTCCTTCTACATTACTAGCATCAACATTGAAACACACGTATATTATGGCATATGCATACCACCTCTACCCCCATTCCTTTAACATCATATATCTTTCGCTATAAATGATCAGCTAGAATTTTATAAAATATCTCAACGAAAAACTAGGAAGAATTCTCAAAATAGTATTGAAACTGTATAATAATTAATGATTCCCACCCCTTTCACCTACCCCGGTTAATCTTTTGACTTAAAAAACCCCGAAAACACCCACAACAATAAATACGAAATGATCCTTCTAAATTCCTTCTTCGCTCTTTATACTTTGCATAATAATTTATAGTAAATAAATATTTATGATTCAAACCTGATTACTATTGCAATAGAAAAATTCCCATCATAATAGTCAAACCATACAATAATTGATCACTCCATCTCTTTTACCTTTTCCCCCATAAAAACTGAAAGTAATGAAAAAATAACTTTATTTTAAAATTCGTCATCTCCACAAACCCGAAACACCACATATGAGGCGTTGCGGATAGTAAGGGCGAACTCAACATTGGGTCAAATTTTTTTTTTATATAATTCTATTTTATAGTACTTTTCCTACATCACATACCGGTCTAATTGTTGAGTTCGCCCTTGCTTCGCCTTCAAATTTCAGTATCAAATAAATGAAAAATTTCGAACAGGCGATAGCCGGGCGGGTAGTAAGGGCGAACTCAACAATTTCGCGCGGAGCAACCGCCGGTATTGCGTCACTAAATGAGGTTTACTTGAAATTTTACGCTTTCTGCGTGTTAGTTCAAGTTAATTTTGAAGTTAATACGTTTATGTTTTGTTTGGTTTTGTTGCTTCTTTTTTTAAGAAAAGTATGGCGCAACCTGGACCTTCTAGTAGTGAAGTAAGTGTACAACATTTAGATGGTAGTGCTGTGTCGGGTTATTCGCGAAAGAGACCTGCTAAGATGAATGATTGGCAAAAAAAACGAGTGTAAGTTGAAACGAAATTCAGGAAGTGCTTACATTTCAAGAAATAACAAAAGGCACGTTGTTGCCCGCAAAATTGGACCTCCTTGCAAGTGTGGATGTTTTGAGAAAATAGGCGCTGAACTGGTCACCAATATTTTTGACCCTTTTTGGCAAATTGGAAACTATGATCTACAGAATGTTTACTTATCAAAATTGTTGATCTGCAATGATGTAAAAAGATCTTACGTAAAGGGGCGTCCAAGTCGTACCCTGAGACTCATTCAATATAATGTGACTGTTGATCACGCTAATCGTGAAGTTTGTCGTACTGCGTTTTATAACATTCATGGCATCTCTGAAAAGCGCGTTCGAGTCGTAGTTGACAAAACCAGCAGAACTGGAACTGTTACAACGGATCAAAGGGGGAGGTGTGAACCCGTGAAGAAAATAGGAAATGACGATCTTTCTAAAGTAAATAACACATCATGTCACTACCTACTGTCACCAGTCATTACAGTCGCGCCAAAAGCCCTCATCGAAAATACTTACCTGTTGGACTTAATATTAAAAAGCTCTATTCTCTTTACAATGAATGGCTTACGGAAAATTACCCTGGTTACAGCCCGGTAAATCAGCACTATTATCGTGATACGTTTAATATGCAGTTCAATATTGGTTTTGAGCCCCCAAAAAGTGACACCTGTAATTATTGCGATAAAGTAGACATAAAAATTAAAAGTAGTCAAATGCACGATTTCGAAAATGTTGCTGAAATCGAGAATCTTAAACAAGAGAAGGAGTTACATCTGACCCGTGCAAAAGCTGCTCAGTCTCTTCTTAAGGGATTAAGGAGTAATGCCGATGCCAACCCTAAAGCTGACTACTGGGATTCAGTATTACAAAAGGAAGCTATGGACCTATAACTTTTGTATCCATAATGTAAAAACCGGTTCTTCAACGATGTACCTTTGGGATGAAACTACAGGGAGGCGTGGATCATGTGAGATTGCAAGTTGCTTGTACGATTATTTGTGTAAAGTTGATGTTAATGTTAAAAAAGTTATTATGTTCATTGATAACTGTTCTGGACAGAACAAGAATTTAAATCTTGTTTTGGCAAATCTATACTTTATACACAAAGACCAGTTCACTGAAATTAAACACTATTTTATGATACCTGGGCACTCATACGTTCCCTGTGATAGGGATTTTGGGAACATTGAGAGAGAAATACGGAATAGCACTGTGTATACCATGGATCACTATAAGTTAATGATTGAAAGCTGTCGCCAAAAAAACCAGTTTTGCGTTGTCCAACTTAGACAGGACATGATTTTCAATTTCTCTAATTTTCAAAAGAAAATTACTAAAATGCAGATGGCTGGTGCTAAGTTTAAAGATGGAAAGATCTTTGAATTTACAAATAACTTTAAGCAAGGTTTCTACATTCATTCTGCTTACAATTTGGATGTCAAAACGGCAGTCAAACTACAAAAAGGCAAGGTGAAAAACTATGATCCTGATCATTTTCATTTGGCCAGTGAAACACTGACGAGACTTTACAGTGCTCCCATTAAAATACCAGCCCCCAAATTAAAGGACATTCAGGACTTGTTACCGTATGTTCCCCTACCTTGGAGTCGGTACTTTACTAACATTATAGCCTCTCAAGACGCAGCAACGAATAAGAGCACCGAAAATGAAGATGTTATGGACGATGACCAAACAGATTACAACTGAACTTGGCTAATTATTTGTTTATTTTCTTTAGTTTTTTTTTATGTTAGTTTCAATACCATATTTCCACTGTTTTGTATGTTGTATCAAGTAACTACTTTGTAATAACAAAACCTTTAATTAAAACAATAACCTTAAAATTAAATAAAATGTGTTCAAAATTTTTAATACCGGTCTAATTTTTTCCCAGGTATTGCCAATTTTAGGTGATAGTGTAGCATCAGAAACGAACAGTAAAATATGAAAAAAAAAATACACAAATAAATATTTAAAAAACATTTAAAAATTCACGGAATACCCTATTCTACTTAAGTAAATAATAAAAAGCTAATAAATTATAAATAAATAATAAAAACCTAATTTTGCCAATATTTTGTTGAGTTCGCCATTTAGATTTTTCTATAAATTCAATTTTTTCGAAACTTCATTTTGTTGAGTTCGCCCTTACTATCCGCAACGCCTCATATAAGAAGCAACCCCTTGAACTCTTGTCCAGTATATCAACCAAAAAACCTGTAAATACCTCAAAATGATATTGAAATTATACAATAATAAACTAAGCCCGTCTCTTCTTGGGTTCAAAGCAATTAAAAAAAAAGACTAATTTTTGGATACTTCGATTTCAAAAACCCTGAAAAGGAAATATAATACGATCTATAAGAAGCAAACCTTCTAATCTTTTCCCCCACCCCTTTTGTCCCTTATATGTTTTACTATAAATACACATAAAAATTTGTTTATTATACCAAAAAGAACTACGAAAAACTACCATGTTACTGATAAAACTACATAAAATTTATTGACCCTCACCTGTTTTACTCCCTGGCCTTAAGCGATCTTCTTCAAAAACTATTGACTTCATCCTCTCGTTAGATGTCATCTATGAACCAAGTTTGAAATTGATGTGTCATTTGATTGGAGACTAATCGTTCGAAGAGATCAACAGATCCACATACCGGTAGGCAGACAGATAGACCGACGGACATGAGTGACTGTGCTTTTCGTAATCTAAGAATTCTAAAAAGCGAGGAAAAGAAAAATCTCGGAATGTGATTTTTTCTTTCGTGATCTAAGAATCCTAAAAAGCGAGGAAAAGAAAAATCTCGGAGTGTGATTTCTTCCCAAATACAATACTTTCCTGTAGTAAGTAAAAATGGTTTATATCATTTTTACGTCCTAAGTGTTCAAAAACTGATTTAAGGTACTTATAGTGAACAACACAACAAGAGGGGCTTCTTCAGATATACTATTATTTGCAGTTTTAATACTGTTCAATTTTTTTTGTGATTGATTTCTCACCAAAGGGTATCAATCATTCTGAAATATCAGTATTCTTTGTAATACGCTGTGTTTAGTGAAGTTTAATTCAGTATCTGTTTTAGATCTGCGTACTCGTGCAGGAAGTACTGATACTTTACCAACCTTCATTTTTACTTGTCTAGCTTAGGAAATTATTGTGAACACATTGTGGATTGTATAGCAATGAAAGTTACAAATTATTACACGCTATCGCAGATAATAAAATTTAAATTTTAACACACGTATTAATAACGATTTAATTTCGTCGTCCATTCTGTTTAAATATTAAAATGATTTAATATCATTCCAATGCGGCCGATGAATATCATATTCTGGTAGAGCGAATGGCTTGCTGAGCATTGAGCCTGGGACGCGCTCAATCGATCGACGATGGAAACTGTGTTCTTTATTTAAATGTGCAATTTTTTAAAATTGTAATACTATTATAACTTAAGAGTATAAAAATTATGGATAAGAATAAGTAATTTCATATATTGTTTGTAAGAATATCTTGAAAGCAATAGGAGTTGCGAAGCTTTAAAAAATTAAAATATAAAATAAAAATAAGCAACCAAAAAAATCAATTTATCAAAATAATATCACAATATTGTATAGTAATTTCAGTTATTTTTAGTGTTCCGTACGGAACACTTATAAGATCACTTCGGTGTCTGTCTGTCCGTCTGTCTGTCTGTCTGTCTGCCTGTCTGTCCGTCTGTCACACCCGATTTTCTCCGAAACTATTTATCATAGAAAGTTGAAATTTGGTAGTAATATAGGAATTGATGGCCTCATCAGAGCCATGTAGTTATGAAAGTTAAATTTTGACTTAAGGGGTTAGTTTTGGGGGGGTGAAATCGGAAGTGAAAAAAAAAAAATTTTTACTAGGTAATCGAGTGTGGTGTCAAATGAAAGCTTGTGAAAACACGAGTAAAAAATATACATATAATGTAATACTTGCGCGCACTTTTCTTTGTATTATTTTTAAAAAATCGCGAAAAATCGCTGTCCACCCGCCTTATCTCGGAAAGTAGTTATCAAAAAATTTTGAAAAAATTCTGGAATATTCTCCACGGGGTGTAGATTGAACGAAAATTATCACGAGTGCATTACCTGTAATAATTTATCTGGTATATAAAAAAAACAGAAATTTCAAAGTCATCAATTTTCAGTAAAGATTGGAAATAAACTTTGTTGAAAACTTATTTGGGGTGTGTTTTGTGAAGTCACTGGTCATTTTATATCACCGTAACATAAATTTTGACTTAAGAGATTCGTTTTGAGGAGTGAAACCGGAAGTGAAAAAAAAATTTTTTACTAGGTCATCGAGTGTGGTGTCAAATGAAAGCTTGTGAAAACATGAGTAAAAAATATGTATAAAGTGTAATACTTGCGCACACTTTTCTTCCTATTACTTTTAAAAAATCGTGAAAAATCGCTGTTCCCTACCTTATCTCGAAAAGTACTGATCAAAAAATTTTGAAAAAATCCTGGAATATTCTCCACGGGGTATAGATTGAACGAAAATTATCATTACATTTAATAATCTATCTGGTATATAAAAAAACCAAAATTTCAAGGTCACCAGTTTTCAGTAAAGATTGGAATCAAACTTTGTTGAAAACTCATTTGGGGTGTGTTTTGTGAAGTCACTGATCATTTTATACCACCATAACAAAATTTTTAATTTTAAAAACAATCAACGTACGGAACACTAATTGTGCAAGTTCAACTTGCACTTGACCGGTTATTTAATTCTCAAAATATTTTTAAATTTCATAATATATTTTCAATTTAATTAAATTTAAAGTGGATATTACTGTGTTACCAAACATACTTACATGGGGTGAAAAGTCCCCATACTTTTGAAGAAAAAACAATGTTTTTGCAGAAAATCGATTTTATTTTTCCGCATAGTTTTCCTCAAGAACAATTCACTTATTCTAGTGATTTTCCAATATTTGGATACCCTTCATATAGGACGATTTGTCGAGCTCTCTAAAATAAGCGTCCGTTTCCCATTTCAGCCAAATCTCTTTCAATTTAGCCTCCTTTTCAAATTTGGAAAGAAGTAATAATCGCTGGGGGTCATATCCGGATTTTATGGAGTCCTGAGCTGGTACATTATCTTGGTGAAACAACAGTTTTTCTTCGCTAAATGAGGCCTTTTTTATTAACTTCCTCATTCAAATGGCCGCGTAATAGTCTCCGGTGATTGGTCGCCCATTCTCAGGATCGTCGATCAGTATTATACTATGAGCTTTCCAAAAAATATTTGCAAAACCTTTCCGGCTGATGTTTGTGTTTTTGGACGCTTCGATCGGCTTTCATACGATTCCGGCCACTCTGTGGACTGCCTGTTGGACTCAGGCGTATAATGGTGGATCCATGGTTCGACCACTGTTACATGTGTTTTATGTCTGTAAAATTTCTCGTCTTAGTATTGTCTTACTCTTTGCATGTTTGTCATATGATGTAAGTCTCTAATTCTTATGTAACTGTCGTTCGATCCCACGCGTTTTAGTATTTTGTTCTACATTCGCTACAGTCTGTATGTCTGTGTGTCCGATATAGCATACCATACTGGTGCAGCGATCATTAGTACCGGTCTAGTGATCTTTTTAGACATTATTAATTTATTTCTTGGCTCTATATGTGAATTTGGAGGTAATGCCGTTTGAAGCACCTGCGATATATGTAAGTGGAGTTTGAGGCGTACATCTATAATGACACCCAGTTACGTCAGCTTATTTCTAATCGGTATCTGAGTATCATTTATTTTGATTGGTCAATTGATTCTGTTGTTGGTAAACTTATTAGTGATAATGGCTTCACATTTAGAAGCGTTTAATGTTATCTTCTAGTGCTTTAGCTATGGGAGTATGCTATTTAGCTGATTACAAATGTGCGCTCTTGCAGATTTTAAAATAAGATAGGTTGATATTCTTATCGAGAGTTCAAGATGGTAAGTTGTATAACTACTAGCTAATGTATCTCAGGAAGTGTATAATGTATCAAGCTCAAGGTCGGAGAAAGGTTCTGTATATTTTAAAATTTTTTATCTCATGTTTAACCTTTGCTTTACACCCCTCCCAAGGGTCAACGAAACTTCTTAACTAAATTTCCAAAATCGAAAACACTGATTAAGTAACAATAAAGATTAAACATCAACCAGTACACTTACTATGTGTAGTTTCTATGAAAATGGAAATTCATTGAGACTTCGATATTAGCTTCGTGTTAGCATGGATCAGGCGACCCCAAATTAGTCTTGGAAACGTCTAGATGGAAAAAAATTTATTAAATTAATTGGATTTGCATTTAATGTTATATGAAATAACAAAATATTTATAAAAATAATTAAAATAAAAATACAAACAAAAAGTATACTGGCATACAAACAAATGATAACACTGGCCTACACATTTTGGTGCCTAGGATTTTAGACCTGATTTTAAGTATGTCTGATAAGGTGATGTCAAAAATGTTACTGATTTTCTTGTATCAGCTCTAGTTAATGAGATACAAACAAATGCATTTTTACAAAAATATTGTTTTATTTTAACATTCTACATGAAGAAATTGTTTTTTAAGCATTTTTTTTTGCAGTGAAATTATCTTGCGTAATCTCTCATAAGTCCTCAGCAATAATCTGCCATTATATCCACTTCCCATCTTCCTTTATACCTGTTCGCCATTGTTTTTTATAACTTGGTGGAGACGTTCTTCTTGTTCTTCGCTCAAATCTCCTAAGTTATGTTGGAAATGATCTATATGATTATTAAGGTAGTGTATTTTTATGCAAATATGCCTGCCTAAATGATGAAGCATTGCATCAACTAACTGTACATAGTTTTCAGCCTTGTAATTTCCGAGGAAATTTTGTACAACCGTTACAAAAGATTTCCACGCAAGTCTTTCAACTTCAGTTATAGATGTCTCAAAATTAGTGGAGTTCTTAATTAATCGACGTATTTGGGGCCCATCAAAAATGCCAGCTTTTAATTTTGCAGTATTTAATCCAGGAAATTTTTGAGAAATAAAATGGAAACATTGACCATTTTTGTCCAGACCTTTGACATACTGCTTCATTAGTCCTAATTTTATCTGCAAGGGTGGAAGAATGATTTTTTCTAGCGGAACCAAAGGCTCATTTATCACATTTATTTTTCACCAACGACCAAAGCATCTCTCACAGGCCAATTTTTTGTATCCAGTGTCTTGATTTGGCTCGACTGTCCCACAAACAAATAAAATATGGATATTTTGTTAGCCACTTTGTTGTCCTAACAAAAAACTAACCATCTTCAAGTTGACACATATCACCCATTTATGTTCAACATATTTTATTTTCTGTAAAAGTACTAAAATCACTTAATATTTTTCTTCCATACAAGTAGAGTGGGCAATAGAAATAGAGGAATGTTTATTGCCATTATGTAAAAGTACAGCTTTTAAACTTCCTTTACTGCTGTCAACAAAGAGACGCCAGTAACTTGCCCGATAGGTCTCCCAGCCCATGAAAGTGAGTAAGCCGCTCACATCACTACAATATACTACATTTTCATCAGAAGAAAAAAATTGTAAAAGTTTTGTTCTTGAAATTTTTACATCAGAGGATAGGCAATTTTTTTTCGTTTAATCTTGATGGCACGCTCTTTTGTATGATCTAAATCTCTGATGAGATCTTTTTGTGAAAATAAATTAGGATTCGATGTTTCTGCACAATATTTACTTCCTTGAGAAGCACTGGGTTCTTCAATTTCTTCATCCTGAAATTGTGTTAGCTAATGAAAAACTAGCTCTGGTACGTTTTCTGAATGGGGTATTGGTCTTCTTGCTGAAGAAATATTGGGATATTTCCATTTATGACGATTGGTTTTATTGATGCCCACTATATTTGTAATACAAAAGTAACAGTCGCCGTGATGATTTTTTGTTCTTTCCAAATCATGGGTACTCCAAATTTCAGAGATTTACATGTACTTTTCTTCCATTGTCACAGATGTTCAATGCACATTTTACATACACTATGAGGCACCCACGCTTTATCTTGATTGCGAATTTCTATACTGAAGTAAGCTAAATACAAACGGGTCACAGTATCTGTTACCAATTTTCGCTGATCTTTGAAAATATATTCACCACAAATGTAACAAAACTTATCAGGATTGTTAACACAACGTTTTAACATTAGCCATTATAAAATAATAAGATCAATTTTTATCAGTGTTATTGTGAAACCTGCTGTTTTCGAAAAAACGGAAAAATGAGGTTAGGTAGTGAACTAGAGCTGAGAGGGTAAAATAAATTTTGACGGTTTATAGCATATTTACCTTTCTTATCAACTACAGATAAAAGCAGAGCTGCACCAAAACAACATATTTTTTTTGTAGACTTGTGTAATTTAATTTGTAAAAATTCTCATACGAAATAATGGTTTTAAATTACTAAAAATCAAGTTTTAAACTGTGTATTGTTAATACCTGATCATTTAATTATTAGTTCAAGAATATAACAAAGTAAGTAATTAGTAATAAATTATCTCTACCCTTCGAGTTAATGTTATTAGATATATCTCTTATTTTTTCTCTTGCATTAAAAAACCTGGGATTTGTCATACGAAACTTGTTTACCATTTCGGTATTAGTTTCAGAATCGTTATGATAATTTTTCTCGAATTCTGGTTCTATTTTGCCCAAGCATATAGGTGAATTATAACGTCAACGTCAGTTATTAAGGGACAATAAACTGGAAGACGTGAAAGCGCACATCTGGTAGCGCCTTATCAAGCGATGTCTTGAAATAATAGATAAGAAATCTTCTTTAGTTTGATTAAGTATTGTTTTTTCGAAGTATATATGACTTATTATTACTTTAATTTATTATTAGTTGAATTGTTTCTCAAATGTGAAAATTTATAATGTATTTAGCAACGCTGGAGAATTTCCATATCCTATTAAGCATTTTCGTCTTCTTTGGTTCAGTGGTAGCTATTGATTTGAAGGTACGGGTTGATTGGGCGATAAAATGAAAATATTTCTTTTTTGAATTTTTCAAAAATATTCGAATTTGAAAAAAAGTGTTTCTATACGATCCCACGACTTACCCATTTAATATATTAAAAGATTTTCATAGCACCCTATATATATTTATATATATATATATATATATATATATATATATATATATATACATATATATACATATATATATATATATATATATATATATATATATATATATATATATATATATATTTATACATAAATATATATATATATATATATATATATATATATATATATATATATATATATATGTATACGTATATATATATATATATATATATATATATATATATATATATATATATATATATATATATATAGAGAGAGAGAGAGAGAGAGAGAGAGAGAGGAGAGAGAGAGAGAGAGAATTCACAATATTGTGAGGGTAGCGGTCAAAAGATTTTGGCCAAATAAAACTCTTAGTTAATAGTCTAGCTTTCGGAATATATTTCTTCCTTCATCAGGACACTCTACAAGTAAAATGGACAGTAAATTTGTGCTAATTAATGAAGCAGATGGTAAAATACTAATTGGTATCACTGAACAGAGAAATTATAATATTAAACTTACTTAACATGAGTTATCTTCCAGGATAAGTATTGTTCAATCAAAAACAACTTGCAAAAAACAATTTTATACTAAAAACTAACGGACTACATATTAAAACTTGTTAAAAAATTTTTACATTTTCTTAATCATTACTAGTGAAACATGTGGTTTCAGGAACCGAAAAAGTGAAAGAGGTTAGAAAAATCCCGGCATTTTTTGACATTTGGCAGACAGTTCGCGTCTGCGTATTGTACCACAAGGGGCTCAACTATGAACTTTACGAGGGAGTAATCATAATTATAAAAATCTTTTATTTTATTTGGTTTTTATTTTATTAAAAAAATTTTTTTCCTGAAGGAACCTGTTTAATAATTGTTTATTTGGAAGGACTAGTGGTCAACAGGGGGGAATCTGGAGAGGTAGATAGCTGTAGTAAGTAAGAGTACACGACGCTAAGGTCGTCCACATCAGATTTGATGTTGATATTATTAGGTGTGTTATGAATGGCCACCATCTCCAAAAACCTCCTCCTGTAGTAGTTGGCCTCTGAGTAAAGTATTTCAGCCTCTCCGAAATTAATCCTGTGGCCGTGCTGTGTAAAGTGATGTGCCAGGGCACAAGATTGAGTGCTCCTTCTACAGTCGCTCTTATGGGATGTTATTCTCCCTTGGAGTGATCTAGAAGTCTGGCCAATGTATGAAAGTTGGCAATCCAGACAAGGGATCTTGTATACAATTCCTGTCTTTTTTAGTTTGGGTACTGGCTGTTTCAAATTGGTGAATAGGCATTTGAGGGTATTATCAATCCTCGTGGCAAATTTAATATTTTCGTTCCTAAATACTTTTATTAGTTTAGGGGTTAAGCCCTTAATATAGGATAGGTTTCTGTATATTGTTGTGTTAGGGTTTGGGGTGACATGTGGAAGAACATTAGGGATGAGAAATTGATTCTGAATGTTAAGAAGAGATCTATTCAGGTCGTTATTGTGAAAAAGCAACCGTTGAACTATAGAGTTGGGGTAGGAATTCTCAAGCAGAAGTGACTTAAGCTCATTTAGGGACTCCCGTCTGAGGGAAAAGTGTGTGAGTCTGGATACTCTGGTGGCCAAGGCCCCCACCAGCCCCAATTTCATTTTGGTGGGATGATCTGAGAGAAAATGCAGGTATCGACCACTACTTACTGGTTTCCTATATCATTTTGTGATAATTTGGTTGTTCGGCTGTCTTATTAACGTCATATCTAGGAAGGAAATGAAGTTATTAGATTCCTTCTCTATGGTAAATTGTATGTGTTGGACAGCCAAGTTGAATACAAAAAGTGTTTCTTCAACTTTATCATCTGGTATGGCCAGTATGAGGTCGTCTACATATCTTTTAACAAAAGGTGGTCGAAAGGAGAGTAGTGGAAGGGTCTGTGCCACCAGGTCATCCATCACATAATTAGCCAGGATAGGTGACAAGTTAGCCCCCACGGGAGAGCCAAAAATTTGCTTATAAAACTGATTGTTGAAGACAAAGCAGGTGGAATCAAAGGTGTATTCCAAAAACTCGAGAAAAGTTTCTAAATCTATGGGGGAATGTTGAGAGATATCATCCCAGTGACTGGTAATGCTTTGACGAGCCAGGTCAAGTGGAAGGTTTGTAAACAGGGAGACCACATCTAAGCTAATAAGTATATAATTCTCTGGTAGTTGGTATTCGTCTATAAATGTGCTAAAGGAGAAGGAGTCCTCAATATAATAATCATTAGTCCTGTTATAAGTATGCCCGTTAGAAATTTGTCAATTTTGCTGTTGGGTGTGTTGATAGATGCAACAATCGGTCGTAGCGATAAGGTAGGCTTATGTATCTTGGGTAAAGCATAAAACCTTGCTAGGACAGAGTTATACATCATCAAGTTTGAGGCCAACTCATTAGTGATTTTGTTAGACCGTTTAAATTTGGAAACCAGCTTCTGGCTTTTTGTTCTAAAGTGCCAGCTGGGTCTCTCTGCAGCCTTACGTAATAATTGTCATCATCCAACAGTTCGTTGACCGCTACCCTCACAATATTGTGAATTCTCTTTTTCACGAGTCGGTCACGACTACTTCTCCTGTCTTATATATATATATATATATATATATATATATATATATATATATATATATATATATATATACATATATATATATATATATATATATATATATATATATATATATACATATATATATATATATGTATATATATATATAGAAGAGGAAGGTCAGTAAAAAGGCTTACTGGTAAAATCCAAGAGGGTTTTTTTTTTCACTTAGGGATAGCCCTTAGGATTACAGAGTGAACAAAAAGGTCTTAAAGATCTTAGTAACTGTAGTTTTATTCTAAAATCGATCTTTCGATGCCAATTCGTACATCATCTTCAGGACCTAGGAGACACAAAAAGAATCCTAATCAGGCAAGGAGCCAATTGAAAGAATATATTATATTTCAGCAAGAAAAACGGAAAGGGCCCTATCATAATTTATGAAATTTATAATTTCTTAAATTATAATAGGTCCTGAAGATGATTTACGAATTGGCATCGAAAGCTCGACTTTAGAGTAAAACTAAGTTGCTAAGAAGTTTAAGACCTTTTTATTCACTCTGTATATATATATATATATATATATATATATATATATATATATATATATATATATATATATATATATAATTCAATAAAGTAGAGCATTGTTAGATTAAACTACGGAGGCTCATTTTAATATAGGATTGCGAATATGAATCTCCCACTATGATTCATTTTCGGAAAATCGCTATCTATTAATATTAAATAATAAAACATGCATGTTTGGTAATAAAAAACAGAATTTAATTAAAGTTGAAATTAAATGAAGCAGGGTTTTCGTTTTAAAATAATGGCAGCTGTCGTTCAATTAGACATGTTTTCAAATTAATTATTACTTTGAATAGTGATTATAAGAGATTATCATAAATTTTTATTTTATGATTTTGCCACCTGATTTTTAATCATATTACTTAAAATTTAAATTATAAGTGCAATTTGGCATTTTAAATCATTTTTTTAATGAATAATTTAAATTTTTTCTCATCTTTTTTCTTACCTTCTACAATCGCCAAACAAAATTTTGCCATACATCTTTTATAAGGGTTGATCTTTTAGGTGAAAGGTAAATTTTATAAACAACCTCAAAACTTGATGCTTGTCCCGAAGCCCCAAGTATTATAGGCTTTGTTAAATGACTAGAATACTAAGAAGGAAAGAAAGGCTCGAATAAAGACGTATTTCTATGCATAGATTCGTTGTGGTGAAATATCAAGAGGAATTTACATTCTCTTTCTAAAGAGAAACCGAATATTTATAAGAAAATAAAACCTAGTCAAATTATAATTGTTTAAATCATTTATTTCTTTTTTACTCGTCAGCCCAACTAGAACTGACAACTTAACTCAAATATAACGCTAATAATTTTTTTTAATTTCCATTATATTATTATTTTTCGTGACAATTATTTCGGCACACGGTGCCTTCTTGGGACGAATGAGAATTTTAAAATCTTCACTTTATTATTATTTTTCTTGACAATCGTTTAGACACACGGTGCCTCCTTCGGACGAATAAGAATTTTAAAATTCTTATTCGTCCGAAGAAGGCACCGTGTGCCAAATTCTTATTCGTCCGAAGAAGGCACCGTGTGCCAAATTCTTATTCGTCCGAAGAAGGCACCGTGTGCCGAAACAATTATCACGAAAAATAATAATATAGTGGAAATTAAAAAACATTATTAGTGTTAAGTTACAATGAATTTCCATCAAGTAACGGCTAACTCAGTAAATTTTTTAGAACTGACAAAGTAGAAAGCAATAATCATTATTATATTTATCACAATACTTGCGTAATATACTGGTATGATACAACAAGTAATGTTAATATACGTGGCGTTGTTGAGTAGCCATTTTAGCAACTGTGATTGCTATATATGTGCGTCTTTACTAAAAGCTCCTCTATTAATTCGTCGTTTTTAATTGCACGGCCTTCAGCAGAGGGTAGACATGTTTTGTTGACATCAGTCAAAGTACTACGATGATAGCATTGATTTTTGTTCCTCTCTGAATCCTAGCCGGGCTATTGAGCAGAGTTGGGAATGTAACGAAAATTTTATGTCAATTACTTAAACCACGTTTAGTACATAACTACATAGTTAGTTAAAAAAGGAAAAAAATCTAGAGTGCTAACATGAAAGAAACACTGTTCCTAAATGTGATAAAAGTTGATACCGAGTTGCGGTAAGAGTCGGTGAAAGGCAATAAAAAGTTGTGAGTTGCGGTACAGACCTTTTCCGAACCCAGAATTGATGGCCGAGTTGCGGTCCGTCACCGGCAGGTATAGAGCTATAAGTATGCAAGTTATGTGTGAAAATTAAAGCAAAAGACATATTTCAGTAATTACTATATTTGTAAGACAAGCATTTGACAAACGTTACAGCATCAATTTCTTTATGTACATATTGAATTATCTTATTTTCTAAACTACTTAGTACATATCACCACTACACCAAACACTTTATTTTTGCACTCGACGCGCGTTTCGCTAACCATGTTAGCTTCATCAGGAGCGATGATTGACTAGTCAATCATCGCTATCAAGTAAATAGTAAATAGTAAACTTTATTAATCCAAGAGACCATACACAATAGCATAGGACAAGTCAGGCACTATTTTAATTGAGTGAGAAAAGGTATTACAAATGAATTCACATAAATGCAATAAAGCAAACAAAAGTTATCATCTTAACATTAGTAGCCTCTATCTGTTAAAAAATCGTTTATACTATAGTAACATTTTTCTAAAAAAAAGTCAATTAACGTTCTTTTATATAATTTTATATTATAAATATTTCGAAAACGGGGTGGCAATTTATTAAATAGGTGAATGCCAATATAACGGGATTGTTTTCCGTTGTGGACAAACTGTGGACTGGAATAGCATAGTTATCACCATACCTTGTATTATAATCGTGATAATGATTGTTAGTAACAAAATTCTGTGGTTTCTGCTTCACAAATAACAAAATTTCAACCATGAAAATACAAGGTACTGTGAGGATCCTTAAGTCCTTAAAAATCTGCCCACAGGATGCACTTCTCTGAGCGTTAACTATCGCTCTTATAGCTCTCTTTTGTAGCCGAAAAAACCCTGAGACTATAAGAAGAACAACCCCAAAAAATTATGCCATACTTAATTCTTGAATAGAAATGTGCATAGTAATAAGACAACAAAACATTTCTATTGGTCAAATCTTTCAGTTTATATAAGGCAAACCACGACGATGATAAAGTCCTGCAAAGAGCATCAACATGGCTTTCCCAACTTAAGCTATTTTCCAAATATATTCCTAAAAATTTTACTTCATCCACTTGCTGGATACTTTTCCCTTGAATTTTTAATAGATAACTTTCAGATATTGCTTTAGTTCGAGGAGTAAAATCAACGAATACAGTCTTTTGTGTATTTATACACAATTTATTTGCATTAAACCATTTTAAAAATTTATTTAAAATATCTTGTGCACACACTAGCACTTCTTCTTTACTTTTGTGAGAGCAAACGTAACTATTATCATCGGCAAACATAATGAGACTATGTTGCTCATCTATATTAGGCAGATCGTTCACAAAAAGCAAAAACAACAGAGGTCCTAAGACAGATCCCTGTGGCATACCTATATTTATCGGTAATATGTCCGACTTTGCTGTATTTACATGTACGAGTTGTGTTCTCCCAGTTAAGTAACTCCTAAGTAGTTTATTAATTTTTCCCCTCAATCCATACGCATTCAATTTATCCAGCAGAAGATCGTGATTTAGAAGGTCAAACGCCTTACTTAAGTCCATAAATAGGCCTAATGTTTTCATTTTCAGATCTAGATTTGTGTAAACTTTATTAATAAATCCGTAAATTGCTGATATTGTGGATTTGCCCTTGAGAAATCCATTTTGTGCCCCATGCAAAATGCCGTACCTTATTACAAATGCCAATATCTTATTAACCATTATTCTTTCCAAAATTTTTGATAATATAGAGAGCAGCGCGATAGGCCGGTAATTTTCAATATAATCTTTTTTACCCTTTTTATATACCGGAATAATTTTTGCAATTTTCAACGCCTCAGGAAACACACCCTCAGACAGTATCATATTTATCAAAAATGTTAATGGACCTGCTATAAGATGAACACAAGTTTTTAGCATTTTAGTATGAACTTCATCAACTTCAACGGAATTAGAATTTTTTAGGTTATTTATCACATCCACCACATCCTGCTGATTTATTGGTGTTAGGAACATGGTATGAAGCTCCTGACAGTAGGGCAGTGAACAGCTAGGTTTAACATTAGGTGATGTCTCGTTCAGTTTTTTTAGCAATATTTATAAAATATGCATTAAAGCAATTTGCTATTTCAGAAGGATTCTCAGCGACTAAATCATTACTAACAATTTTGGTAATTCTATTATTTTTTTCTTTTTTGTTTCGTATATTGTCATTAATAATTTTCCACGTTATCTTAGATTTATTATCTGATTCAAAATATGTTTTTAACGTTATACAGTCTCTTTGCTTCAGAAATAACTTTTCGATATATTTTCTTGTAGCTTTTATAATAGCTTAAGATAACTGTATTATGATTACTGTCTATTAATAATTTATACCAACATTTCAGATTTTGTGATGATGTACAAATTCCTCTCGTAATCCAAGGTTTTTTTTGTGACTGACTTTTACATGAACAATTTCTTTTTACTGGAAATGCCAAAGAAATATAATACTTTAAAGATTGTATAAAACAGGAAAATGCTTCATTTACCTCAGCAGATTCAAAAACCTCATACCACGTTTCCTGCCCGAGATACTTCCCAAACGCCTCATAAGTTCTTTCATTATACGACCTTTGATAAGTTATACTGTTAGCTTCTGGCACTGTAATGCCCAATGTCACAGTTTGGGCGGAATGATCTGATAAGCAATTAAACAATACCGTGCCAGTCAAGTTGTTATCAGCACTGTTTGTGCTTATGTAATCAATACCGGTTTTTGACGTTCTAGAAATTCTCGTGGGCGAATTGATTAAATTTCTAATATTATATGATGAGAACAGATCTATTAGATCTATCTTTGAGGCTGTATTAGACAAGTTATCAATGTTTAGATCTCCACATATTATAAATTCAGTTTTATTGTAGGAGCAAGCTATATTAGTGGTGATATATACTAAGTAGTGTCATTGAGCCAAAGATTCCACATTCCCAACCTAGTTATTTTCTAAAAATACTGAATTGTACCTATTAGTCGAATACTTAGGTACACTGGCTTGTACAGCGTCGATTTTCGCGTATTTACAGTCTGGAAACCCTTGATGAGGCGAACGACTATCCTTTGCAAGTTTTGAATGAAAAGCCTCAATCCCCAAAGGGTTGTAGAGGAAGGAGCACTATCATCGATGTAGTTTTCAACTATGTAGTCAGCAATCAATGTTACTTGTGGGTGGACTGGCTGATTTTCTAATAATTGGACGAAAACATCTCCCACCTGATCGGCAGAGAGAAAAGTTAGCCCGAACATGTAGTGAAGCCATTTTCCAATGGGAGAATTTTTATTTTGTATTCTCTAGTTAATCCTAGATCCTGAATTTTTCTCCACTAGGATTGTCCTAAATGGAATCTGCATCCCACAAGCGTTGTCAAGGAAATTCGGTTGAAACCGCACCGTGAATAGCGCGTTCAAAATGACCTTTGTAGGCGAGAAAACAAATCTTAATTGCTGACATTTGGATTTTACCGCAGAGAATATCAAATAATACGAAGTTTCCTTCTTGTCGTACAATAGGCTGAACACCAAGGGAATATAGCGGCCATTGATATATGCTAGAATAGTAAACATTTGTAGAAAAAACTTTGCACAAAATTCAAATGTACCGTCCACTATCACAATTTCCGCCGGGCACAGGAATTCTAAATTACTTTTACAGGAAAATATCACAGCAACCTGGACATCATTAAACATCAGGAAATCTTCATGCCTGGCCGTTTCGACCGAGATTGAACTGAGATATTCATGAACTTCCTCTCGGGACTTTGGCAAGTTTGGATAGCACTGCAGTCTGGCTCAGTTCAAATTCTTCCCTATTCTTGTCATATCGGAGTAGGTGAAAGTGTTCAGCATATTCGGATCTGCAGCCACCTCCCGCCGAATCATCTTTCTTGGTCTTTCGTTGTAATGTTCCTCGTTAGCTCTCTTCTTCATTGCGTTGTTAATTTTTTCGATTCAGTACTTGTTCATAATCGTGTTGATGTTGATGATTGTCAGTTTGTCGTGAAATGGTATAAACTTTGCCAGTGCAGTTCTTGTTTGTGCAGATCCAGTACATCTCTGTCGATTTTAAACGGCGATATTGTCGAAATGTGTAATTTTCCAATAGGATCAAAGTTTTGATTTTCTCGCTCAACATCCTCTGTAATAAGACCATGTTGACTTGAAAAAGTTTAAACGTAAACTAGTAAATTTCGTTTTATACTTTTATCTAATTTAGGTTAACCCTAATTTCATGTAATAATATTTAAGAATTAATATTTGATAATTTAACACTACCTATCTGCCGATTTGTCGATTATCGCAACTCGGATGAAAGGCAGGTCAAAATATTTACAATCTTCTAAAGGCCATTAGGCAACTCGGTATCTACGATGATAAAAAATACGTAAAACCGTCCAGATATTTTCTCTTTCGGAGGCTCTTGTTATATTACCATAATACGTTTCTGAGGTTGAGTATTACGAAACTTGATATATTTTCCAAAAAATTGCATTGACCACTAGTCTAGATATTTAATATTAAAGTTGCTTCGTTCTGCGAATATTTTGATCAACAAACATATACCTATTATATATACTAATTATACCTAATCTGGCACCTAAATATTTTTATTTAAAATGATATAAGTTAGTAACTTTTTTTAAGAATTGTTTTTAATGTTAAATTTCCTACAAATTAAATTCAAATTATGTAGTAAAATATCATGTAATAAATGCAATTATTTAAACTGAAACAACAATGTAGTAAATTGCATTTGTTATGGAAGAAAACTGCATAATTAATGTTTCAATAACTACGTGCTCAACCTCGTTTGTGAATTGTTATAAATAATTGTTGAAATATAAACTTTATTTAATTTTGGTAGTTATTAATTATAATAACTTTAATTGAACTAAATTTCACTGTGATTTTATTACAATCATTTATTATCTTCCATTTAGGAGGTAAAAAGATTAATAACTTCCGATACTGAAAAAGAAATGTCAGAACTCCCTAACATAATGGGAAAAGAGAGTGAATCTGTAGGTCCTGACGTTAACTAAGCGAAAATAAAAATCATGGTAATTGATAGAACCGAACAACTAAGTTGTACTGGAGAGTTTTCCGTCTTGGAAGCGGTTCAAGAGTTAGTATCTCTAGGATCACTGCTGACCAATGAGGGAGGATGTGCAAAGGAAACAAGAAGAAGAGTGTAGATGACTAAATTAGCAATAAATAGACTTACAAAAAATTTGGAAAGAACGGAACATCCTAAAACCAGATAAAAATGAGTACGGAGTGTAATTTTCAGCATTTCCCTTTATCAATCCAAATCATGGAAAATTCGTGTTACAGAGAGACAGAAGATTGAGGCTCGAAATATAATTTTGGTGATTTATGCTTTGCATTCATTGGACACCCAAAAGAACAAATACACTACCGTCAGAAAATATTTGCCCACCTAGTTATTTCAGTCCCAAGACAACAAAACTCAGATAATATATATATATATATATATATATATATATATATATATATATATATATATATATATATTAATGAATTATTATTTATTTTCACATTACTTACAGTCTAGAAAATCAGAAAAATAGTCATGATTTTCCAGGATTTTTCTCATCTATGTGACCTCCTTTGTTTTTAATTACCACTTTACAGAGTTTCGGCATCCTGTCCAGTAGTTTCTTCAGAGTTTCTTCAGTTATTTTAACCCATTCTGCTTGTAAAAGTTCCTACAACTGATTTTCTGATGTTGGATTGAGTTTTCGAACACACCTATCTAAGCAATTCGATGGGGTTCCAGTCGGGTGATTGTGGAGGCCAAGTCATTACTTCCACGGCGTCATCGGATTTCCATTGGTCCAAAAGCTCTCTAATTTGTTTAGTAGAATGTTTAGGGTCGTTATCATGCTGAAAAATAAATTTCCCCAGAAAAATATATCTTCCAGAAGGAAGCATTAGAGTTAACAAAACATCTTGATACTGTTCTTTTCACATGATCCCTTTTGTCCTAAAGATTTTTCCAACTTTACTGTTGCCAAAACAACCCCAAACTATTACTGAACCTCCACCATGTTTTACTGTAGGCAAGTGACAGGCTTCTAACACCCCCTCTCCAGTGGACTGCCGCACGTAAACTCGTCGATTTGAACCGAAAATTTCGAATTTCGATTCGTCGCTCCAAAGGACAGAATTATATTGTTCTGATGTCCAATTTTGATGTTTTCGGGCTCATTTTAATCGTTTACGTTTATTCACTTGCCTAAGAAGTGGTTTCCTCACTGCAACTTCTCCGTGTAGTCCACCTTCTGCTAACCTGTTCTTCATGGTTTTCACGCTGATGGGATGGGCGGCTCCAGGTTTACTTGAGCCGTGATTTTTGGTGCAGTTATGCAGCGATTACGTCTGCTGGACATTGTTATAGCTCTGTCTTCAGCGGGAGTCGTTTTTCGAGGCCTTCCTGAACGTTTTTGGTCGAGAATTCCATGCCCCGCAGAATTTTGTTTTACGATGTAGTCCACCGTTCTCCTTGGCATCCGTATATTACTCGCGATTTGTCGACTCGAGTCAAAATTTTGATGTCTCGCAATTATCAGAGCTCGATGTTCAACGGAAAATTCTTTCGTTTTTGGCATTTTCACAAAACCATTGAGTTTGTATCAGTGACAAAATACTGTTTGCGAATGGTTAATTTCCAAAAGGGCAATGGTATTTATAGCATGGTTTTTATCATAAAATGTCACTAGGAATTTCCATAATCCTTAGAAACTTGAAATGAGTTCTTATTTCAACTGGAATTCCCAGAAATCGCCTCAAAACGATTATCATGCAAAACTTGGAAATTTGTTCTAATTGGTTTTCAATTTCTGATTTCACCAAAAAGGCTTATCTAAACAATTTTATGATGGACACTTGTTAGGAACAATTAAATTTACCTAATATAATAAAAGGGTTTAATTAGGTATTAAATTTTGGCAGTTACATTGAAATTTTTAATTGGGCAAATACTTTCTGATGGTAGTGTAAATCCATCCTCGAACAGCTAAGTATTGAAACAAGATTGTCCACCATTTGTTACAAGAGAATTCTCGGCTATTTTGATCACATAGCAAGAAATGATCTGGACAATTTAGAGAGGCTGGTCATGACTGGAAAAGGGGTAACCGCTGGCCAATCAGGTAACTTTCAAGATGGATACGACCTTCAGTAATGAAGCATACGACTTGGAAGAAGAAATTCTATTAATTTTAAACGGATAAAAAGATTTCAAAACCTTGATAATGTAAAATGTAAGTTTTGTAATTCAGAATTATAATAAAAAAAGATAATATATTTAACATATTTAGTTTCTATAGATCTGTTTCACGTTATTTAAATGCCAACTTTTAATTAAATTTTAGAATTCATTTAGCATTAAATGCTTAAACAGGCTTTAAAGTTTATAGAGCTTAGTGGTAAATGTGTTCAAAGTTTTAAAATGTGTAAAGCTGCTTTTATTTAGGAGGATAAAATCATGTTCGTTAATGCACAAAATATACGAGGGCCGCCTATTAAGTTTTTACAAACGACCACTATATGGCGCTATTGAAATCTGACATTACCATTATAAAATTATAATATATATTACCATCATAAAACTATAATATATATAAAATTATCATATAAATATATATATATATATATATATATATATATATATATATATATATATATATATATATATATATATATATATATCACTACATATTATAAAATAAAGTCCTCCGCCGCGTCTGTCTGTCTGTTCGCGATAAATTCAAAAACTATTGAATGAATTTTCATGCAGTTTTCACCAATAGATAGAGTGATTCATGAGGAAGGTTTAGGTATATAATTTGTCAAGGTTTTGTGTAAGTTTGTTGAAATATAACGATAATTGTTGGAAGTGTCGGAAAAAGTCAAACCGCCTGGGAACTTTCATCGAAAACGCTGTCTAATCCCTTTGAGATATAACAAAACAATGCATGGTGGGATATTCCTCTTTTATAGATCTACAAAAAAGTCCGCGATGGCATATATCTATCTTTTAAGGATAGCTTACTATACCCATTCTATCTTTTAAAAAAATGGTCACGTACAATGTGGTAATTGGAAAGCTATTTAGACGGATACAGTATTAATCCTTATCAACTGAAATACGTTAGTTACCTTAAGCATTTCATGCACATTATTATAATCTTTTACACCATATAATTTAAATGAATATCTTAGGAGTCATCGCGAAAAATTAGCGCGCGCGAAAATAAATTCAAGCGCGTTTCTCACACCGACTAGTACAAGTTAGCTGGACAAAATTATTTTTTCACTTATTTCAATTGTTTATGTATATTCTAGGCATATTAAGTTATTTCTATGGGCGTGGCTAATTTTTTCCCCTAAATTAGTCAGCTACGCAGACATATTTAACGATAACTCGGGAACAACTTGTCAGATTTTATAAATAAAACATTAAAAAATGCATAACAAAATTTTATTAAAGTTGATTGAATATTATTTTATTCTATCTTTTTTTTCGTTTTGGAGTTATTTAGAAATTAATGGAGAGAAAAAAAATTTTTTCGTGTAAAATTCATTATTTTTTTCGGTAAAAAAAGCGCAATAACAAAAGAAAAACAAAATATTATATATTTTTCTGACAGCTGCGTATCTGGAAAATAAAATAATGTATTAATCATGAAAATCGGTTAATAAATGTGGGTTTTATTCACAATTTACCGCAGGTACTCAATATCGATAAAATTTGTGTAATACAGCCACCCTTGCATATCGCGGTAGGATTGCATCAGCTTAGCAGGTAGATAACGGAACTAAAGGGCAAGGGTATTTTGTATGGTTATTAGAATTAAAAATTATAATACAGTGTCTTTCATTTAGCTGCATTTCGCTTACCTGTATTTTTTGTCCAGCTGCACAAAACATTGTATAACAAAAATAAAATATTCTGCGTATGTGCACGAATTTTTCTACAAACTTGAATGTGCAACTAAATGAAAGACACTGTATTATTATTTTTAATAATAACCAGATGAAAAATCATTTATTGCATTTGTCAATTAAAAATAAAACAATTAATCCATATTACTTAGTTTTATTGACACAAAAAGGATAAACTCAAATAATACCTGCCTTTTAGGTAGGTAACTTGTGCATTATACATACATAAGTAGTTGGTATTTTAAAATGTTTTTGATTTTTTTAAGGTACATATTTCTTGCTGTTCGGTTCAAAAAAAAATTGTTTTTGAAAATTCCAGTCAAAAATTGTTTTTGTTTAATTTTAAAATAAATGTTATAAATGCTCTGTAATAAATTTTTAGACTTAATAATATTATCTGGGCTCTCACTAATGTCTCTAATCACATTGGCAATTTTCCTTTGCCCTGCTGAACGCACAGCAATTTCGGCAGCAGTCACCAATTCACTGACACTTCGGGATTCTACGAGATCCACGACGCGACGTTTCTTCGTCTTAAACGACGATTCCTCGAAATCTTTGCGAGGTCTTCCTGCAGGAGTCACATTCTCACTTGATGTTGAAGGTTGTGGCGCAAAAGAACTCGCAGTAAACTGTATGTCTGCTTCATCCAACCAATTCTTATTTTTAATTAAAAAACGCTCCTTCGACTTTCCTGAAGCCAACCATTTGGCACCAAACTTATTAGACAAGTTGGATATCTTCAACTTTATTTCTTTTTGGCTGCTTTCAGTAATGTCACCAAAGTGAAATTTTGAAGAAAGAAAGTCATATACACGCGAGTTTTTTTTCATTCTTCGTGTGTTTCAACCACTCCTCAAAAAAGGCTACCCTTGAAATAGAGTAAATGTGTTCTGGAAAAAAAGAAAAAAAAACATGTTGTACTGAAGTGTGCTAAACAATATATGTATTTTTACGAAGAATAAAGTTATTTCTGTGTAATATCTAAAAACTAGCCCGGATAGAGGTGAATGTCTGTATATTCCGAACTTTCAAAGTTATTTTTTTTTAAAAACACGCTAAAATATATAGGATATTTAAAAAAAAAATACTAAAAAATTCAAATTAATAGATTTTGATTAAAAAAATACATTAAAAAATAGTACTTACCCTCAATATTAATATTCATCACAAAAACTTTCACAGTATTACAATATGTCACTATAAGATGTGCACGAAAGTGTCGCTAAATTGCAACTGATTGATTGAAAGAGCTGCATTAAACTCATTACCTGACTTCTGACGCTTATGACTCGCCACTTGCAAATTTGATAAACAACCTTTTCTCGGAATTCGAGGTTTGGTGGTGTTGTTTATGTTTTGCAAATAAGATTTCCTGGAAATCATAACATGAATTTTGTCCACCTAGCATGTTCTACGCGACACACTGTGCGATGACGGGACTCGCTTGATGCGATCACCCCCGCTGTCACCCACTGTTTCTATATAAGCCAAACGATAACGCGCGCGTACTCGTATAATAAACAGACTTTTGGAGCGAATGGAGGTGACGACTGGAAGGTATTTGTTTTCTTTTTGGGTGTTGTTGGAAGGTTGCAATTGCGTTGGTTTTGATATTTTAGAGTAAAATTTCAAGGTCGCATTTTTGTTTTGTGTTTGTTGTCTTTAGGTAGATAGATAGATACTTACATACTTATTAATAAAATTTCGGTAGATAGATACTTACATACTTATTATTAAAATTTAGGTAGATAGATAGATACTTACATACTTATTAATAAAACTGATAGTTCTGAACATACTTTTATTTCATTGAATTTTATCAAATGTCAACGTTATGAGTCATTTGTTTCGGTTTCTTTTCACATCGTGAATCATTTTAAAGTTAATTAATATTAAGGTCCCATTTTTTATTTGTTTCGTGTTGTCATTCGTGTTGGTGTAAGTGCATAAGTAAGTATTTGAGTGAAATTTGTCAGAGGTTATTAATCCATAAAACTGATTTATGTTATCTTTGAGATTTTTTTTTAGGTTGACATGATAATTTAATTATGCCTCGGCGAAGATCTAATATAGGATGCAGTACGTCGTCTGCCAAAAGAGTTCGTTTGAGTCGAAGCAACGAAAATGATCAAGAGAGGGATGTTCGTCAGACAAAACATTTAGGCATAATATGCTCTACTACCCATGCGAAGACGGGGCGGGTAGCTAGTATATATATATATATATATATATATATATATATATATATATATATATATATACATATATATATATATATATATATATATATATATATATATATATATATATATACATATATATATATATATATATATATATATATATATATATATATATATATATATATATATATATATATATATATATATATGAAAGAAAAACATATCTAGTGCACGAAAATAATGGTTTAAAGTTACCTAGACCTATACTGAAATAGATGTTTTAATATATAAAAATGGTAATTTTCTTAGGTTTGTTTTGAAAAATTTAGAATCATTAATTAAAAATACAATAAATATTTTTGTGTAAAGTAAATTATAGCAAACGATATTCGTTTTTTTTTTTTTATAAAAAATGTTGAAAGTGAACTACTTTTGATCGTTTTCAGTTTTCCTCGCATAATTTGATAAGTTCGCGACTTGGCAACGTCGCACTGCGCTTGTTGGAAAAAAAATATCAGCTTGGTAGATTTAAATATATATATTTTTAAAAAAATAAAATAATGAACCCCCAATAGAATAAATTAAATTATTAATTATATTTTTTATTTAATTTGCTTACACATAAATCTGAATATAATTTTATTTACCTAGAATCACGAATAGGTTAACATCAGAGACTTGGTTTCTTATCACTCCAGTATTTACTAAATTACATTTAGTATAGTTATCACATTTTATTTTGAACTTTGAATGAAGCCCTTCTCTTTTGAAGTCTTTTTTTTTTTTTGATTATTGGCTTCTGCTCCCTTGGGGCTAATTTGCCAGCGCATTTTTATGTATATGAAAAACTCTATTAAACAAACACAAACACCCAGGCAGACAGGAGGAATCGAACCTCCGACCCTCTGATCAACAATTCTCTTTTGAAGTCACTCAGTTTTTCTATATCTAAAAGGCTTCTGGAGCCGGTGCATTTCAGATTTTTAGCTAACTCTCTCAATGAAACTATACTCTTCTCAACAGGAATTTTAGATTGAACTATTTCATTGACTGTTGTCCGAATTTCCTGTTTTTTATTTTTGCATTAGACATACTTGCTAATGCTATATTTATTTTCTCAGCAGTTGTTTTTTTTTTAACAAATCTGCCATTCTTTAATCGAGAAGTCATTATTTATGCCCTTTTAAAAATCTCCAATATAATCGTAACCTCAAGAAATACTCCAAAACATTAAAATCCAACATAAACAACTCGTGTCTCCATTAGAGTAAGAATATAACCTTGCCAGATCCGAAAAACGACGCAGTGGGATTATTTTGGTATTTCTGCGCATAATGTACGTGGCGAAAGAGCGTACTGAGTATAAATTATTTATATTGTAAGCATGGTAGCTTACACAGGAAGGATTTTTCTGTAAGTTGAGCACGACTGCTCCTTGGGAACGTCCTTAAAAATGATGGAATAACAACTAGCAGAGTAAAAGAGCAAAAACGGATTCTTAAAGATAAAGTAACACAGCTTCTCTATAAGAATACTCTTACCAAATGAGCTCCTCATGAGGGTATCTGATAGTCCTAATGTAAGATAACATGTATTTCTATGAAACTTTATAAGTGTGTTCAATTGTTGAAAAATTATAACTGTGCTAACAGTATAAACATTGCCGGTCAACGTTTGGAATTGCAAAATAGTTCAAAAAATTTAGGTGTTATAATGGATACAGATTTGCGTTTCAAAGAACACGTAGGGCATATTATACAAAGAGCCTATATGTCACTGAAAATGCTTTACCCACATCGACATCTTTTCGAAGAATCTCTCAAGGTAAATTTGGTAGATTCTCTTGTTTTAAGTCACTTTAATTATTTTGATATTATGTATGGACCGTGTTTAGATAAAGTAAACTTAAATAGAATTGAAAAAGTGCAAAGGAGCTGCTTACATTTCATTTATGGTATAAGAAAATTTCAGTCCGTGTCGCACAAATTAGAGGATGCTAAGTGGTTGAATATGCAGGATAGACGTTGACTACATTCTTTGGTAATGTTTCATGTTTTTGTGGTTAATAACTGCCCACCATACCTAACAAATAAAATTATTTATAGAACAGACGTTCATAGGTTGAATTTAAGATTTGGTGGACTTATATCTCCACCACCTCACCGAATGGCTCTTTTTAAAAGAAGCTTTTCCTACAATATTTATAAACTTTATAATACCGCACCTTTAAACCTGAGATATTTAGAAAGCGGATAAAAAATATTTTTTACCAATTAGTTAATTAGGTTAATTTTTGTCGCATTTCTCTCTCTTTCTCTCCCTCTCTCTCTATCTCGTTTAGTTTTATTATTTTCTTTAATTCATGAACATTTATGCTAGATGATGTAATTTACATGTTGTTGAACTTTGAACACTTTTAATTGTTTTCAGCTCCTTTTTGTTCTTTTTGTAGCAGACATATTGAAATGTATAATGTAAAGTGTAATATTAATGTTGTTTTGCAGAAAAGAGGAAATCAAATTATTATTATTATATAGTATTGTTGCCGGTCGCAAGCTCAAATAAAAGAGAAAGTGAATTTTGGAGCCAAGCCAGCAGCTTACTTAAAGATTTAAAACAAAACAACAAAACCTTTTACATTGAATCCTGGAAATATAAATTCCTAAGACACTCTTCAATCGTCGCCTCTATACCAATCCAATTTATGTCATTCCCACTTTGAAGAAACGTCAACAAAACAAGAGAACGAGACAATATTTGATAACACCCAATTACACTTTGACATTTTAAATTCTTGCTTTGCTGCAAATTCCACTACACTTTAATCCTTGCTAACGCCTTCTTACCCTCCCAAATTGTCAAAGGAGAATTTTTACGAGCGAAGCAAGGACAAAGCCGTTTTACGAGAGAGACTCCGGTTTTTCAGGGTCCAAAAGCAAATTTCATAAACATGCATAAAAGTTGATGTCTGACCCAAACTATTATAGGCTTTGTAGCTGACTAGAATGCTGAAAAGCCGAAATGGTCGTTGGAGTATTGACGTGGAATTTTCGATAGGTTTCCTTGTTTTTGTTCTTTGCATATATAATATGTTGTTTTAGAATTCACAAAAATATGAAAGAAAAACATACCTAGGGCACGAAAATAATGGTTTAAAGTTATTATTAGAGACCGGATTATATGCAACATAAATATGCATGAAAAATGCTTAAAATATGAATGAAAGGGGTCAAAATATGCAATATTAAATAATAATAAAAGTAGTAATTTTTAGTTTTTTATTTCAAAATCAGCATAAAATTAACAAGTTATCGACGATGTTTAAATTTAATTAACAATTATTTAAAATTTTTTAAAAATTATTTAACATTTGTATTCTTGTACACGTAAACAATAAGGTATTGTTCCAAATGTTGAGTAGTAAGATTGTGTCTTCGATCACTTAAAATATTTTTATAAGTGGAAAAAGACCGTTCCACATCCACTGAGATAACTGGGCAGTATTTGAATTTGGATGCTATGTTAGCACTTATTGTTTCTGGCAAAAGCTCACTCGTCCCATTAATAAAACTATCAATTTGACACAAAGGTACAAAGCCTGGATTACTGCACAAAATGTTTTCAAACTTTTCTTTAACTCTACGCGGGAATACATCTGGCAATGTGGAGTTTATTTGACGGATTTTATTCATTAACTGAATTGATTCGGTCAACGCCAAACCTCGAGTTTCAAGCTTTTTAATACCCGCAGGTATGTGGAAAAAGTGAGTGCTAATCAAAGCTATGTTTTTTTAATATCAGAATCGTTAAATGCTTCCTTGGATTGACGAACTGCCATAGCCTCTGCACTATCGAAGTCATTTACTACACCTTTCATTGTAAAATACTACAGCTTCAATCCATGTTCCCCATCGAGTTACCACTGGTTCGGGAGGTAAAGGCACATTTGGCAGTTTCTCTTTATAGGCGTTATTGTGAGCAGGTGCCTTAAGAAACACTTTCTTTGCTGTTGAAATCAGTTTATTTACATTTCCAAACGTGGATCGTACTTCTTCAGCGAGTCGAGGGACACCGTGAGCAAAGCACGTCACATGAATTAAATTTGGAGAAAATACTTGGCCTTGATCATATAGAGAGCAGCATCTGAGAGAAATATAAACACTCTTTCATCTGCAGAAGATTCAGGAAATATTTTTTTAATACCCTCATTCAAAAAATCTAGCGAACGTAGAATGATTTGTCTTGTCAAGTTCTTTGCAGGCCACCAAATAGGAAGAAGAAGGCTCTAATCTTAATGCTCCCACAATTAAATTCGCAATTCGCGCATCAGCTGAAATCCAAATAATGTCATCCTTAAGTTCATTACGTATTTCTTCCAGAACATGTTGGTAAATTGTTAGTATGTAATTTTTACGCAGTGTTGATTCGTCTGGTATTTTTTGATTCAAGCAATATTTTCTCAGGAAAATCTTTGAATGTAGGATTTGTAAGTTTGTGGAGAGGAATATTACTTGCAAGCAATGCTTCACATAAATCCATGCTAAAGTGTTTTTTTTTGTGTGCCTATAGAAGTAGAATCATTGCTACTTGCTGTTGTTATAAGTTGTTGTAGTGGGCCTTTTTTTGCAATCCTGCGATATGAAGACTTGTCTTGACATGCTGGTCAATTTGAAACTTTCTTGTGCATGAAACATTTTTCTCGCAAACTCGACAATAAAAAACATTTCCGTCGTATGTAAATTTTCCAGGATAATCAGCTACCCACGAAGAGACACTTTTTTTGCGGGTGGCATGGTACACGTTAAACTTTAACATAACACGTCAGAAATTGTAAACGACTACACTGATGCAAGCGCGTCAACAATAATGTTAAAACTGATATCTTGTTTTAAAATAAAAATTCTTCTTCGAGAAAATTGTTTATTTGATCCAAGCTCAAACAAATATTCTTAGAAACTAACTACTTATCACTTAATATCTCGACCAAGAAACAAAGGAATAAACTACCACCCTAATTTTGGGTATTCCCTTGGCACTATAACCTAATTGATGTTTAGAGTATTGCAGGTAATGTCCCGGCGATAAGATCGGTTCCAGACGGCGACATTAACAATACCCTGAGCAATTCAATTGCCTAGTAATACCGAGAAATATTGTAAATATAGGCAAAATATTCATCATTACTAGATTTTGGGTAAAATATGCAATAATCGGTGAGAATGCTCTAAATATGCAAATGCATATGAAAATATGCAAATGCATATAATCCGGTCTCTAGTTATTATATTCTTAAAATATATATGCAAAATTAACCGAAACTTCTTAATAAGACACAGTAAATATCACCAATTTTTTCATGTTAGTTTAAAGCGATAAGATCTAGGGTAAAAATTACATATTTTGGATAAAAATTATTGTAGATCCGTACCATGTGTCCCACAAAGGATCTTGATAATTTGTTCGGTGGGAGCATTGAAAGGAAGGCTGTATTTGTTCTGTGAGCATTAATGGTACTAACAATAGAATTGAACATAACAGGGTACTTTAGTTAATAATACTATTGAAAATTTCATACAGAAACAAAAATAAAGCATTTTTACGGCTATCCTTCCTTCATCCTTTAGCCATTCTCTATTCTATTCTATAGGTCTATCTAATGTGCTTCCATATGTCCCTGTTTTGATCGATTTGATACCAATTGAGCTCCGCTGTTTTTTTAATATCATCATACCAGCGTTGTTGAGTTTTGCCAGTACTTCTTTTTTCCCCCCATGGTCTCCATTTGGTCCTTTTCCAGTTATTAGTATTTCTGACCACATGGCCAGCCCAGTTCTACTGACCACATGGCCAGCCCAGTTCTACTGACCACATGGCCAGCCCAGTTCTACTTGAAAAAGAATTATGTCGTGGAGCCCTGCTTTTTGCCTGATCCAGTCGTTTGATTTGCAGTCCCTAAGTGATATACTTAGGATTTTCCTTTCAATTGCTCTCTGGTGGTAATTTTCTAATAATTTTCCGAATCAGAACCCAAGTTTCGCTACCTTATGTTGTTACTGGTAGAAAGCAGTCGGGATGTACCTTATTTTTAAGCTTTAAAGACAGTTTGGACTGAAAGACTTGCTTCATTTTACTGTAAGCAGCCCATCCCAGACATATCCTTCGACTGATTTCCAGTTTTTGATTCACTTTTCAGATTTAAATTCCTGTCCCAAATATATATATGAATCCACCCTTTCCACTTGTTGCCGGTGTATGAATATTGCGTCATTAATGGTTATTTGTTCGGTCGTCATGAATTTGGTTTTTGTGATGTTCATCTCTAAACCGACCTTTTTTGCTTCAGTTTGTAATTCTTGGAACATTCCTTTAAATTCGATTGCGTTTTTGGCAAAAAATGCGATGTCATTAGCAAATCTCAAGTTGTTGTGTCTTTCTCCGGATATGTTAAGTCCCCTGTTTTCCCAGTGAAGGCTCTTGAAGATATCTTCTAGTAACAGGGTGAATATTTTGGATGATATGATATTACCCTGTCAAACACCTTTCTTTATTTTTACTTTCTTGGTATCCTCGTGTAATCTCACTTTCAGTTTTGATTGTTCATTGATTTTTGTGAGTATGTTAATATTCCTTTAATCGAGTCTTACGTTTTTCATCGCTTTCTCAGTTGCCCAGTATTCCAAGGTGTGAAAAGCTTTTCGGAAGTCGACAAGGGCCATCTAGCCTGTGATACTGTATTCAGTTACCTTTTCTATAAGTTGTCTGACCGTTTGGTGGTATACATAATCCTGTTGGTCATTGCGGTGTCAGTAAAAGGATAGTGTTTGGCTGTCATTCGCTTGCAAATTGTTCAAATTTAATGACATTTAAGTAACAAGACTGAAAAATCTATGCAAAAGTCTTGGCGATACCATCTGAATTGAAGCGTTTCTGATGATTTCATTAAAACTCGTAAGCTGTATGCAGTTCTACAATTAATAACATCAATTAGTTCTAAATTTAACCTTGTGATAAATACAGAGGTCTTCATCGTATTCATACATATATATATATATATATATATATATATATATATATATATATATATATATATATATATATGTATATATATATATGTATCTATGTATATATATATATATATATATATATTATATATATATATATATATATATATATATATATCTATATATATATATATATATATATATATATATATATATATATATATATATATATATATATAGCAGTATTATGTTCTTGGGGTAAGCGGTCTTTGGAAATGAACTAAAAAGTTTTGGACACCGTACTGATACCTGGATGCTGTCTCTTTATACAGTAATATCCCTTTACAATTAGTCATCAAAAGCATCAGAGAGTACTGCACTGATATTCGCAAATACACGAAATTAACACTCGTCAACTTTCTTGAAATTTTAAACTTTATTTTTCAGTCCACATATTGTAAATTCAATCAACTTTTCTATAAACAAATAATGGGTACTCCAATGGGGGCTACTCTTTCTCCTATCATATCACAATACGTAATGGACGACCTCCTCAAAGAATCCATCCCTAAACACTCCTTCAACTTACCATTCATAAAAAAATTTGCTGATGATATCATTACCTCGATACCTTACAATAAAATGGATGAGATTCTCAGACTCTTTAATGACTTTCATCCAACCTACAGTTCACCATTGAAGAGGAAACAAACAACAGTGTCCCCTTTTTAGACACTCTTCTAATCAGAAAAGAAGACAACTCCGTCATAGTAGATTGGTATACCAAACCAACCTACTCAGGAAGATACATTAACTTCCATTCCTCTCATACCACTAAAATCAAAATAAACATGATATTGGGCCTGAGGTCAAGAATAGAGAGAATCTCTCATCCTTCCCTCAGACAGAAAAATCTAAATAAACTACGAGACACTCTACGCACCAACTCCTATCCAGTCCGATTAATAAATAAATTATTATTCAACTCAACCACACCTCCTGTACAACAAAACAAGAATCTTACACCGGATATTAGTGCTTTCCTCTCTGAAAACCGAATCAAATGTTATTTTTCATTTCCATACATAAAAGAAATCTCCACAAAAACAACTAAACTTTTCAACCAATTACCTAATTTAAAAATTGCTTTTAAACACAAAAAACTATCAACAATATTTTCACTTCTCTAAAAGACAAAGATGAAATCACAAAAGTTTCAAAAGTAGTTTACAGCGTCCCTTCTCTCGAAAAAATCTATATAGGACAAACATCTAGAGTCCTAAAAGACAGAATCACTTCCCACAAAAGTGGTTGCAGATTAAAGAAAAACTCTTGTGCGCTTGCCCAACATAGTAGCCAATTTTCACATGAATTTAATTTTGCTGAAACCAAAATCCTATGTAAAGAAAGAAATCTCTGCAGGAGAATCTTTAGGGAGATGGTGGAAATCCACCTGGAACCGAACTCGATCAATAAAAAAACTGACATTGAAGATCTGAGTTTAATTTTCTCCAATCTATTACAAATGGGCAGTCAAAATGAAAACTCTTACAATATGTCTGACATATCTCTTTGATAATAATCCCACTGATTTTCACTAACTTTTAACTTTAAAACGATCAAAAAAAATGTCAACGTCATTCTACTTTCAAATATAAATTAACCACAACTTAACTAAGAGATAGAAACGCACTGCCCTTAGCAAAATGACAAGAAAACAACAAAAATCCTTTATAAATTAAAATCATTTTACAACCACACAAATCTCTGTACTATTCTAACAAAATGAAGTAAAAATTTATTATATTTCCCAGAGATGAATATGTCGAGTTTTTCTTGTGTTTTTTCCTGTTTTTTTCTTATGAATAAGTGCAATAAAGTGCCCCCACAAACAACAATTTTTGAACACACCACTTAGCGGTAAGTACTTTAATGTTACATATAAAAATAGGGTTGTTCTTTACTTTTAATCTCAAAAATACTAATAATCTACTGAAATTGTAGCCCTGATGAAGAAAAATGAAATATTTTCGAAAGCTTGGCGGAACTAAAAAGGTGTCCAAAACTTTTTAGTTCATTTCCGAAGACCGCTTACCCCAAGAACATAATACTGCTGTTTAACTAGTCGGTCAAGACTACCCTTCTCCTCTCTCTCTCTCTCTCTCTCTCTCTCTCTCTCTCTCTCTCTATATATATATATATATATATATATATATATATATATATATATATATATATATATATATATATATATATATATATATATATATATATATATATATATATATATATATATATATATATATATATATATATATATATATATATATATATATATATATATATTTTTATATATATGTTATAATACAGGTTTTCCCGGATGGTGGAATGTAATATATTAAAATTTCGGGTTTCAATCTGTTCGTCTAACAATGAATTTGCACGACGTTTCGCCAAAATCTGATTTGGCATTTTCAAGTGCTCTTGCTGCTGCTCAATACTGTTGCTCTAAGCTAACTGTTAGCTTCATTTGCACTTCGAGTTAGCTTCGAGCAGCAGCAGCAAGCGCCCTTGAAAATGCCAAATGAGATTTTGGCGAAACGTGTCATCGAAACCCGAAATTTTAATGTATTATATATATATATATATATATATATATATATATATATATATATATATATATATACACATATATATTTTTTGTCCAATCTTTTATACTTCGCATACAGTTTGTTTTCCTATGCTAGAATATTACGAAGTTGTTTATCCATCCAATTTGGCTACTTTTGACCAATCACGGTTGATACATGGGAAGTGAAAACGTATGCACCTTCAAACAGAATTTCAAAAACATTGTGAATTATATACTCAATGATTATTAAAAACTTGCATACTAATTAACACTGTTCTTTGTTTTATCTTCATCGTCGGAGCTATTATCTTTTAATGATTTGCAAAGGTCTCTGCTTCAACAATAAACGTAGAACGTGTAGAACGTACCAGATGTCACTGATTAATTGTGAAAGAAGAATATTTGTGAATGAGGCAAACTCCCACTCTTTGTTATCGACAAGCAAAATAGGCACAAGCGATTTTTGGGCTTGGCTATTATAGACTGTGTAGTTGACTAAAACACTGAAGAGGTTGTAGTAGCAGTATTGCAGTGAAACTTTTCCTTGTCATTCTTTATTATACATCTTGGTTTAGTAGTTACGATTAAAGTTGATGAACTTTCTCTCTCGCTTTTCCTGGTGCTTCGCTTTAATTCCCTTATTAAAGCCAAACAACTAATTGATATTATCTGTTTTTTAATAATTGTCGCCGAAGCAATTATTTCTTTACCAATTTTTGATGGCCTTAAGATACATTTGTTTTGATAATAATCGTATATAGTTAGAATGTAGCATATATTATATAGTAACTACTAAAGGATCAAATTGGCGAAGGAAGTAAGGACACAGCTGTTTTGCAAGATCAACTTTGGTTTCTAGGGATACAAAAGCAGGACATGCATAACAGTTGCTGCCTAACCCAAATTACTATAAGCCTTGTAGTTGACTAGGAAGTTGAAAAGCTATAAATATTTTGCAATTTCGAGACTTTAATTTAATTTGTTATCAGTTCAAAGTCTAATCTGTTTATTTTTTACAAAATTAACAGCGATTTGTGAGCAGGTGAGTTGTCTTCAAGAAACAGCACCCTTTCAGACACATGTCCTCAGCGCTTTTGCAAAATTTTTTGGGAAAGTTTAGCTAATAATGAACAATAATAATGTCCAATTATTGTTTTGCCGTGTTCCAAATAATTTGTAGGAAGTGTTCCATCTTTGTTCCAAAAAAAACGGTAGCAAGAACTTTTCCTGCTGATTTTGATAAACGAAACTTCTTGAGGCGAGATGAACCAGCACGTTTCCACTTCCTCGACTGTTTCTTTTTTCATAATGAACGACCGATGTTTAATTCAAAGTTACGATTCGATCCAAAAAGTTAGATGAATCCTCTTCGTTGTGATTCAGTCTCTCTTGGTAGGGGTTCAGACATTTAGCTGATAATTTTCTCATACTCAAGTCAGAAAGGACAATGTGAAAAACACGTGTTGCATATATATATATATATATATATATATATATATATATATATATATATATCTCCCTGAAGGGAATCTCTCAAAAAAACGCGCTGCCTGCGTTGCATGTTGGCAGAGTTGGCAACTACTCAGGACTGCTGTGTCAGTCTCCGATGGAGTATTAGGTATGGGTATTTGGTACAATTCGTTGTATCCTACCATAATAATTTTCTTGGGTTTAATGTTCTTGAAATCAAAGGACTTGTTTTATATCATATTATATATTTGTGGCAAAATGTTTCGACCATACAGTCTGGTCTTCATCAGTTGTTTAATCTGTTATTTCTTTTATGATTCTGTACACATGTAAATTAAAAATAAACTAAAACGATGCATGAAAACATCATATGGAATATTTTACATGGACCGTTACATTTGATTTTGGTATTAGCACTAAGGTGATACAGAAATTCATTGCCTGCGTGCATGAGCTAGCATATCTCTGAAAACAAATGCTGTCCACAAACTACGGTATACTACGATAAGACTAACTACGATAAAATGTTGATGCTTACGATACAGGTGCCATCTGTATACTGACGAAGGTTGTTAGCATTGCAACTTGTTTCGAAGCGTAGCGTCGAGGCACTATCCGGTAATTTTCAAATTACCTTATATCATGTTTAGGGATAAGTAGGTAATGCCTTTAAATCCATACATAATTATTTTTTTTGTAATATTGTTGTTTCATTTTTAAACTGCTATATCATATTACTGTTACTATTATTTCACAAAATAGTAACAGTTTATATGTTTCTGTTACCTAAATCACAGTTTTATTGTAGAATAAGTAGTATTTGTTTTAAAATCACTTTTTCGTGTTATATTTAAGATAAAATATTGATTAGAAATAAAGAGAATGAACTAGACCTTTTCTAGAGCAAAAGCGAAAAAAAATGATTTTTCGTAACGAAAAAATTTAAAAATAAGACCATTTGTTATATATTCTTTATTTTCCTCCTAACCATCTTGAAGAGCATAAAATTTTGCATATTTAAAAAAAAAAGCTTTCTACGATCTTTTACCCATAAGAAATATCCATAATAAGATTTGGAATAAAATGCGAATTTTGACTAATCCTCTTAATATTTTTTAATAAACTTTGGCATACTTTTTTCGTCAATATAAAAATTATATTTTCCTCTAATTTAAAGCCGTAATATCGAATTGAACGACAGTCACACGTAAAAGACTATTTTTCAATTTGCCGTAGTAAATTCTTTTTTTGGTAAACAGAATTGATGAGGCTGGACGGGGTCTGGGCCTGAATGTCAACGTTGGCAAAACCAAGTTTATGGTGTTTAGTCGAAGCCAATATGATGATGCGAGGCTGACACTCAACAATTCACCGATAGAGCGGGTTCATAAATTTAAATATCTTGGAAGTATAATAACAGATGACTTGGATCCCGACGTAGAGATAAGATGCAGAATTGAAACAGCTCGTACAACTTTCAGAAAAATGAGCACTCTTCTATGCAATGACAATTTGAACCTCAAACTGAGGCAACGGATGGCCAAATGCTATATCTGGTCAGGGTTGTTGTATGGAGTGGAGTGCTGGACCATAAAAATAAGCACATTGAACCGACTGGAAGCTTTTGAAATGTGGATCCACCGTAGAATGCTTCGAATACCGTGGACTAACTTGCTGACAAATGAGGAAGTCTTGCGTAGAGCAAACTCTGAAAGACTGTTGATCAATACTATAAAGTGTCGCAAAATTGCTTATCTCGGACATATACTACGTGGAGAAAAGTACGGTCTTCTCCAGCTCATCATGAAAGGAAAAATTGAGGGAAGGCGCGGAGTTGGTAGAAAACAAATGTCCTGGCTAAAGAACATCAGAGAGTGGACAGGAATCCAAAGCGCTGGAGATCTTTTTAGATTGGCCGAAGACAGACAGGCACTCTCCATAGTGATCGCCAACGTCCGGGCGACCGGATATGGCACATGAAGAAGAAGAAATTCTTTTTTTAAGTTATGTACTTATTATTTTTTAATGCAATCTACGCGGTATTTTAGGTAATTTTATGACGAGTAAAATGAATTTTTTTCTGTAGCATAACAACGAACAGGAGCTGATATATTTAGGCTGAAAAAAACTCGTTTATATTATGCTGGCACTGTTTCAAAGTAGGAAAATCGATTTCCAAGCTGTACTCCCCAATTTGCCCAGGACTATGTTTCCCACCGAGTACAATTTACAGCGATTCAAGAACAACGTGAATCGTTTTTTTTCCGCACACGTGTCGCTCCTGTAGGGTTTTAGGGACCTCCCTTCAGCACGTGTGCTAGACCCATAAAAAAAAGCCATAAATTTACAAAAAAACATGAATATTTTACGGCTTTTGCCTCTACTAATGTTGCTTTAGGATGCACGAAAATATTAATAGGTAGGAGCACTTACATATTATTTATAAATATTGCCTTTAATTCGAATATTAAAACCGCCTTGTTCATTTTCTAATGTTACACATAAAATGTGTATAGTAATTCTTACAGGAAAATTTTTGCGAACGAAGTAAACACAAAGTTAATTCACGAGATTAACCCTGGTTTTCAGGGATCCGAAAGTAAAACAGGCATAAAAGGTTGCCGTTCGACCCAAACTATTAGAAGCTTCGTAGCTGAGTAGAAAGTTGAAAAGCCTAAAAGGTTGAAGTATTGACGTAACAACTTCGATAGGTTTATTTGTTTTATTCTCTATGTTTTAAAGAGTTACTAATGTAAAACTAAACTTTGTATAAATTTAAGTATGAGTTGACAGGAGCAGGGAGGTTCGATTTCTGTGAATCCTTTTCTATAAAATATAGCAACAAAATACGCCATCTTGTATTGATGCTATTTGTCCATTTAATGACGTCTTTTTAAAGCTAAAATTAATGCACTCTATATCCACTTGTAATCGTTTTAAGTAATAAGATATGTTCAGGTGTGAATACAATGATTGGGTACAATTTCTTCGAATGACTATAAAAAATATTTGCTTTTGCTGCAGGTTTCTTGAAACGTCTAGATTTCCTAAATTTTCTAATAAATAGGTACTAAAATTATTCTTGTAAAACTTATTTTTTCTAAATTTGTGAATACCTTACAAAGGGACTGCGTATCTCTTACATCTATTCGAAATATCGATTAAGCAGGATATCAACAGCACTACTATATATTAACCCGTACAAATACTAAGCGATACTCAATATCTGATTGCATGTTATCAATCCAACCCATCATCTCTGACCATCTTAAATAAACTTCTGATTAGTTATTGATCTAGCTAGTCTAATCGAGATCGGCTTTCGGACAGTAAACTACTCTAAAAGTTAGTTCAAACTTTTGTCCTTTTTGATTTGGGTAATAAGAAAAACCTAACAAAGGCGAGTCATAGAGACGGAATCAGAATTATACCACTATGGCGAGGCAATCCTAGCTAGGCTATATAACTTTAGTTTGCTGTACAGGGTGCTCTAGGTTCGATTCTCTGCAAGTCAGTATAGTTTATATACTGCCTGCTGTCATTAGCAAAGTTTCTCATTTAGATTTTTTGTTTTCAGTAGATGTTATTGTAAAGTAGACAGATGTTAATGTAAAGCACCAACATGGAGAGTGGTGTTTGAAAGAAAGCTGCCATGCCTTAAATATATGAAGCGAAATTATTCTAGGTTCTCTATAACGCTCAATCATGTTGTTCTAAAGAAGTGACATAAGTTGAGAGCGTTTACTTTTAGTTATAAAAGTATACTGGTGACCGCCAATTATATTAAAGAATTTCATATATGTTTATATTATATAATTCGTATGTAAATCTTCTATTGTATTGCAATTTAATTGGAAATTTGGGTCCTTTTATAATACACAAACACATAATTACAGTTTTTTTTTTATGTAGAACACCTGTGAGGATACTTACAGTCCCTGGCCAAATTATTAGACGCACTGTATTTTTTTTAGTAATTTTATGTTTCTTAAGAGTTTTTATGCAATAATGGGATATTTAAACTACAATATTATTGATTTTTATTTAAAAGAATTGTTGTAGACTACATATTTGTATTTATTTTTAACATATGGCAACACTGTGTTGACAAAGTGATACATGAACGTAAACAAGTACAAATCTGTATCAGTCGCGATCGGAATCGAGTCAGGTACGGACGTGTTTTCTGTGGCTTTATGGACTGTGATTGTTTGTTTAACAGTTTTATACTACTCAGTTATTAGTTTATTTTGTATGCAGTGTTTTAAAAAAGTAATTGGACTATTTTCATTATGGGTAGAAAAGGCGATCTTTCACCACGTAAAAAAAGCTGAAGTGTGATTGCGAAAACATTTACAAACCGAGAAATATCACGAAGATTGGAGGTTTCTGAAGCTAGTGTACGACGCATAAAAAAGAAAATTGAGTCAGGGAAGGAATTAAGCCCGAAAAGAAAGAAAAGATGCGGTAGAAAACCAATTTTCACTCCACGGTCAGAGAGATATTTGAAGAAAATTTGTGTAGAAAACAGATTTGCTACCACAAAGGTAATAAAATCACAACTCCAGGATGCTAGCGTAAATGCTTCTGAGCGCACTGTTCGAAGAAAATTGAAAGAATTAGATTTTAAGGCCTGTCGCCCCGCCAGGAAGCTCAAGTTAACAGCTGCAATGAACGCAAAGCGCCTGAAGTGGGCCAAACAATGGCAAGACAAAGATGTGGACTTCTGGAGATCGGTAAGATACAGGAATTTAATCAATAATTGATACATTATTATCATTTTCAGTTAAATAAAGCAAATAAACATGGAAGTTTTATATATTTTTCCTATTTTTGACAGGTCTGCTTCAGTGACGAAAGCACATTCGAAATTTTGCAGAATAAAGCTCAGTATGTGCGTCGTCGTCATGGAGAAAAGTTTCATCCTGATTGTGTCGTCCCGACGGTTAAACATCCCACCAAAGTGATGATTTGGTCAGTCATCAGCGGCAAGGGCACTGGACGTCTGTACGTCGTCAAAGGAATAATGAGGCAAGATCAGTGCAAAGAAGTATTACGAAATCGGTTGATTCCGCAGCTCAGAGAATGGTTTCCAAATGGGGAACCATTCACTTTCATGCAAGATGGAGCTTCCTGCCACACTGCTCGGTCTGTTAAAGCTTTTTTGGCAGAAAAAAATATCCCTCTGTTGTATTGGCTAGGGCTAACCCTGATATGAACCCCATTGAAAATGTGTGGGAGCTGATGAAAAGAGAAGTGGCTAAAGATGTGATTACCAACAAAACCCAGCTCCTAGAAAAGATTATTCATGTGTGGAATCATCATCCTCAAATGCAGGAGACAGTACAATCTTGCATTGATAGCATGCCGCGCAGAATTAAAGCTTTGATAGCGGCTAAAGGTGGCTAAACTAAATATTGACTTTTACTAACATTAATTTCACTTTTCTTTAAAACCTAATAAACTTATGCTTTTCTAAATTAATGCTGTTTTATTTATGTCAAATAAATAGGTAATTGATTGGATAATATAAAAATAAAAAACAAATCAATTTAAAATAATAAAACGGTACAATATCACTCGGTAATTAATATTTTACATGAAATCTTGCAGTGCGTCTAATAATTTGGCCAGGGACTGTATACTATTAAAATCTGGTCAGTACTTACTAATCAGCGATCCTAATCTAAAATACATTGCATGTTATTCAGATTTGACTACAATTTGGCCAAATAAATTTGATAAAAAGAAAATGCTACAAAAATTGTTATCTTTAAAAATAATTACTTCGTGATACAAATAAATTAATTACAAAAGTTTTATATTTTAATATTTTATGATAATAGGTAAAAATTTTAACACAGATAATTTACTAAAATTTTATTTGCACAAGGCACAACAAAGAACTTTTGATGTAATGGCGTTGATCTTATTGTGCTTTACTTTACTACTTACCGACCGTATGGTTTTTATTTCCATGTTATCTACATTTACTAGCTAGTTAGGCACTAGGGTAGTCATCATGTTGTCTTGTCGGAATTAATCTTTAAGCTAATTTTTTGTGTCGCCTCTTTCCATTCTGAAATCATAACTATAGTTCTCCCAAGTTCTTGGATCTAAGTACGATATCATCAGCGAACCTGAGATAGCTGAGCTTTTCCCCATCGACACTCATACTCTTGTTCTTCCATTCTACTTTATTAAAGGCATGTTTTAGAATAATCATGAACAATTCTGGTGACAAGGTGCCGCCTGCCTTACTCCTCTTTCCATTTTGATTTTCTTTTGTAGGGGAGTGAGGATTGATAGTTGGTTTGACGTTTTTGTATATATTTTCTATCGTTATTTAAATACGGATGATCAACTTGATATTCATTCAGTGCTTTTAGGATGGCAATTATCTCGACAGTATCGAAAGCCTTATGAAAATGGATAAATATCAAAACAAGTAGTCTATTTTACTTAACAGACTTTTCGATTAAAATTTTTAAACATTGCAGATGATCGTTGGTAACATAGTGAGTTTTAAATCTAGCTTGTTCCTTTGGTTGATATGTACCCGAATTTATATTTTCGTCGTCAATATATATAAATATATATATATATATATATATATATATATATATATATATATATATATATATATATATATATATATAGGGTGTTTTTTATAGAGGTATAGAACTTTGAAATGGAATAAAACAAAGATGAATTTTTTAAATTGACATGAAATTTACTTTATTCGAAAGATAATCTTCTGGCATTATAATTTAAATATGACTTCTGGCATATGACCGCCACGGCTGGCTCGGACGTAGTCTAATCTGGCGGTCCAATTTTTCGATGACTTTTTCCAACATTTGTGGCCGTATATCGGCAATAACGCGGCGAATGTTGTCCTCCAAGTGATCAATCGTTTCGGGCTTATCGGCGTAGACTAGCGACTTCACATATCCCCACAGAAAATAGTCTAGCGGCGTTAAATCGCACGATCTTGGAGGCCAATTCACGGTCCGAAACGTGAAACTATGCGGTTACCAAACGTTTCCTTCAATAAATCAATTGTGGCACGAGCTGTGTGACATGTTGCGCCGTCTTGTTGAAACCACAGCTCCTGCACATCATGGTTGTTCAATTGATGAACGAAAAAGTCAGTAATCATGGCTCTATAGCGGTCACCATTGACTGTAACGTTCTGACCAGCATCGTTTTTAAAGAAGTACGGACCAATGATTCCGCCAGCCCATAAAGCACACCAAACAGTCAGTTTTTCTGGATGTAACGGTGTCTCAACATACACTTGAGGATTATCATCACTCCAAATACGGCAGTTTTGTTTATTGGCGTATCCATTCAAACAAAAGTGAGCTTCACCGCTAAACAAAATTCGCTTATGAAAATCGGTATCAACGGCAATCTTGTTTTGGGCCCATTCACCGAATCTACGCCTTGCTAGGTGATCGTGTGGCTTCAATTGTTGCACGAGTTGGATTTTGTAAGCACGCAAACCAAGATCTTTCCGCAAAATCTTCCCTAAAGTGGATGGACACATATCCAATTCCTGTGCACGATGGCGGATAGACTGATTCGGGTCTTCCTCTACGCTACGCTTTACAGCAGCGATGACTTCTTCTGTACGCACTGTACGACGTCTCTGTGGATGCGTATTATCATTTAGAGTAAACGTGGTGCGAAAACGTTCCATAGGTAATCGAATTAATTGCTCTGATGGACGATTATGTTGACCGTAAAAATGGACGTAGTGCGCGATACGTATTTCGAACAGAACCACGATTTTCAAAATAAATTTGCACACTTTGGAAGCGTTGTTCAGGCGTCAGTCTATTCATGTTGAAATGCCAAACCAAACTAAACATAAATCACTTGACATCTGACAAAATGGCCGCCAGTTAAAAAAAGTGTTGCCAACTTAAAATTTTATACCTCTATAAAAAACACCCCTTATATATATATATATATATATATATATATATATATATATATATATATATATATATGTATATATATATATATATATATATATATATATATATATATATATATATATATATATATATATATATATATATATATACTTAAATATAAAATATGTTGGGAAACTCGGCAAAGGGCGTGAAAAAAGTTCACACAATGTTCGTTCAGCCAATATTTCGGTCCTAGGTTGGGACCTTCTTCAGGGCAAGAACTGAAAAGAAGAATCAGTCTACTAACTGAGAAAACTTGGGCAGAAAAATTAAATTATTCGAAATATTACTATTATTATTATTTTCAATATACCAATGTAGAAGTACAATGAAATATAAGATGTAATAAAAATAAAAAGACTCACATGAATAATGAAAAGCAGAGTTAACATGAATGGCCATTTTTAACTTGTAACACAGAAACCGCTAACAATGCATTAAAATAAACACTATACACTAATAAACAAAATTAAAAAGATCAAATTTATAACAGGGATTTGTTTTAAAACCCTGGATGCTGAAAAACATTTTTAATTATTAATTATTATTATTAAAACACATCCCTGTTATAAATTTGATCTTTTTAATTTTGTGTATTAGTGTATAGCAGTGATTCCCAAAGTGGTTCAGGTGGACCCCCAGGGGTCCACGGGAGACTCGACGGGGGTCTACGTTGGCTTGAAAAAAAAATGGGGGTTCACAAGTTGTAAGTGGGGGTCCACGAAAATTTATCTGGTTTCGATAATAAAGAACAAAAATGTTGGCTTGGGTTTACCTATCAATGTAGGCAGATAATACACTACTCAAAAAAATTAAGGGAGCAAAAAAAGAATTCCAAATTTTTCGGCGATTTTTGACAGGCTGTATTTTGGTGAAAAATGGTCGTATTGAGACTTTAAAAAAAGCATTTTGAAGCTTTAGGATTCTAATTTCCAGATTTTTTTGCTAAAATTTTTAAGGAGCTACGGTTCTCATGCAATCCTAACAGCTACCGCGAAAAAATAATATTGCAAATATTTTGCTTTTTTTGGTTCACGGGCTTTTTTTTCAGTTAGGCCGGTATATGGATCAGATAGCCTATTTATTTAGCATTAATTTCCTTGTTTTAAAACCTCCCTTAATTTTTTTGAGTAGTGTATTTTAAGAAGTCAGCGACTGTTATTTGTAAAAACTTGCATATTCGATATTCAGTACAACGCGCGTCGAGACTTGCAAAGCGCCGCCCGCCCGCATCGCAACCCGTTCAGACGTGCAAAGGGACGAAATACGACTTGTGCTGTGCTTGCAATCTTGCACGAACTTGTTTGATTCTTCACCAATATAAATACGAATGCCAAGGACAAACGTTACTCATTTGTATCTGGAATTTTGAAAAGAAAAGTGTGAGTGAATCGATGTCAGTGTTTGCCAGTGCCGGAAAAAGTAAGTACCTGCCTATTTGTTATTCATACTTTTATTTTATATTGTAATAAAAAGACATATTAATAATAATATTTGTTATGTTTGCGTGTAGTAGGTACGTAATAAAAATTAAATACAGAACAGGGCCATTATTCGATACTTCTATAAAAGAACAGAAAGCCGAGAAAGATTGAACTTTTAGTACTTTTTATTATAAAATTATTTATTTACCCGACTGCGGTAATTCACTAAAGGAGAGATATATGATTGACCTGCATGTTTGTACATATTTCAGTGCCCTTGTAGTTGCTAATGCTAAATGACTAAAAATTTTTACATAAATTGTACGTGTCTTTATGTACCACTCGTAACGTACATCAAAGTAATAAATAAATCATTAAAATCGCGGAGTTTTTGATGTCAAAATATTCTTTAAAAGTGTTCTCGAATTTACCGAAATATATCAAAACATAATTAATCAAAAAATATTTTATGTTACCTTAAAATAGGTTCAGCCGTTTTGTGAAAACCTCTATATGGGTCTTAGCAGTTTATTGCTTTTAATATCAGTTTTGCCGCCGCCATTTTGGTTTTTTCATTGCAATAATTAATTAATCCTATTTTATTCTGTTAAAATAGCCATATCCTGTTAAAGTCGCCTTATGATTACGAAAACAAACATTTTTTTCTTTACAGGTAGGTAACTGCTACGAAACATGGCTGAATCTAAGAAGAAATGTCGACAGTACAGTGTTGATTATTTGAAATCTGGTTTTCTTCCATCAAAGGCAGACAAACGATTGCCCATATGCCTTTTATGCAACAAAGTTTTGAGCAATGATTCTATGCAACCATCGAAGCTCGAAGATCATCTAAGAAGGTGTCATCCTAATAAAATAGGCCAAGATTTAAAATATTTTCAAACATTGAAGGAAAAATATGAAAAGAGACCCACCGTGCACAGTATGTTCCCTTCAACGTCTCAAAGTAACGATGATGGCTTGCGGGCATCTTACAATATCTCATTGCTTATAGCGAAATCTGAAAAACCGCACATCATCGGAGAATAGTTAATTTTACCCGCTGTTGAAGAAGCTTTAAAAAACTGTGCTGCACAAACCTCCATTTGACGTACTCCAAAGAATTTCTTTGAGTAACAACACTGTACAAGGACGTATTGATGAAATGAGCTCTGATATTGAAAGCTTCTTGTGTAATTATCTGCAAACAACTCATTTTTCTATTCAATTGGACGAGTCAACTTTACCTAGTAATGAAGCATTATTATTGGCATATGTTCGATTTGTTATGGACGAAGAAATCCATGAAGAGCTGCTATTCGCGAAAACTTTGGCGAATCAATATTTAATGTCCTGAGTGATTTTTTTTACAAACATTATTTCGGTGGCAGCAGATAGAGCTCCTGCCATCTTCGGGCGATATCGTGGGTTTATAAGCCATCTTAAAAGAATTATACCAGGAGTAACTGCAATTCACTGTGTCATCCACCGACAACACCTGGTAGCGAAAAATTTGAGTGATAGATTGCAGCAATAGCTTCAATTTGTGATTAAAGCAGTTAACAAAATAAGAAGCAATGCGTTGAATACCCGTTTATTTGCACAATTGTGCGACGAAAATGATGAAGACTTCCAACGATTGCTCTTACATACTGAAGTACGCTGGTTGTCGAAAGGTGCATGTTTAACAAGATTTTACTCACTTTTTGAATCAGTTTTCGAGTTTCTGGAAAGTAAAGATCCAGATTTAAAAGAAAACTTGATCAAATTGAAAGCAGAAATCGTATATTTGACAGATTTGTTCAAAAAATTTAATGACATTAACTTGCAGTTACAAGGGGACAGCCTAAATTTAATAAAAACAAAGGGTGTAATTTCGGCTTTTCTTGGAAAATTGAAATTTATGAAGCAAAATATTAGTCGGCGCGAATTCTCCCTGTTTCCAAACTTGTCACAGGCAGAATGTCTTGATGAGGATATTCAGACATACGTTCAACATTTAAATGCCCTGCATGATGACTTCAAAAATAGATTTGAAGATATTCTGACGATGGAAATACCACCATGGATCATAAACGGGAGTGGCGAATGTGGTATTACAAGAGGAGCTACTCGAGCTTAGCACCAATGAGGAGCTGAAGGTGAAATTTAAAAAAGGCTATCAAACATTTTGGCTGCAGGCAGAAATACCCGAAAAATATCCTGGGCTGTGGGAAATTGCGAGAAAACTTTTGAGAGTGTTCCCCTCGTCATACCTTGTCGAAAAAAGTTTTAGTGTCGTTACAAACCTATTAACAAAAAAAAGGAGCAGATTGAACATCACAGAACGGGGAGATTTACGGTTATTCCTTACAAAACTGAAGCCAAATATTGATAATTTGCTGTCGATCCATCAAGTACATCCCTCCCATTAAAATTATGACTATTTTTTTTTTTAATTGTTGATTTGCATTGTTGAAGTTACGGTACGTTATTAATGTTTAATTTTAATTCTATTAAGTCTGTAATCATATTATTTTAATAAATAGAACACAAGAAAATATACCCAGTAAAATTTTGTAAGTGGTCTACGAGAAAAAAAGTTTGGGTACCTCTGGTGTATAGTGTTTATTTTAATGGATTGTTAGTCGTTTCTGTGTTACAAGCTAATAATGGCCATTCATGTTAACTCTGCTTGTCACTATTCATGTGTCTTTTTCTTTTTATTTTTATTACATCTTATACTTCATTATATATATATATATATATATTATATATATATATATATATATATATATATATATATCTATATATATATATATATATATATATATATATATATATATATTTATATATATATATATATATATATATATATATATATATATATATACATATATATATATATATATATATATATATATATATATATATATATACATACATATATATATATATATATATATATATATATATATATATATATATATATATATATATATATATATATATATATATATATATATATATATATATATATTATATATATATATATATATATATATATATATATATATATATATATATATATATATATATATATATGAATCAGTTCTTGAATGAATTTCCATAAATTAATACCAAATTTAAATTAAACAAATGCAGCGGTTAAATTTCCGTTACGGTGCTGTCGTTCGAACACTTTAAGTTAACCATGATTAATTGATTTTCCTGTAAAGTTAAGCCTTCGGAAAGCTCAGTGTGTGACCCTCTGAACAACTTAAAGGGTTGCTTGTAATCTTTTAGGGACTTTAAGAAGTTTATATAAAGGCTAAATCAACTTTGTGGCGTACGGCTTCTTCGGGATGATTTGACATTGTATTGTGAAATCTTAATGATGACTGTTTATAACATTTTCTGGAGGGAAAAAAATAGGTTTAATGAGACGTTATTTTTGAATTTTTTTTGTTATTTTCCGAGCATCACTAATTTAAATCTTGCGTGGAGGTAAAGAAGAATGCATCTTCTTCTTTCTTTGTGATTGTGATTGTTTGTTCATTACCGTCTCTATGGGTGTTCAATTTTTTCTTCCTATTTAACACACACTCATTTATATTACCTATTTTGCGTGGCTGTCTAATGTTGTCACTTCTCTCCCTATCTATTAGTTTTAACCGTAATTCTGTACACTATTTTCCATATCTGCTTTTACGACTTTTGTTCTTGATCTTCGGATCGAGATTCCTATGTGGACGGCATTATGCATATGCTGGAGCTACAGAGTCAAGTTATTTTTTTTCTATCTTGAACAAAGGAAAAACAACACTAAATTTGTGAGAGGTATAACGATTCCCTAGCTCTGTTCAGATCGATGTTTTTATGCAAAAAAATCGTATATATTTGTTTAATTTCTTTTCTCTACTCATATTGGTCGACAAAAGTTGATTTTTTTCTAGATAGAGCCTTAAAAATATACAAATTTGCAGGAGAATACCGGTAGATTTACTTTTTAATCTGTGATGGAATGAAGGCTCTTTCTGCCAATAGGTAATAGGATCGACAACATTTAGTTTGTAATTCGTAGGACAAGAACAGGAAAACTACTTTGCTTTAACATGTCTTTTAATTATTATAGAGTACACTAAACTTTAAAACTTATTCTGCATTTGCGAGTTATTATATCAAACGAATTGTTTCTACCAAAATTATTCTAATTAAATTGTTTTGTAGGAAAACTAATGTAATAAAACATCTGGATTTTCACGGGGCATTTAAGCTACTTTAACCACGTTTTCACTGCAATATTTTAACTCAAAACATTATTTTAAACTTTTAAAGTTAGAGTAGTTAATGGTAAGCAAGAGGGTTATAATTTTTAACATTAAACAAGAATCGAGTTTAAAATGTGGCTTTTTGCGCTATATATACTGCATTATTTATTTAAATTATAACAATTTGGTAAGTATCTTCAGATATGCTGCAGTCAAGAATGGTACGGTTTGTATTTGTTATATTGTATTTTGTTTAATGGGCATGGCAAACGTGCTGCAGAGAACTCCTTAAAACGTTATAAGAGCGACGCGTGTGCGAAAAAAAAAAACGATTCACGTTGACCTTGAATCGTTCTAAATTGCTCTCGGTGAGATACACAGTCCTGAGTAAATTACTCCAAAGAGATGAGGTTCTCCATATAAAAAAACTGCTTGAAAAGGGTCGTACGAGGCGCGACAAGCTGAACTTCATACGGATGTGAAGTATCAGCGCGACGTGTATTCCTAGCATACATCGTTTTCAGAGAAGTTAAGCGCGCTACATCCATCGTACGTACACTTTTCAGGAAAATACTTGTAGAATAGACTTAAGTCGCGAAACGCTCTTCGATGTTCTAAGGAATAGGCGTGGTGACAGTAACAATGAATTATCGAAATTATGACTTTAAATAATGAAATAGATTGAAAAGTTTCTAAAAAATGTTCTTATTCTTATACTAAAAGTGAGATTCATATTATTTTTGTTAAAATAAAAATGCAAAATACAGCAATTCGCCACCGCCGGAACACCAATCAGAGTGAATGACGTCACGGCTAAGTAAACATTATTTCCGTCGAACTTCTCTTGTGTTAACGATAATATCTGCACCGTTTATCAATTATGGCCTAGTTTTGTGTTACAAAAACTAGAACCAAGAAGTGTTAGCGATGGAAGACGGATTTATCAAGGCAAAGCTCTAATTTACCTAGAATTGATTTATTCATGCTTGGAGAGTTTCTTGTGTCAAACAAAGACTTTTGCTCAGCAGAATTTAGAAATATCAAAACTTCTATGTAAGTATATAAGTAATCTGTATTAAAACTACAATTTAAAACTCAAAAACCTATAAAAACCGTATTTTATTTCTACGTCATGGTTTTATTAGTTTTAGGTTAGGTTATGATTGTTATGAAAATGTTGATATGTCGTATGAGTAAGTATATACTAATTGATTTTATTTATTTTAGGTCTTCATACCCATCGTATGGAGATGTCGCTGTAAGCTAGGTACAGCTTAAACGTAATGAAAAAATGTGCATCGAGAAATGTAAAATTTGACTAGAACATAAGTTCCATGCAAAATTATTTTCGTGCAATGCCATGACTGTGTTGCCTCTCAAGGGGACTGCAAGCACGCCAAAGCATTCCTCATGTGGGTCCATCGCAGGAGTGAAGACCCTCTCTGTACTTCAGTGGAATGTTACTAGATGAAATTCAAACTGTCTAGGGTTGGCACTAGCCTAAAATATATAACGGCAATGCAATTATCTAATAGTAAGCCGTTTGCCATGAAATAATAGAATCTTGAAAACTTTTCGGAAATGGGAAGAAAAAGAAAACTTCACAACTGTGAAATAATGAAATATCAACCTAGTTATATTTGCGATAATACAGAAAGTGTATCTATGCATCAACTTGTGCTGAAACATAAAGAGAAATCCTGTGACACATTTTTAGAGAGGCTCGTTCTGACTGATGCACATATTTTTAAAACTGAAAAAGAGACCAGAGAACAGCATCAAAGTAGTCATTGGTATGAATTGAGGCATGGCAGAATCACAGCATCCCGAGCATTTGAATTTAGTCGTTGTAAAACAAATGATAGAACACTTATATCATTAATTATGGGACGAAAAATTTCAGATATACCAGCAATGAAACGTGGTAGAATATTAGAAGATAGATAGGTCACATGTAAAAGTACACTTTGTAGTTCTTTATTTTCTGGCAATAGAATCTTAATAAGCCTAAAATAATAGATGCCATAACAGACAGCTACCTTGTTTTCAATCACAAATAATTAAATAAACATGTAAGTAGTTTTGATCGATGTGTTTTTACACTGTGGGACTGCATATTTTAGAATTCATTTTAAACAGACAAAATAACAAAATTATTGTATAGACACTGTATACTTTACTGTGGTTGGCATGGAGTTTACAAAGGCGTGACGTCACGAGCAAACGCCATGAAACCTGCCAGCGTTTTGGCGTGAAATTCAAAATAGTTTAAAAAATCGGTCAAGTGCAAGTTGAACTTGCACAATTAGTGTTCCGTACGTTGATTGTTTTTAAAATAAAAAATTTTGTTAGAGTGTTATAAAATGATCAGTGCCTTCACAAAACACACCCCAAATGAGTTTTCAATCTTTACTGAAAACTGGTGACCTTGAAATTTTTTTTTTTTTTTTTATATACCAGATAGATTATTAAGGGTAATGATAATTTTCGTTCAATCTATACCTCGTGGAGAATATTCCAGGATTTTTTCAAAATTTTTTGATCAGTACTTTTCGAGAAAAGGTAGGGGACAGCAATTTTTCACGATTTTTTAAAAGTAATACGAAGAAAAGTGTGCGCAAGTATTACATTGTATATACATTTTTTACTCGTGTTTTCACAAGCTTTCATTTGACACCACACTCGAAGACCTAGTAAAAAAATTTTTTTTTTTCACTTCCGATTTCATCCCTTAAAACGAATCCCTTAAGTCAAAATTTATATTACGGCGATATAAAATATAAAATGAGCAGTGACTTCACAAAACACACCCCAAATAAGTTTTCAACAAAGTTTATTTCCTAACTTTACTGAAAATTGATGACCTTGAAATTTCCAGAATTTTTTCAAAATTTTTTGATAAGTACTTTCCGAGATAAGGCGGGTGGACAGCGATTTTTCGCGATTTTTTAAAAATAATACAAAGAAAAGTGCGCGCAAGTATTACGTTATATATATTTTTTACTCGTGTTTTCACAAGCTTTCATTTGACACCACACTTGATTACCTAGTAAAAAATTTTTTTTTTTCACTTCCGATTTCACCCCCCAAAACTAACCCCTTAAGTCAAAATTTAACTTTCAAAACTACATGGCTTTGATGAGGCCATCAATTCCTATATTGCTACCAAATTTTAACTTTCTATGACAAATAGTTTCGGAGAAAATGGGGTGTGTCAGACGGACAGACAGACGAACAGACACCGAAGTGATCTTAAAAAGGCAAATTTTATGCTAGGAAACCTGTAATTTCTCCAGAAATATATATTTTTTTTGGAAATAATAGTTCCGTAAGGACATCGTGGAATAGTTTTTCAAAATTAGTCATCATGCCTATTAAGGTTGCTAGTCAGTTAGGGGTCTCCAGTCAGGCGAACAGCTCTCTTCTGAATAGAATCCGACAAATATAGTGTATGTAGAGCAGAGCCCTAAGCATGGGAGCAATATTCCACCGTTGGTCAAATTTGGGCTTTGTACAGAATTAACAGTTGTGGGATGTACAGCTTTCTAGTTCGAAATAATATCCTCAGCTTTTAAGAAGCTCTCTTTGCTATGCTTGCAACATGTTCATGCTAAGACCTACTTGCGCCAAATTAGCACCCAGCAAATTGAGTGACGATGCTAGAAGAATGGAGTGCCCTGACATAACTATCTCGGGTTCAGCGACGTTATTTTTTTTAGAAAAAAACTGCCACCTGGGTTTTCGTAGCATTAAATTCTACTTGGTTAGTGTCACCCCAAGACAGGGCTTTATTAAGTTCCTGCTGTCTTCGGATACTTGCATGAGCAGCCGATGCTCGTCTGTCTGTCTGTCTGTCTCTCCCTCTGTCACAACTGATTTTCTCCGAAACTATTTGCTAATAGGTAATTTAGGTAACATTTAGTTTGTAAATTTGTAGGGTGGACAAGAAGAGGAAAACTATTTTGCTTTAACATGTCTTTTAATTATTATAGAGTACACTAAACTTTAAAACTTATTCTGCATTTACAAGTTATTATATCAAACGAATTGTTCCTACCAAAATTATTCTAATTAAATTGTTTCGTAGGAAAACTAATGTAACAAAACATCTGGATTTTCATGAGGCATTTAAGCTACTTTAACCACGTTTTCACTGCAACATTTTAACTCAAAACATTATTTTAAACTTTTGAAGTTAGAGTAGTTAATGGTAGGCAACGAGGGTTATAATTTTTAACATTAAACAAGAATCGAGTTTAAAAATGTGGCTTTTTGCGCTATATATACTGCATTATTTATTTAAATTATAACAATATCTTCAGATATGCTGCAGTCAATAATGGTACGGTTTGTATTTGTTATATTGTATTTTGTTTAATGGGCATGGCAAACGTGCTGCAGAGAACTTCTTAAAACGTTACAAGAGCGACGCGTGTGCGAAAAAAACGATTCACGTTGACCTTGAATCGTTCTAAATTTCTCTCGGTGAGATACACAGTCCTGAGTAAATTACTCCAAAGAGATGAGGTTCTCCATATAAAAAACTGCATGAAAAGAGTCGTACGAGGCGCGACAAGCTGAACTTCATACGGATGTGAAGTATCAGCGCGACGTGTATTCCTAGCATACATCGTTTTCAGAGAAGTTAAGCGCGCTACATCCATCGTACGTACACTTTTCAGGAAAATACTTGTAGAATAGACTTAAGTCGCGAAACGCTCTTCGATGTTCTAAGGAATAGGCGTGGTGACAGTAACAATGAATTATCGAAATTATGACTTTAAATAATGAAATAGATTGAAAAGTTTCTAAAAAATGTTCTTATTCTTATACTAAAAGTGAGATTCATATTATTTTTTTTAAAATAAAAATGCAAAATACAGCAATCCGCCACCGCCGGAACACCAATCAGAGTGAATGACGTCACGGCTAAGTAAACATTATTTCCGTCGAACTCCTCTTGTGTTAACGATAATATGTGCACCGTTTATCAATTATCGCCTAGTTTTGTGTTACAAAAACTAGAACCAAGAAGTGTTAGCGATGGAAGACGGATTTATCAAGGCAAAGCTCTAATTTACCTAGAATTGATTTATTCATGCTTGGAGAGTTTCTTGTGTCAAACAAAGACTTTTGCTCAGCAGAATTTAGAAATATCAAAACTTCTATGTAAGTATATAAGTAATCTGTATTAAAACTACAATTTAAAACTCAAAAACCTATAAAAACCGTACTTTATTTCTACGTCATGGTTTTATTAGTTTTAGGTTAGGTTATGATTGTTATGAAAATGTTGATATGTCGTATGAGTAAGTATATACTAATTGATTTTATTTATTTTAGGTCTTCACACTCATCGTATGGAGATGTCGCTGTAAGCTAGGTACAGCTTAAACGTAATGAAAAAATGTGCATAGAGAAATGTAAAATTTGACTAGAACATAAGTTCCATGCAAAGTTATTTCCGTGCAATGCCATGACTGTGTTGCCTCTCAAGGGGACTGCAAGCACGCCAAAGTATTCCTCATGTGGGTCCATCGCAGGAGTGAAGACCCTCTCTGTACTTCAGTGGAATGTTACTGGATGAAATTCAAACTGTCTAGGGTTGGCACTAGCCTCAAATATATAACGGCAATGCAATTATCTAATAGTAAGCCGTTTGCCATGAAATAATAGAATCTTGAAAACTTTTCGGAAATGGGAAGAAAAAGAAAACTTCACAACTGTGAAATAATGAAATATCAACCTAGTTATATTTGCGATAATACAGAAAGTGTATCTATGCATCAACTTGTGCTGAAACATAAAGAGAAATCCTGTGACACATTTTTAGAGAGGCTCGTTCTGACTGATGCACATATTTTTAAAACTGAAAAAGAGACCAGAGAACAGCATCAAAGTAGTCATTGGTATGAATTGAGGCATGGCAGAATCACAGCATCCCGAGCATTTGAATTTAGTCGTTGTAAAACAAATGATAGAACACTTATATCATTAATTATGGGACGAAAAATGTCAGATATACCAGCAATGAAACGTGGTAGAATATTAGAAGATAGATAGGTCACATGTAAAAGTACACTTTGTAGTTCTTTATTTTCTGGCAATAGAATCTTAATAAGCCTAAAATAATAGATGTCATAACAGACAGCTACCTTGTTCTCAATCACAAATAATTAAATAAACATGTAAGTAGTTTTGATCGATGTGTTTTTACACTGTGGGACTGCACACTTTAGAATTCATTTTAAACAGACAAAATAACAAAATTATTGTATAGACACTGTATACTTTACTGTGGTTGGCATGGAGTTTACAAAGGCGTGACGTCACGAGCAAACGCCATGAAACCTGCCAGCGTTTTGGCGTGAAATTCAAAATTAGTTTAAAAAATCGGTCAAGTGCAAGTTGAACTTGCACAATTAGTGTTCCGTACGTTGATTGTTTTTAAAATAAAAAATTTTGTTAGGGTGGTATAAAATGATCAGTGACTTCACAAAACACACCCCAAATGAGTTTTCAATCTTTACTGAAAACTGGTGACTTTGAAATTTTGTTTTTTTTTTTTATATACCAGATAGATTATTAAAGGTAATGATAATTTTCGTTCAATCTATACCTCGTGGAGAAAATTCCAGGATTTTTTCAAAATTTTTTGATAAGTACTTTTCGAGATAAGGTAGGGGACAGCGATTTTTCACGATTTTTTAAAAGTAATACGAAGAAAAGTGTGCGCAAGTACTACATTGTATATACATTTTTTACTCATGTTTTCACAAGCTTTCATTTGACACCACACTCGAAGACCTAGTAAAAAAATTTTTTTTTCACTTCCGATTTCATCCCTTAAAACGAATCCCTTAAGTCAAAATTTATATTACGGCGATATAAAATATAAAATGATCAGTGACTTCACAAAACACACCCCAAATAAGTTTTCAACAAAGTTTATTTCCAAACTTTACTGAAAATTGATGACCTTGAAATTTCCAGAATTTTTTCAAAATTTTTTGATAAGTACTTTCCGAGATAAGGCGGGTGGACAGCGATTTTTCGCGATTTTTTAAAAATAATACAAAGAAAAGTGCGCGCAAGTATTACGTTATATATATTTTTTACTTGTGTTTTCACAAGCTTTCATTTGACACCACACTTGATTACCTAGTAAAAAAATTTTTTTTTCACTTCCGATTTCACCCCCCAAAACTAACCCCTTAAGTCAAAATTTAACTTTCAAAATTACATGGCTCTGATGAGGCCATCAATTCCTATATTGCTACCAAATTTTAACTTTCTATGACAAATAGTTTCGGAGAAAATGGGGTGTGTCAGACGGACAGACAGACGAACAGACACCGAAGTGATCTTAAAAAGGCAAATTTTATGCTAGGAAACCTGTAATTTTCTCCAGAAATATATATTTTTTTTGGAAATAATAGTTCCGTAAGGACATCGTGGAATAGTTTTTCAAAATTAGTCATCATGCCTATTAAGGTTGCTAGTCAGTTAGGGGTCTCCAGTCAGGCGAATAGCTCTCTTCTGAATAGAATCCGACAAATATAGTGTATGTAGAGCAGAGCCCTAAGCATGGGAGCAATATTCCACCGTTGGTCAAATTTGGGCTTTGTACAGAATTAACAGTTGTGGGATGTACAGCTTTCTAGTTCGAAATAATATCCTCAGCTTTTAAGAAGCTCTCTTTGCTATGCTTGCAACATGTTCATGCTAAGACCTACTTGCGCCAAAATTAGCACCCAGCAAATTGAGTGACGATGCTAGAAGAATGGAGTGCCCTGACATAACTATCTCGGGTTCAGCAACGTTAATTTTTTTAGAAAAAAACTGCCACCTGGGTTTTCGTAGCATTAAATTCTACTTGGTTAGTGTCACCCCCAAGACAGGGCTTTATTAAGTTCCTGCTGTCTTCGGATACTTGCATGAGCAGCCGATGCTCGTCTGTCTGTCTGTCTGTCTCTCCCTCTGTCACACAACTGATTTTCTCCGAAACTATTTGCTAATAGTTAATTTAGGTAACATTTAGTTTGTAAATTTGTAGGGTGGACAAGAAGAGGAAAACTATTTTGCTTTAACATGTCTTTTAATTATTATAGAGTACACTAAACTTTAAAACTTATTCTGCATTTACAAGTTATTATATCAAACGAATTGTTCCTACCAAAATTATTCTAATTAAATTGTTTCGTAGGAAAACTAATGTAACAAAACATCTGGATTTTCATGAGGCATTTAAGCTACTTTACACACGTTTTCACTGCAACATTTTAACTCAAAACATTATTTTAAACTTTTGAAGTTAGAGTAGTTAATGATAGGCAACGAGGGTTATAATTTTTTAACATTAAACAAGAATCGAGTTTAAAATGTGGCTTTTTGCGCTATATATACTGCATTATTTATTTAAATTATAACAATTCGACTGGTAAGTATCTTCAGATATGCTGCAGTCAATAATGGTACGGTTTGTATTTGTTATATTGTATTTTGTTTAATGGGCATGGCAAACGTGCTGCAGAGAACACCTTAAAACGTTACAAGAGCGACGTGTGTGCGAAAAAAACGATTCACGTTGACCTTGAATCGTTCTAAATTGCTCTCGGTGAGATACACAGTCCTGAGTAAATTACTCCAAAGAGATGAGGTTCTCCATATAAAAAACTGCTTGAAAAGGGTCGTACGAGGCGCGACAAGCTGAACTTCATACGGATGTGAAGTATCAGCGCGACGTTTATTCCTAGCATACATCGTTTTCAGAGAAGTTAAGCGCGCTACATCCATCGTACGTACACTTTTCAGGAAAATACTTGTGGAATAGACTTAAGTCGCGAAACGCTCTTCGATGTTCTAAGGAATAGGCGTGGTGACAGTAACAATGAATTATCGAAATTATGACTTTAAATAATGAAATAGATTGAAAAGTTGCTAAAAAATGTTCTTATTCTTATATTAAAAGTGAGATTCATATTATTTTTGTTAAAATAAAAATGCAAAATACAGCAATCCGCCACCGCCGGAACACCAATCAGAGAAAATGACGTCACGGCTAAGTAAACATTATTTCCGTCGAACTTCTCTTGTGTTAACGATAATATCTGCACCGTTTATCAATTATCGCCTTGTTTTGTGTTACAAAAACTAGAACCAAGAAGTGTTAGCGATGGAAGACGGATTTATCAAGGCAAAGCTCTAATTTACCTAGAATTGATTTATTCATGCTTGGAGAGTTTCTTGTGTCAAACAAAGACTTTTGCTCAGCAGAATTTAGAAATATCAAAACTTCTATGTAAGTATATAAGTAATCTGTATTAAAACTACAATTTAAAACTCAAAAACCTATAAAAACCGTACTTTATTTCTACGTCATGGTTTTATTAGTTTTAGGTTAGGTTATGATTGTTATGAAAATGTTGATATGTCGTATGAGTAAGTATATACTAATTGATTTTATTTATTTTAGGTCTTCACACCCATCGTATGGAGATGTCGCTGTAAGCTAGGTACAGCTTAAACGTAATGAAAAAATGTGCATAGAGAAATGTAAAAATTTGACTAGAACATAAGTTCCATGCAAAGTTATTTCCGTGCAATGCCATGACTGTGTTGCCTCTCAAGGGGACTGCAAGCACGCCAAAGCATTCCTCATGTGGGTCCATCGCAGGAGTGAAGACCCTCTCTGTACTTCAGTGGAATGTTACTGGATGAAATTCAAACTGTCTAGGGTTGGCACTAGCCTAAAATATATAACGGCAATGCAATTATCTAATAGTAAGCCGTTTGCCATGAAATAATAGAATCTTGAAAACTTTTCGGAAATGGGAAGAAAAAGAAAACTTCACAACTGTGAAATAATGAAATATCAACCTAGTTATATTTGCGATAATACAGAAAGTGTATCTATGCATCAACTTGTGCTGAAACATAAAGAGAAATCCTGTGACGCATTTTTGGAGAAGCTCGTTCTGACTGATGCACATATTTTAAAACTGAAAAAGAGATCAGAGAAGAGCATCAAAGTAGTCATTGGTATGAATTGAAGCATGGCAGAATCACAGCATCCCGAGCATTTGAATTTAGTCGTTGTAAAACAAATGATGGAACACTTATATCATTAATTATGAGACGAAAAATTCCAGATATATCAGCTATGAAACGTGGTAGAATATTAGAAGATAGATAGGTCACGTGTAAAAGTACACATTGTAGTTCTTTATTTTCTGGCAATAGAATCTTAATAAGTCCAAAATAGTAGATGCAATCACAGACAGCTACCTTGTTTTCAATCACAACTAATTAAATAAACATGTAAGTAGTTTAATGTTATATTTATTGCGTAAAGTAACAAAATAAACATAAAAATACGTTTTGAAAAAAGAAATAAGTACCTGAACTTCCAGCCTCTCTAGATTCTAACTATTTTGTAACTGTACTTCTTTCTTCTAAATCTTTTTCACTTTCTTCAGCTACCATCCTTCTTTGTTTCTTGAGAATATATGGGCGTTCTATAGTGTTAGATGTCCATTTCCTTCGATCAGATTGGTATTAAAATCTTTCATGCGCACTTGTGACACTGAACCCAACACATGGTTCTGAATGTAATTCTCTATATCATTTGGCAACTGGAACAAGAATAAAGTATCCATTAAACAAACAGTAGTGGATGATAACATTAAAGAAATAAAACCTAACCTCAATAGTGATGTGACTATCTAAAAGTATTATTTAGATAATTAACAATTTCTCAAACAAGATTATTACGACACACCTCAATAATAATAATAAAATATTAAGTTAAAACTTACATCAAAATGCTCTTCAGAGAAATAAATTGAGGAATTTGGAGAAAGAACTGCTGGGTCCCCCCGTGCAAGACTTAGCCACATATTTCTTATTGTTTTCTTGTTTGGAACGTAAACAAATAACTTGTTAGGAGTTTTTATCGATGTGTTTTTACACTGTGGGACTGCACACTTTAGAATTCATTTTAAACAGACAAAAAAACAAAATTATTGTATAGACACTGTATACTTTACTGTTGTTGGCATGGGGTTTACAAAGGCGTGCCGTCACGAGCAAACGCCATGAAACCTGCCAGCGTTTTGGCGTGAAATTCAAAATTAATTTAAAAAAGGCCAATTTTATGCTAGGAAACCTGTAATTTCTCCAGAAATATATATTTTTTGGAAATAATAGTTCCGTAAGGACATCGTGGAATAGTTTTTCAAAATTAGTCATCATGCCTATTAAGGTTGCTGGTCAGTTAGGAGTCTCCAGTCAGGCGAATAGCTCTCTTCTGAATAGAATCCGACAAATATAGTGTATGTTTGGGAGCAGAGCCTTAAACATGGGAGCAATATTCCACCGTTGGTCAAATTTGGGCTTTGTACAGAATTAACAGTTGTGGGATGTACAGCTTTCTAGTTCGAAATAATATCCTCAGCTTTTAAGAAGCTCTCTTTGCTATGCTTGCAACATGTTCATGCTAAGACCTATTTGCGCCACAATTAGCGCCTAGTAAATTGAGTGACGATGCTAGAGGAATGGAGTGCCCTGACATAACTATCTCGGGTCCAGCAACGTTAATTTTTTTAGAAAAAACTGCCACCGGGGTTTTTGTAGCATTAAAGTCTACTTGGTTAGTGTCACCCCAAGACAGGACTTTATTAAGTTCCTGCTATCTTCCGATACTTGCATGAGCAGCCGATGCTCGAGCATTCAAAGTGAACGAAGAAATAAGCGTACTGTCGTCTGCAAAGCTGCAGATTATATTCCTTGATCTTTCCAGCAGATCGTTAATGTAAATGAGAAAGAGAGTATGGAGCCTTGGGGCACACTGGCGTTTCCTCAGTGATCGTAAAGAACGCTGTCTAAGGAAACACGGGAACCATAAACGGAACTTTTTAGACATACCATGAGAGTGTAGCTTAGCCAACAATCCATCATGCCAAACATGGTCCAGTGCCTTGGATATATCTAGTGCAACCGCTCGGGACTCTCCAAAGTGTTCAATTGTGTTGTTCGAAACATAAATTAGAGTAGTATTGGCCCACTAGGGTTGGATATTTCGATGGGGTAAAATTTATCGATAATCACCGATAACTCACAATAAATTGATAGTTACTGATAACTATCGATATACCTATAATTATTAATATGTCGTGAATTCTCGATATATCGATAGTTATCGGTAAATTGATAGTTATCGATATATCGATAACGATAAGTATATAGATTGGCACTACTTATTTTTACTCCTTAGTTAGCAATTTTAGAACGTACTAATATTGGTTTTAGAATCCCGCATGGAACACTTATAAGATCACTTTGGTGTCTGTCCGTCTATCTGTCTCTCCGTTTGTCTGTCTGTCTGTCTGTCTGTCTCTCCCTCTGTCACAACTGATTTTCTCCGAAACTATTTGCTAATAGTTAATTTAGGCAACATTTGGTTTGTAAATTTGTAGGGTAGACAAGAAGAGGAAAACTACTTTGCTTTAACATGTATTTTAATTATTATAGAGTACATTAAACTTTAAAACTTATTCTGCATTTACAAGTTATTATATCAAACGAATTGTTCCTACCAAAATTATTCTAATTAAATTGTTTCGTAGGAAAACTAATGTAACAAAATATCTGGATTTTCATGAGGCATTTAAGCTACTTTAACCACGTTTTCACTGCAACATTTTAACTCAAAACATTATTTTAAACTTTTGAAAGTTAGAGTAGTTAATGGTAGGCAACGAGGGTTATAATTTTTGACATTAAACAAGAATCGGGTTTAAAATGTGGCTTTTTGCGCTATATATACTGCATTATTTATTTAAATTATAACAATTTGACTGGTAAGTATCTTCAGATATGCTGCAGTCAATAATGGTACGGTTTGTATTTGTTATATTGTACTTTGTTTAGTGGGCATGGCAAACGTGCTGCAGGGAACTCCAAAGGGATGAGGTTCTCCATATAAAAAACTGCTGAAAAGGGTAGTACGAGGCGCGACAAGCTGAACTTCATACGGATGTGAAGTATCAGCGCGACGTGTATTCCTAGTATACATTGTTTTCAGAGAAGTTAAGCGGGCTACATCCATCGTACACTTTTCAGGAAAATACTTGTAGGATAAACTCAAGTCGCGAAACGCTCTTCGATGTTCCAAGGAATAGATGTGGTGACAGTAATATTGAATTATCGAAATTATGACTTTAAATAATGAATTAGATTAAAAAGTTACTAAAAAATGTTCTTATTCTTGTATTAAAAGTGAGATTATTATAATTTTTCTTAAAATAAAAATGCAAAATACAGCAATTCGCCACCGCACCGCTGGAACACCAATCAGAGCGAATGACGTCACGCCTAAGTAAACATTATTTCCTTCGAACTTCTCTTGTGTTAACGATAATATCTGCATCGTTTATCAATTAATTTGTGGTTTTAAACTATCGCCTAGTTTTCTGTTACAAAAACTAGAACCAAGAAACGTTAGCGATGGAAGACGGATTTATCAAGGCAAAGCTCTAATTTACCTAGAATTGATTTGTTGATGCTTGGAGCGTTTCTTACGTCAAACAAAGACTTTTGCTCAGCAGAATTTAGAAATATCAAAACTTCTATGTAAGTATATAAGTAATCTGTATTAAAACTACAATTTAAAACTCAAAAACCTATTAAAACTGCACTTTATTTCTACGTCATGGTTTTATTAGTTTTCGGTTATGATTGTTATGAAAATGTGGATATGTCGTATGAGTAAGTATATGCTAATTGATTTTATTTATTTTAGGTCTTCACACCCATCGTCTGGAGATGATGCTGTAAGCTAGGTATAGCTTAAACGTAATGAAAAAATGTGCATAGTGAAATGTAAAATTTGGTTGGAACATAAAATCCATGCAAAGTTATATGCAGTTACGTTAATAGTCAATGAAGCAGAAAAGCAATTTCCGTGCAATGCCATGACTGTGTTTGCCTCTCAAAGCACGCCATAGCATTCCTCATAGGGGTCCATTGCAGGAGTGAAGACCCGCTCTGTACTTAAGTGGAATGTTACTGGATGAAATCCAAACTGTCTATGGTTGACACTAGCCTAAAATATATAACGGCAATGCAATTATCAAATGGTAAGCCGTTTGCCATGAAATAACTTTTTGGTTAAATGGGAAGAAGAAGAAAACTTCAGAACTGGGAAATAATGAAATATCAACTGAGTGTGATAATACAGAAAGTGTGTCTATGCACCAACTTGTTCTGAAACATAAAGATAAATCCTGCGACACATTTTTGAAGAAGCTCGTTCTGACTGATGCATATATTTTTAAAACTCAAAAAGAGACCAGAGAACAGCATCAAAGTAGTCATTGGTATGAATTGAGGCATGGCAGAATCACAGCATCCCGAGCATTTGAATTTAGTCGTTGTAAAACAAATGATAGAACACTTATATCATTAATTATGGGACGAAAAATTTCAGATATACCAGCAATGAAACGTGGTAGAATATTAGAAGATAGATAGGTCACGTGTAAAAGTACACATTGGAGTTCTTTATTTTGTGGCAATAGAATCTTAATAAGTCCAAAATAGTAGATGCAATGACAGACAGCTACCTTGTTTTCAATCACAAATAATTAAATAAACATGTAGTTTAATGTTTTATTTATTGCGTAAAGTAACAAAATAAACATAAAAATATGTTTTGAAAAAAGAAACCTGAACGTCCAGCCTCTCTAGATTGTAACTATTTTGTAACTGTACGTCTTTCTTCTAAATCTGTTTCACTTTCTTCAACTACCATCCTTCTTTGTTTCTTGAGAATATATGGTCGTTCTATAGTGTTAGGTGTCCGTTTTCTTCGATCAGATTGGCATTCAAATCTTGTGGGAATACACCCTGGTTTCACGTGCACTTGTGACACTGAACCTAACAAATGGTACTGCATGTAATTCTCCATATCATTTGGCAACTGAAATAAGAATAAAGTATCCATTAAGTAAACAGTAGTGGATGAACACATTAAAGAAACAAAACCTAACCTCAATAGTGCCAAATTTCAACTTTCAAAGTTAAGTAGTTTTTGAGAAAATCAGGTATGACAGAGGGACAGACAGACGAACCGACAGACATCGAAAAAAAACAGGATCGGCAAAGGTCTTAGAATATGTCGATACTGACTGGTACTTTCTGTGAAATACACTTTAAAAATCATTTCTCTATAATACGAGTATATAGCTATTAATCTCTCTCACATGGAAGATAAACGTTCATTAAAACCGAAATCTTATCCAGACAGCTGAAAACAATACAAGAGCAGAACAAACTAGCAAGAACGTTCTATAAATTGGGCATTTCTTGTAGCAGTAAGCACGTATGTTATTACTTTCAAAAAGAAACGAAGCCATAAAAGAAAATAACTTGTAAAAAAGTTTAGTTGAGGATATTTTGCTTGAAATTGAGAAATTCTTGCTTGAGGTTAACGTAATTTTTAGTGTTCCGTACGGAACACTTATAAGATCACTTCGGTGTCTGTCTGTCTGTCTGTCTGTCTGTCTGTCTGTCTGTCTGTCTGTCTGTCTGTCTGTCTGCCTGCCTGCCTGCCTGCCTGCCTGCCTGCCTGCCTGCCTGCCTGCCTGCCTGCCTGCCTGCCTGCCTGCCTGCCTGCCTGCCTGCCTGCCTGCCTGCCTGCCTGCCTGCCTGCCTGCCTGCCTGCCTGCCTGCCTGCCTGCCTGCCTGCCTGCCTGCCTGCCTGCCTGCCTGCCTGCCTGCCTGCCTGCCTGCCTGCCTGCCTGCCTGCCTGCCTGCCTGCCTGCCTGCCTGCCTGCCTGCCTGCCTGCCTGCCTGCCTGCCTGCCTGCCTGCCTGCCTGCCTGCCTGCCTGCCTGCCTGCCTGCCTGCCTGCCTGCCTGCCTGCCTGCCTGCCTGCCTGCCTGCCTGCCTGCCTGCCTGCCTGCCTGCCTGCCTGCCTGCCTGCCTGCCTGCCTGCCTGCCTGCCTGCCTGCCACGATGTCCTTACGGAACTATTATTCCAAAAAAAATATATATTTCTGGAGAAATTACAGGTTTCCTAGCATAAAATTTGCCTTTTTAAGATCACTTCGGTGTCTGTCCGTCTGACACACCCCATTTTCTCCGAAAACTATTTGTCATAGAAAGTTAAAATTTGGTAGTAATATAGGAATTGATGGCCTCATCAGAGCCATGTAGTTTTGAGAATTAAATTTTGACTTAAGGGGTTAGTTTTGGGGGGTGAAGTCGGAAGTGAAAAAAAAAATTTTTTTACTAGGTCATCGAGTGTGGTGTCAAATGAAAGCTTGTGAAAACACGAGTAAAAAATATATATATAATATTATACTTGCGCGCACTGTTCTTTGTATTATTTTTAAAAATTCGCGAAAAATCGCTGTCCCGGGCCTTATCTCGAAAAGTACTTATCAAAAAATTTCGAAAAAATTTTAGAATATTCTCCACGGGGTGTAGATTGGACGAAAATTATCACGAGTGCATTACCTTTAATAATATATATGGTATATAAAGAAACTAAAACTTCAAGGTCATCAAATTTCAGTAAAGATTGGAAACAAACTTTGTTGAAAACTCATTTGGGGTGTGTTTTGTGAAGTCACTGATTATTTTATACCACCGTAACATAAATTTTGACTTAAGGGGTTCGTTTTGAGGGGTCAAATCGGAAGTGAAAAAAAATTTTTTTTTACTAGGTCATCGAGTGTGGTGTCAAATGAAAGCTTGTGAAAACACGACTAAAAAATATATATATAATGTAATACTTGCGCACACTTTTCTTCGTATTACTTTTAAAATATCGCTGTCCCTTACCTTATCTCGAAAAGTACTAATAATCAAAAAATTTTGAAAAAAAAATTCTGGAATATTCTCCACGGGATATAGATTGAACGAAAATTATCACGAGTGCATTATCTTTAATAATTTATTTGGTATATAAAAAAAAACAAAATTTCAAGGTCACCAGTTTTCAGTAAAGATTGGAAACAAACTTTGTTGAAAACTCATTTGGGGTGTGTTTTGTGAACTCACTGATCATTTTATACCACCCTAACAAAAATTTTTAATTTAAAAACAATCAACGTACGGAACACTAATTGCGCAAGTTCAACTTGCACATGACCGGTTTTTAAATATACAGTGACTCACAACTTAAATGATGCAGTCGCTATAAGAAAAGACTAACTGGTCTCAGTGCCTCTTTATTTATTTGGAAAAAACAACTTATTGAAATTAAATTGGTAAAGAGTCTTCTAAAAAAGTATGAATTACTTTTTGTCTTAAATATGTCTTACTTAATTAACAATAAATAATTAATTAAATTATATGCGATTTTAACGTCACAGCTCAAATGATGCAAAATTCAATATACCAAAATTATTAGAGAAAACAAACTGTAGAATTTGAAATAAGCCTGCTAATATTTGGTCTGGCCTCCCTCATTATCAATAACGGCTTGTAATCTTCTGGACATTGATTCAACTAACTTTCTAGTATACTCCGGGGAAATAGTGTTCCATGCTTCAGTAATTTTTACTTTTAATTCAGTTTTATTTGATATTGGGGCACTATTTACTTTATTTTTTAATGTCAGCCACAAATTTCCAATACATTTAAGTCTGGTGTCTGGGCTGGTGTTTTAATAACATTTGGGCAGTTATAAAGCAACCAACTGCGGACTCGAAATGACGTGTGCTTTGGATCATTGTCGTGATAGAACCGATAATTGTTTTCAATATCTAATTTTTGGGCTTAGTATATCCAAGTACACATATTGGTTCATATTCCCATCGACGAAATGCATGTTACCTACTCCTGCAAATGACATACAGCCCCATAACATCACTGCACCTCTACCGTGCTTTACCGTAGCTTTCATATTTTTCAATTTTAATTCTTCGTTAGGCTTTCTCCATACTGATATTTCTCCATCGGACCCAAAAAAGTTTATTTTGGTCTCATCAGCAAATATTACTGAATTCCAGAAGTTCAAGTCTTTATTGATATGCTCTCTGGCAAATTCCAATCTCACGCGTCTATTTCTTTGGCTAATGAAAGGCTTATTTCTAGCAGTTCGACCATGTAAATTATTATTTCGCAAAATCCGTCGAACTGTTTCGGGGTTACACCTTTTTCCAAACTGTCTTTCCACCTCGGCGCACAACTTTGGCGCACTTTTTTTTTGGATTATTTGATACCTCTCTTAAAATCCATCTTTCTTCACGTTCATTGAAGATCTTATTTGGAGCCTACCTTGACTTATTCTCGACTCTATTTTCATTCCGGTAACATTCAATGATATGCTGAACAGTTGACGGACATTTATTTACCATTTTGGCTATGTCTCTTTGGCTGTATCCATTCCTGTAATGAGTAATAATTAAATTTCTCTCAGAAATTGCAGTTTGACGACCCATTCTTAAACAATTTCGTTTTATTGAATGAAAAAATGTCGAACTAAACAAAAAACAATTGCACTAAGAAATCAAAGCAACACCGCCTTCGTAAATTTCAAAATGCGATAAGTTTTGACCCTGTTGTTATTTTTGCATCATTTTAGCTGTGACGTTATAATTGCATATGATTTGATTAATTATTTATTGTTAATTAAGTAAGGCATATTTAAGACAAAAGTAATTCATACTTTTTTAGAAGACTCTTTACTAATTTAATTTCAATAAGTTGATTTTTCCAAATAAATAAAGAGGCACTGAGACCAGTTAGTCTTTTCTTATAGCGACTGCATCATTTAAGCTGTGAGTCACTGTATGTAAACTCATTTCTGCATATGTTAATTTCAACGTTTATACGTGTATAAGTGTATTTTCTTTATGAACATAACACACGTTCCACAGGAAAACCCCCTAAAGCACTACAGGAGCAACGCGTGTACGGAAAAAGCGAATCACGTTTCTTTTGATTCCTGTAAATCGTACTCGGTGGGAAACAGTCTTGGGAAAATCATTCCAAAGGGATGAGGTTTTCCTTATAAAAGACTACTGAAAAAGGGTTGTACGAGGAGTAACAAGCACATAGATGTGACATATTAGCGCAACGTATATTAATAGCACGCACCACTTTGAGAGGAATTAAGCGAGCCACATCCATCGAACACGTTCCATGAAAATGTTCCAAGGTATCAATCAATCAAGAGACAGAGAGAGAGAGAGATATATTCTCTCTTTTTTTTTTTTTTTTATTGGTCTAGCACACGTGCTGCAGGGAAGTCCCTAAAGCGCTCCAGGAGCGGCACGGGTGCGGAAAAAGCGATTCACGTTGTTCTTGAATCGCTGTAAATTGTACTCGGTGGGAAACACAGCGCTGGGCAAATTATTCCAAAGGGATGACGTTCTCCATATAAAAGATTGCTTGAAAAGCGTTGTACGCGGAGTAACAAGCTGAACCTCATACGGATGCGAAGCACCAGCGCGCCGTGTATTTCTAACATGCACCGCTTTAGGAGGAATTAAGCGGGCTTCGAACACTTTCCATGAAAATACTTGTAGAACAGACTCAAGTCGCCAACCGTTCTTCGATGTTCCATCGAATCAAGGTCGCCGGTCAATTCCGGGTCCCCAATCAGACGGACCGCTCTTCTCTGAACAGAATCCAACAAATGCAGTGTATGTTTGGGAGCGGAGCCCCAAACGTGGGAGCAGTATTCCATAGTTGGTCGAATTTGGGCTTTGTAAAGAATTAACAGTTGTAGTGGGGTGTAAAGCTTTCTGGTTCTAAATAATATTCCCAACTTTTGAGAAGCTCTCCTTGCTATGCCTGTAACATGTTCATGCCAAGACATATTTGCTCCCAAACTAATGCCCAACAAATTGAGCGACGATGCTAGGGGAATGGAGTGCCCCGACATAACTATGTCGGGTTCAGCAACGTTAACTTTTTTAGAAAAAACTGCCGCTTGGGTTTTTGTAGCGTTGAATTCCACTTGGTTACTGTCACCCCAAGATAGAATTTCTTCCAGGTCTTTGTTAAGTTGAACGACCTCCTGCTGTCTGCGGATATTCGCCTGAGCAGCCGATGTCCGAGCGTTCAAGGTGAATGAAGAGACAAGCGTACTGTCATCTGCAAAGCTATAGATTGGATTCCCGGTTTTTTCCAGCAGATCGTTGATGTAAATGAGAAAGAGAGTAGGAAACAGTATGGAGCCCTGGGGCACACCAGCGTTGATAGTGAGGGTGTTAGAAAGAAATCCGTCGACCGCCACTCGTAAAGAACGCTCTCTGAGGAAACATGAGAGCCACAAACAGAACCTTTCAGACATACCATAAGAGCGCAACTTAGCCAACAGTCCATCGTGCCAAACACGGTCGAATGCCTTGGATATGTCAAGAGCAACCGCTCGAGATTCTCCAAAGTGTTCAATTGCGTTGTTCCAAACATGTGTTAGATAAGTCAGAAGATCTCCTGTTGATCTATGTTTACGAAAACCATATTGGTGATCGCTAATAATATTGAATCGTTCAAGATATTTTAGAAGATGCTCATTGATAACCTTTTCCATGACTTTCGGTATTATTGAAAGCAATGCAACTGGCCGGTAGTTATTTGGCAAGGTCTTCTTACCTTTTTTAGGTATCGGCTGAACCGTGGCACATTTCCAGCAGGACGGAAATATTCCCTTTCTGTAGGATAGGTTAAAAAGTCTACAGAAAACTGGTGTTAGTTCCCTTGCACAGTTTTTGAGAACTATGGCAGGTATTCCGTCAGCGCCAGAAGCCTTTTTGGTGTCTAGCTTCATTAAAATACGCTTTATGATGCGCTGTCTAAAGACAACATCGGGCATCCTTGACTGCAATATGGGAATAGTAGGTGGTGTTTTTCCTTGGAAATCGACAGTAGAATGTGAAGCAAAGAGTTCAGCCAACAAGTTCGCTCTCTCAACAGGTGTGGTTGCAATGGAATTATCTGGCCGTGTGAGTGGTGGTATGGTGGTAAAATTTTGACTAACTGCCTTAGCGACTGCCCAAAAGGACCTGGAATTGTTGGGACAAGCGAGAAGTTTGTTTCTAATTCGTTGATTGTGTGCCTCCTTGGTTTCGTCGATAATTCCCTTGCATCTGTTCCGGGCATGAACAAAGATGTTTCGATTTACGATGTTAGGATTTTCACGCCATTGTCGATAGGCAATATGTTTAGAAGCAACAGCTTCTTTGCATTTTCGGTCGAACCAAGGCTTGCCGTTGGAGGAGCATTTCTTCGAAAAAGGGATGTAAGCTTCCATACCAGCCAAAATAACATCGGAGACCTCCCTGGCGCAGTCAGATGGGTTATCGGATCGAAAACAAACGTCCATCCAAGGGAAAGTACGAAAGTATTCCATGAGATCTTCCCATTTAGCAGATTTGTAGTGCCAAATCTTGCGCGGCCTAGGCGCCTCTCTGACACTGATTGGCAGGATACTCGATGTCGAAAGCAGTTTATGGTCGGAAGAACCTAACGGCGGATTTACGGTGACCGTGTAAATCTCCGGATTGGTCGTTAAAAACAGATCAAGAAGACTGGCGAACTCCCCGTCTCGATCAGGGATCCGTGTTGGTTCGTCAATAAGCTGAGTTAAGCCACAACTGATTGAGAATGATTCAGCTTCACGACCTTGTTCGTCGACTCTCTCTTCTCTCTTATCACGAATAGTAATCTTTATACCTTAAATTGTGAGTTATGTGGGTAGTTAATAGTACAGGGTGAGTCATCGATAGGGTAAAGTTTATTATCTCATTTGTTTCGGGAATGACGAAAAAATGTTAAATACAATAGTTTTAGAGAATGTTAAGGTGCACAGTTTAAAATTATTTTTGAGTATAGAGGGTACTTCAAAAAAGTGTGGCCGATATAAAATATATTTTCTAATTTATTTTTAAATTCTGCGTAAAATTTTATGACTTTTTTATCAATAATGTTATATACCTAAACCTAGTAGTTTTCTAATATTTCAATTTTTTAAAAAAAAATACTAGTTTTTAGTTTTGTAAAAAATTGCCAGTAGCGCCATTATTTCTGAAGGTCGGATACTCATAATTGGTATAAGTATTCTATAGAGATGCAAAAAAAGATATATGTAAAGAAATTTTAGTTAGACGTTATAGGGTGTTTAAAATAAATTTATGCATTTCGACTATTTTAAATTGAAAAATCTCAAATTTTTTAAATGGCACACCCTGTATATTATTATTTTTTCTGATAGATTTTACAAAACTTTCCGACTTTTATTAGGTATATCATTACACTTACGCTATAACATCATTTCTAATAGTTTTAGATTAATTTTAAATTTTTCAATTTTTACCCATGTTTTTAATACACTTAACGCCATAACATCATAGTTGCCAAGACAAAAAAAATGTAGGAATTGTCAAATTTTGACATGTCTATTAAGCAAGTAAAAATAGTTTAATTTTTTGTAGTAAGTGACGCATAATAGTAATAGTTGTGGATTTTCCTAAAAATGAATTCATTGATATGGTTTATATACTGAGCGAGGCGGGAAAAAATTGTTTTTTGGCAGTAAGGCTTTACGAAGCGAAGTATCCTAATAGACGTATACCGTCTAGAAAATCTTTTCAGTGCTTAAAGGATCGGTTCGATGGTAGCGGTAACGTTGAATATGCGAAACGGAAAGTAGTAAACCGGAATGCTACCAATGAGGAAAAAGAAATGGAGATTTTACTTCATGTTGAAGATAATCCCCAGGTCAGCAGCCGTCAACTAGCTGACTTATCTGACACATTCCAATCTACGGCTAATCGCACCACGAGAAAATACAAGTATCATCCCTTTCATATGGAACTACACCAAAAAGTTCAAGACCGTGATTTTGACCGACGAGTAAACTTTTGTACCACCATGAATGGAGTAGAGACCGATCCAAATTTTTTATCCAAAATAATGTTTTCTGATGAAGCTATTTTTTGCAGTAATGGAGCAGTTAACAGCCATAACATGCATTATTATTCAACAGTTAATCCATTTTGGGCCCGGGAAGTTCAAAACCAAAACCATTGGTATTACTGGTCCATATTTTTTCCACGAACCGCTAAACGGGCCTAGATATCTAAATTTTTTCCAGCTTCTTGAAGAAGTTGATAACTTTAAAAGGGAACAAATGTGGATTCAACAAGATGGAGCTCCTGCTCATTACCACCGGGAAGTTCAGTAATTTTTAAATGATCGGTACCCACGAACATGATCGGTAGGGATGGATTCATTTACTGGTCCCCTTGATCATGTGACTTAACACCTTTAGACTTCTTTTTGTGGGGCTACATTAAAGATCGTGTTTATGTGAATCCCCCACAACACCAGTAGATATGGAATATAAGATACGGGATGCGTGCAGGACAATAACGCCCTTTATGTTGAGGAAAGTGAAAATAAATAGAGTAAAACGACTAAACCTGTGTATTCAAGTAGACGGGCATATTTTTGAACATTTATTACGTCATAATAATTAATCATTAGAATCATAGATAAGTTAAACTATATTAAAATTATTATTAATTATTTGTTTATGTCTTCACAATAGCGTAAATGTGATAAAAACAAGGGTAAAAATTGAAAAATTCAAAATAAATCGAAAACTATTAGAAATAGGTATATGGCATACTTAATAAAAGTTGGAGAGTTTTGTAAAATCTATCAGAAAAAATAATAATATACAGGGTGTGCCGTTTAAAAAATTTGAGATTTTTCAATTTAAAATAGTCGAAATACATAAATTTATTTTGAGCACCCTGTAGCATCTAACTTTAATTTCTTTGCATATATATATTTTTTTTCGTCTCTATAGAACGCTTGTACCAATTATGAGTATTTCACCTTCAGAAACAATGGCGCTACTGGCAATTTTTTACAAAAGTGAAAACTAGTATTTTTTTAAAAAAATTTTAGGTATATAATATTATTAATAAAAAAGTTATAAAATTTTACGCAAAATTTAAAAATAAATTAGAAAATAGGATGTTCCATTTAAAAAAACATATGTTTTATCGGCCGCACTTTTTTGAAGTACCCTGTATACTCAAAAATAATTTTAAACTGTGCACCTTAACATTCACTAAAACTATTTTATTTAACATTTTTTCGTCATTCCCAAAACAAATGAGATAATGAACTTTACTCTATCCTTGACTAACCCTGTACAATTCAATTACTTAAAAGCATTGTTAATTTTTTGCAAAGAGAAATCTAGAAAATCCTGTAGGTATTTCAATAAGTTACCTACTTTGCTTTATAAAGCTCAAATTTCTAAAAAATTAATTATCTTTTTGGTACGTGAAACGAAAAAACAATAGAAATATTTAATATAAAAGTATATTAAATGAATTTGGCTTCTAAATTGAATTTTACAATTTAAGAAAAAGATTTTAGAACGCAATAAAAAGTAAATTAATTTTCTAATTCAGGCATTTAGTAACACATTTTTCTAAATGAAAACATCTCAAATAAAACAGTATTCTTTCTTTCTTAAGTATTTGTTAAATTCTTCTAAAAGAATGCCGTGGTATTTAGATTCCGTTAAACATCGAAACATACTACAAACTTTCAGCATCAAATAAAATGTTTAAAAACTTTCATCAATAACCGAAGCTTGTGGAACACTGAACCAACCACCTTACACGAACATAACACAGGGGAACAGCTGTTTTGGTGTCGAGGTTTTTTGAGCTGATTCTATATCAATTTGATGTCCTGAATTCAAATAACGTATTCATTTGTACCTAGGAGCTCAAATTTTTAAGATATACAATTTTAGAGAAATATAAGTTACATTATTGTAACTCAAATCCGTAAGTGTAGTAAACAAAAGAAGATACGAAATTTTTATTTTAGTTATACAAAATACAATATTATGTCGTACTTACAAACAAAAAAAAAACATTGAAGAAATGAAATAGTCACTCAACACTTGGAAAGCTTCTTTTCCGCGACATTCTTGAATGTTTTTTTTAAACAGTCCCTTTTTAAAACTCCAGCAGTAATCTGCCATCATGTGCATGTCCCATCTTCCTTGGTAGCGGTCCTCCATAACTTTAATATCTTGGTGAAATCTTTCACCTTGTTCCTCACTCATGTCTCCTAAATTTTCTGGAAAACGGTCTAAGTGGCTGTGTAAATAGTGTATTTTAATACTCATATTGCACCCTAAGGATTTGAAACTATTAAGCATCTTGTTAACCATTTCAACATAGTTTTGAGCTTTATGTTTGCCTAGAAAATTTTCTACAACTGCAACAAATGATGTCCAAGCTTCTCGTTCTACTTGATTCATTGAATTTATGAAGGCAGGATCCTTAATTAATGTGTCTTATTTGTGGGCCGTCAAATATCCCTGCTTTGAGTTTTTCTGTGCTCAACTGATGCATTTTTACCCCTATATATGCAAAACAAGACCCATTCTTATCAAGAGCCTTTACAAATTGCTTCATTAAGCCCAACTTTATATGTAACGGAGGAAGTATGATTTTTTCTCTTTCAACCAAAGCGTCGTTAATGACATTCTTTTCCCCAACGTCCATGTTTTCTCTCTGAGGCCAATCTTTTCTAACCCAGTGGTGTGTTTTGTCCCTATTATCCCAGAGGCACAAGAAACACGGATATTTCGTGTAACCACTTTGCTGCCCAAGAAGAAAGTTTACTATTTTTAAGTCTACACAAATCATCCATTGATGTTCGTAATACTTTATCTTCTGCAAGACCAAAGATATGGTATTATATATTCTTCTTTCAGTTTCGTTGAGTGAGCTAGTGGTATTGAACCATATTTATTCCCATTATGTAGAAGGACACATTTTAAACTTCGCTTTGAACTGTCAATAAATAGGCGCCAATCATCTGGAATATATTCAGAAAGTCCCATTTCTTTCATGAGTCCCCTAATTTCGTGACAAAATACAAGATTGTCTTCTTGAGAAAAGAATGGTAGCAGATCTTTTTCTCTTGTACGGTAAAAGGTAATTTTGGTTCCTTGTTCCAGTAAATTTTTGTCGTTCAACCTAGAAGCCAGTACTTCAGAAGCTTTTTTCGATAAATTGAGATCCCTGGTGAGATCATTTAATTTATTTTGATTGAAGCGTTGAGGAACTGATGACGTCCCCTCATAGTCACTGTTAGTTTCATTAGCATCAGACCTTTTATTAGCATCAGAAGAGCGTTCAGAGGGAAAATATTCGTCATCAGAGATATGTGGTAGCTGATGAAATGTTGGAATCGGTATTTCATCTGAGTGCGGGATAGGGCGTATTGCCGAGTCTAAATTGGGATAAGTCCACTTACTGCGGTTATTTCGATTGATTCCATTAGTATTTACTAAACAGAAATAACAATCATTGAAGTGGTTTTTTGGTTCTCTCCAAACCATTGGTACGCCGAATTTTAGACATTTTCTTTTCCCGGTAGTCCACTGCCGTAAATGCTCTGTACAAGTTTTACATACGAGATGCGGGGCCCACGTTTTGTCCTGATCACCAAGCTTAACTCCAAAGTATCCAAGATACGCTCGCTTTACAAAGTCAGTAATAGTTTGTCTGTTTTGTTGAAACATGTATTCTCCGCATATATAGCAAAACACATCAAGTTGATTTACACAACTGGAACCTGAACTTATTTTAATTCTGTTCAATAACACAAAAACACTCTTTTCTTAACATAAAATAACAGGCCGAATTCGATCTACTCTCATTAGTAAGAACGCACAAACTGACGAGACTTACCCGAGTTAGGTGATTAAAAGGGTCAGTCCAGGTACCTGATAGGCAATGGTTCCACTATTTATAGATTTACCTGGAATTTACTCAATTACAGACTGACAATAAAACCATTGTACCTACATTAATGAATATATAATAATTTTAGAACTCTCATAAATGAATATACTGAATTAAAACCACATTGGTAGATAAGTTGATGTATCTAAAAAAGTAGAGCTGATAGAGAAAAACGGATTGCATGTATAGATTTAGCGTCCCAAATATAGTTAAAATCAGCTCTAAAATCCCAGGCACCAAAACAAAAATATTTTTTTGTTGCCCTGTGTAATCAGTCAATAGAGAATATAGTGACAGAGGGATGAAGAACTAAAGGAGTATTATAGGAATACTTGTTTGGCATAGTGAATTAGAGTGGTAAGAACTATAAAAACAGAAGGCATATTATCAAAGGTAGTAAAAAAGATTGTTATACCTACATTTGCGTGTGCAAAGTTTTCTTTATTTTACCACGTATATTTAAGTAAAATTATCTATAAATCAGAATATTAGAACGATTTTTCAGTTATATATTGCAGAAGCTATTATTGATCTTCTTCTTCTTCACGTGCCTTGACCATTGCGAACGTTGGCTATTCTGATTTTATCGGCGGCAGTTCTGAAGCCAAGAGTGTCCTCTTCTCCAGGGTCCCCTCCTGCTATCTTTCTTTGGATTATTAGCTGATGTATCCGATATTTACTCTGCCTCATAAGATGTCCGAGGTATTCCAGCTTTGTTCTGTTAATAGTTATTCCCACCTTTCTTTTTTTACCGATCCGACGCAGTACCTCCTCGTTAGTGATGTGGTTCGTCGAAAATATTCGCAGGATACGTTTGTACGCCCACATCTCAAAAGTCTTAACCTTTTTCATAAACGTTTCGGTTATTGTTCGCGCTTCTACTCCGCACAACAGTACCGGAAATATATGACTTTGGAGCAGTCTGATTTTAAGAGGTAGGGTTATACTGTTGGAGATAAATATGCTCTTCATCTTATTAAACGATACTCTCGCTCTTTCTATTCCCACACGTGTTTCCGTTGCCTGGTCCCATCCTGAGTTAAGTCTTGTTCCTAAATAGGTATAAGATTCTACGTGTTCAATTCTTTGGTTGTTTAGTATTAATTGTCTTGCTGGTTGTTGGTTTTTACTTATAAGCATTCATTTTGGTTTGTACACATGTATCGCCATCTATTGATTGTTTTCGAAGCCACTGAAGTTATTGTTTTGATTCAGTAGTCATTTCCCTGTGGATGAAGGCAGACAACAATGTCCACGAAAATCGTTGCACCTGCTAGTTTCGAAATCCGTGCTGTGATTCGATTTTTGTGTGCGAAAGGATTATCAGCTGCTCAAGTTTATCAGGAGTTGTGCCTAGTGTATAGACCTACAGTAATTAGTGAAGGAAACGTTAGGTAATGGTGTTGAGACTTCAAAAATAGTCGCACCAATGTGCATGATGAAGAGCGGAGTGGCAGGCCCAGTATCCAGACCGATGAAATCGTTCAACGTAGTTGTTTAAAGAAGACGAGGAACTCAAGACCGCCGATGTTAACTGGTTTAATTTCCAGGCTGAGAATTTCTATGCAGAGGGATTAAAGAATCTGGCGCAGCGTTACGAAACGTGCTTACAAGTGAACGATAATTATGTGGAATAGTGAGGTAGGTTTAGTGACATCTTTATATTTTAATTCACTAAGTCACACGGCCCCAACGAGAAATAATCATTGTGATTCTTAGACACCACTAGACATTTAAAAATCTCCTGTTTTATGCTTCAAAAATGGTCCTCCGTTATATCTGGACCAAATATTCGTGACCCTTCTGCAAGATCTATTATTACAGATATTAAAGTTTTTTTTTTACTATTATCCTTTTTGATGTTAGAGTTAGACACGTTTAGATTGAGTTCCTTTCGTTTAGTTCTGATACGTGTGCATTTGCTGATATTTTTCTAGATGAAATTTTATTTATAAGTCAGATGTCATTATAGTCCAATTTTCGTAAAGTCTATTTTGTACTACAGTTATTTTAAAAAAATTTAGAAATACGGAACGTATATCCATTAATTGTTTTTTAGATCACACTCATTATTTGCCTCTATGTTTGTGTGTGTATATTTATACTTTGGTACTGTCGATATTCTCAGAAATAGCTTCAAAAGACAATTTTGTTTATTTGAAAAATTATATAGGAGTATTTATAGACAGACCTACACGGAAAAGTTCAGAATTATTGAATATACACAGACAATCCTTTTAACGCGGTAATTTGAAGGGTTAGGCAAAAATGTTAAATTCAGAAGTTGTCGCCTATCTTGGTTTTTTTGTGTATCAACTAAACGATTGCACATTATCAGTAGGAAAAAAATATTCTCATTCTGCAGGAGAGGTTGAAAAGTTTATAGAAATTTGGTGCTAGTTCGTTCGCATTTTTTAAGTACAATGGCTGGTATTCCATTAGAGCCAGAGGCTTTTTTTGGTATCTAGCTTCAGTAAAATATGTTTTCTAACAAGCTGTCTAAAGACAGTTTCGAGCATCCTTGACCTGTCTGTATATATGTTTGTAACTAAGGTATGTTACATGCAAGTTTCCTATAACATATTTAGGGTTAATTAATCTACGGATCCTAGCTACATTTGGATGATTGTAATATGAGGAAATCCAGTTTATTGACCAATGTATTTTGAGAGAATAACCCAAAAATTAGGATGAACATTACTTTATTAATTATCCTATTTTAATGCATACTGGGCAGTTTTCTTGGGGCGCTAAATGCTTGATATATGGTTGTCCAGTACTAATTTTATTTCTGGTTGATTCAGAAATACATGCCATATTCGCACAAAATTTAAGAAATTGTGTTGAGAATTTTATCTAAATGAAAACTTGAATGAAAAGACAGAGAGAGAGAGAGAGAGAGGGAGGAGAGGGGAGAGAGGAGGGAGAGAGAGAGAGATAGAGCGGGCATAAAGAACACAATACATTCAGAAGTCAGATGTCATTATAGTCGTAAAAGCCTATTTTGTTCTACAATTATTTCAAAAAAATCTAGAAATATGGAAAGTACGAGGCTGGCTTGAAAAGTCCGTGCAAAAATAAAAACTACTTATGTGTTTGGGGTAAACCTTTTTTATTTTTCGACATAGTCTCCTTTTAGGCTTATACACTTCGTCCAATGATGTTCTAGTTTGTTGATCCCTTCCGAATAATAGGATTTGTCCAAGTCTGCAAAATATCCATTAGTGTCTGCAATCACCTCCTCGTTTGAATAAAATCTTTGTCCCGCCAGCCATTTCTTCAAATTGGGGAACAAATAGTAGTCCGAGGGAGCCAAGTCTGGAGAATAGGGGGGATGTGAAACGAGTTGGAATCCTATTTCCATTAATTTTGCGACCACAACTGCTGAGGTGTGTGCTGGTGCGTTGTCGTGATGGAAAAGGACTTTCTTGTGGGCCAATCGCGGGCGTTTTTTCTTGCAGCTCGGTTTTCAAACGGTCCAATAACGATGAATAATATTCACCTGTAATAGCTTTACCCTTTTCCAGATAGTCGATGAGGATTATCCCTTGCGAATCCCAAAAGACAGTCGCCATAACCTTTCCGGCCGAAGGAACGGTCTTCGCATTTTTTGGTGCAGATTCCCCCTTGGTAACCCATTGTTTAGATTGTCGTTTGGTCTCAGGAGTATAGTAATGTATCCATGTTTCATCCACAGTGACGAAACGACGCTTAAAGTCCTCCGGATTCTTCTAGAACAGCTGCAAACCATCCTTGCAACACTTCACACGATTCCGTTTTTGGTCAAGCGTGAGCAATCGCTGCACCCATCTTGCGGATAGCTTTCTCATGTCCAAATGTTTATGCAAAATATTATGTACCCGTTCAGTCGAGATGCCCACAGCACTAGCAATCTCACGCACCTTAACTCTTCTGTCATCCATCACCATATCATGGATTTGATCAATGATTTCTGGAGTCGTAACCTCCACAGGCCGTCCAGAACGTTCAGCGTCACTTGTGCCCATATGGCCAGTCCGAAAATTTTGAAACCACTTATAAACTGTTCTAATCGAAGGTGCAGAGTCACCATAATGTTTATCAAGCTTCTCTTTAGTCTCCTGAGGCGTTTTGCCTTTCATAAAGTAATGTTTAATCACCACACGAAATTCTTTTTCGTCCATTTCTTGAAAATCACTCGATTTCCTTGATTCATACGAATGCCAAACACAAAGAAATAGACCAATATGGCTGAAACTTGGTGTGCGTTCATTCAAGAGATGCTACTAACTAAACATGACCTCGATACGCGCCGGTGGTGCCATCTCTCGGACTTTGCACGGACTTTTCAAACCAGCCTCGTATATCCATTAATTGTTTTAGATTACACTCATTATTTGCCTCTATGTTTGTGTGTATGTGTATATTTATACTTTGGCACTTTGTCGATATCTTCAAAAATAGCTTCAAAATACAATTTTGTTTATTTTAAAAATTATATAGGAGTATTTATAGACACACCTACGCAGAATTATTGAATATACACGGGCAACCCTTTTAACTCTGTAATTTGAAGGGTTAGGCAAAAATGTTAAATTCAGGAGTTGTCGAGTTTATAAAGTGCTTTTTTTTATAGAGTTAAAGCACACACAATGGTGAATAGCTTTTTTAACATGATACAAACTTTTTCTTTTTAGTGTTCCGTACGAAACACTTATAGGATCACTTCGGTGTCTATCTGTTCGTCTGTCATACCTGATTTTCTCCGAAGCTAGTTGCCATAGAAAGTTGAAATTTGGTACTAATATAGGAATTGATAGCCTCATTAGAGCCGTGTAGTTTTGAAAGTTAAATTTTGACTTGAGGGGTTAGTTTTGAGTTGTGAAATCGGAAGTGAAAAAAAAAATTTTACCAGATCATAGAGTGCGATTTCAAATGAAAGCTTGTAAAAACATGAGTTCAAAATTATATATAATACCTGCGCACACTTTTCTTTGTATTTTTTAAAAATTGCGGGAAATCGCTGTTCCCCGCTTATCTCAAAAAGTACTGATCAAAAAATTTTGAAAAAGTTCTAGAATATTCTCTACAGGGTGAAGATTGAACCAAAATTATCACGAGTGCAATAACTTTAATAATTTATCTGGTATATAAAAAGAACAAAAATTTCAAGGTCATCAGTTTTCAGTAAAGATCGGAAACAGACTTTGTTGAAAACTCATTTAGGGGGTGTTTTGTGAAGTCATTGATCGATCATTTTATACCTCCGTAACAAAAATTTTTATTTTAAAAGCAATCAACGTACGGAACCTAATTGCGAAAGTACGACTTGCACATGGCCGAATTTTAGATATGATACTGCATATATGATTTTTCTGTCTTACAGGAATGTTAATCCTAGAAACGTCCATATATTTCGGAAGGTATGTAAAATAAGGAAGAAAAACCACTTTTCTAACTTTGCCCACATTGGATATGCATGTTTGATAATAAAGCAAATTGGCAATGCTGTTTTGTTCTTTCTGATCCATCTCCCCACCACTAACGACGTTTGTAATTAAGGAAAAACGCCGTTTTACAACACTGTAAACCAAAAAGTGCCGGGAAGATGATTACACAGGGCAACAAAAAAATATTTTTGTTTTGGTGCCTGGGATTTTAGAGCTGATTTTAACTATATTTGGGACGCTAAATCTATACATGCAATCCGTTTTTCTCTATCAGCTCTACTTTTTTAGATACATCAACTTATCTACCAATGTGGTTTTTATTCAGTATATTCATTTATGAGAGTTCTAAAATTATTATAAATTCATTAATGTAGGTACAATGGTTTTATTGTCAGTCTGTAATTGAGTAAATTCCAGGTAAATCTATAAATAGTGGAACCATTGCCTATCAGGTACCTGAACTGACCCTTTTAATCACCTAACTCGGGTAAGTCTCGTCAGTTTGTGCGTTTTTACTAATGAGAGTAGATCGAATTCGGCATGTTATTTTATGTTAAGAAAAAAGTGTTTTTGTGTTATTGAACAAAATTAAAATGAGTTCAGGTTCCAGTTCAAGAAGAAGTTGTGTAAATCAACCTGATGTGTTTTGCTATATATGCGGAGAACACATGTTTCAACAAAACAGACAAACTATTACTGACTTTGTAAAGCGAGCGTATCTTGGATACTTTGGAGTTAAGCTTGGTGATCAGGACAAAACGTGGGCCCCGCATCTCGTATGTAAAACCTGTACAGAGCATTTACGGCAGTGGACTACCGGGAAAAGAAAATGTCTAAAATTCGGCGTACCAATGGTTTGGAGAGAACCAAAAAACCACTTCAATGATTGTTATTTCTGTTTAGTAAATACTAATGAAATCAATCGAAATAACCGCAGTAAGTGGACTTATCCCAATTTAGACTCGGCAATACGCCCTATCCCGCACTCAGATGAAATACCGATTCCAACATTTCATCAGCTACCACATATCTCTGATGACGAATATTTTCCGTCTGATCGCTCTTCTGATGCTAATAAAAGTTCTGATGCTAATGAAACTAACAGTGACTATGAGGGGACGTCATCAATTCCTCAACGCTTCAATCAAAATGAATTAAATGATCTCACCAGGGATCTCAATTTATCGAAAAAAGCTTCTGAAGTACTGGCTTCTAGGTTGAACGACAAAAATTTACTGGAACAAGGAACCAAAATTACCTTTTACCGTACAAGAGAAAAAGATCTGCTACCATTCTTTTCTCAAGAAGACAATCTTGTATTTTGTCACGAAATTAGGGGACTCATTAAAGAAATGGGACTTTCTGAATATATTCCAGATGATTGGCGCCTATTTATTGACAGTTCAAAGCGAAGTTTAAAATGTGTCCTTCTACATAATGGGAATAAATATGGTTCAATACCACTAGCTCACTCAACGAAACTGAAAGAAGAATATAATACCATAGCTTTGGTCTTGCAGAAGAAGAAGTATTACGAACATCAATGGATGATTTGTGTAGACTTAAAAATGGTAAACTTTCTTCTTGGGCAGCAAAGTGGTTACACGAAATATCCGTGTTTCTTGTGCCTCTGGGATAGTAGGGACAAAACACACCACTGGGTTAGAAAAGATTGGTCTCAGAGAGAAAACATGGAAATTGGGGAAAAGAATGTCATTAACGACGCTTTGGTTGAAAGAGAAAAATCATACTTCCTCCGTTACATATAAAGTTGGGCTTAATGAAGCAATTTGTAAAGGCTCTTGATAAGAATGGGTCTTGTTTTGCATATATAGGGGTAAAAATGCATCAGTTGAGCACAGAAAAACTCAAAGCAGGGATATTTGACGGCCCACAAATAAGACAATTAATTAAGGATCCTGCCTTCATAAATTCAATGAATCAAGTTGAACGAAAAGCTTGGACATCATTTGTTGCAGTTGTAGAAAATTTTCTAGGCAAACATAAAGCTCAAAACTATGTTGAAATGATTAACAAGATGCTTAATAGTTTCAAATCCTTAGGGAGCAATATGAGTATTAAAATACACTATTTACACAGCCACTTAGACCGTTTTCCAGAAAATTTAGGAGACATGAGTGAGGAACAAGGTGAAAGATTTCACCAAGATATTCAAGTTATGGAGGACCGCTACCAAGGAAGATGGGACATGCACATGATGGCAGATTACTGCTGGAGTTTAAAAAGGGACTGTTTAAAAAAACATTCAAGAATGTCGCGGAAAAGAAGCTTTCCAAGTGTTGAGTGACTATTTCATTTCTTCAATGTTTTCTTTTTGTTTGTAAGTACGACATAATATTGTATTTTGTATAACTAAAATAAAAATTTCGTATCTACTTTTGTTTACTACACTTACGGATTTGAGTTACAATAATGTAACTTATATTTCTCTAAAATTGTATATCTTAAAAATTTGAGCTCCTAAGTACAAATGAATACGTTATTTGAATTCAGGACATCAAATTGATATAGAATCAGCTCAAAAAACCTCGACACCAAAACAGCTGTTCCCCTGTGTTATAGCATCGAGGTTTCGGCGGGATTAACAGTACCAGTCAAACCAGGCAATAGAATTTTATTAGATTAATTGCCTGTTTTGATTGTTATTGTTAATCATTCCAAATTTTAATTGCTATTAACTTCTTTTTTTTACAGTATTGTTAATTTTTTTTCCTTTATTACAAATGCCTATAGCGATTTCTTACTATAACTCGGATGAGATATATGGGAATGTTATAATATCCATCAATGTTGCCCAGGTGCCGAAACATACATTTGTCTTTCATGGCACTTTTAAGACAATGCGGTAATGCTAGTACGGGGGTTATGGTATTTTTGCATTAACTACTACCACAAAAAACACACACAACATCCATTCGATTGCCAGAATGGATCCAGCGACTATCGGTTTAATATACCGGCTCTTAATCCACTACGCTACTGAAGCCATTATATGTTTATGGTAAATACTTTGATAACAGTACGTTAAAATTTAGTGTTAGTAGATTTTTTTTTTAAGGAGTATAAAACGGAATATAGAAAATATTTCTAAAAAACCGGTCAAGTGCAAATTTTGTTACGGTGGTATAAAATGATCAGTGACTTCACAAAACACACTCCAAATGAGTTTTCAACAAAGTTTGTTTCCAATCTTTACTGAAAACTGATGACCTTGAAAAGTTTGTTTTTTTTTTTATATACCAGATAAATCATTAAAGGTAATGCACTCGTGATAATGTTCGTTCAATCTATACTCCGTGGAGAATATTCCAGAATTTTTTCAAAATTTTGTGATTAGTACTTTTGGAGATAAGGTAGGGGGACAGCGATTTCTCGCGATTTTTAAAAAATAATTCAAAGAAAAGTGTGCGCAAGTATTATATTATATATATATATATATATATATATATATATATATATATATATATATATATATATATATATATATATATATATATATACAGTCCCTGGCCAAATTATTAGACGCACTGTATTTTTTTTTAGTAATTTTATGTTTCTTAAGAGTTTTTATGCAAAAATGGTATATTTAAACTACAATATTATTGATTTTTATTTAAAAGAATTGTTGTAGACTACATATTTGTATTTATTTTTAACATATGGCAACACTGTGTTGACAAAGTGATACATGAACGTAAATAAGTACAAACCTGTATCAGTCGCGATCGGAATCGAGTCAGGTACGGACGTGTTTCTGTGGCTTTATGGACTGTGATTGTTTGTTTAACAGTTTTATACTACTCAGTTATTAGTTTATTTTGTATGTAGTGTTTTAAAAAAGTAATTGGACTATTTTCATTATGGGTAGAAAAGGCGATCTTTCACCACGTAAAAAAGCTGAAGTGAAGGCCCTTGTGATTGCGAAAACATTTACAAACCGAGAAATATCACGAAGATTGGAGGTTTCTGAAGCTAGTGTACGACGCATAAAAAAGAAAATTGAGTCAGGGAAGGAATTAAGCCCGAAAAGATGCGGTAGAAAAAAACCAATTTTCACTCCACGGTCAGAGAGATGTTTGAAGAAAATTTGTGTAGAAAACAGATTTGCTACTACAAAGGTAATAAAATCACAACTCCAGGATGCTAGCGTAAATGCTTCTGAGCGTACTGTAACAGCTGCAATGAAAGCAAAGCGCCTGAAGTGGGCCAAACAATGGCAAGACAAAGATGTGGACTTCTGGAGATCGGTAAGATACAGTAATTTAATCAATAATTGATACATTATTATCATTTTCAGTTAAATAAAGCAAATAAACATGGAAGTTTATATATTTTTTCCTATTTTTGACAGTCTGCTTCAGTGACGAAAGCACATTCGAAATTTTGCAGAATAAAGCTTAGTATGTGCGTCGTCGTCATGGAGAAAAGTTTCATCCTGATTGTGTCGTCCGTCGGTTAAACATCCCACCAAAGTGATGATTTGGTCAGTTATCAGCGGCAAGGGCACTGGACGTCTGTACGTCGTGCAAGGGATAATGAGGCAAGATCAGTACAAAGAAGTATTACAAAATCGGTTGATTCCGCAGCTCAGAGAATGGTTTCCAAATGGGGAACCATTCACTTTCATGCAAGATGGAGCTCCCTGCCACACTGCTCGGTCTGTTAAAGCTTTTTTGACAGAAAAAAATATCCCTCTGTTGGATTGGCCCTGATATGAACCCCATTGAAAATGTGTGGGAGCTGATGAAAAGAGAAGTGGCTAAGGATGTGATTACCAACAAAACCCAGCTCCTAGAAAAGATTATTCATGTGTGGAATCATCATCCTCAAATGCAGGAGACAGTACAATCTTGCATTGATAGCATGCCGCGCAGAATTAAAGCTTTGATAGCGGCTAAAGGTGGCTCAACTAAATATTGACTTTTACTAACATTAATTTCACTTTTCTTTAAAACTTAATAAACTTATGCTTTTCTAAATTAATGCTGTTTTATTTATGTCAAATAAATAGGTAATTGATTGGATAATATAAAAATAAAAAACAAATCAATTTAAAATAATAAAACGGTACAATATCACTCGGTAATTAATATTTTACATGAAATCTTGCAGTGCGTCTAATAATTTGGCCAGGGACTGTATATATATATATATATATATATATATATATATATATATATATATATATATATATATATATTACTCGTGTTTTCACAAGCTTTCATTTGACACCACACTCGCTGACCTAGTAAAAAATTTTTTTTTTTTATTTGCGATTTCACCCCTCAAAACTAATCCCTTAAGTCAAAATTTAACTTTTAAAACTACACGGCTCTGATGATATCAATTCCTATATTAGTACCAAATTTCAACTTTCTATGTCAAATAGTTTCGGAGAAATTCGGGTGTGACAGACAGACAGACACCGAAGTGATCTTATAAATGTTCCGTACAGAACACTGAAAATAGTCCTACAAAAAGCAAGCGCAACTCGAATACACAAAACTTTATGGAAGGCAAAGAAGAATGCCTAACTTAAATACACTTTTAAGAATACATCTTAGCTGAAATAACGTTAAAGCAAAAGAAAAAAATACAAATTTACCAGAAAGTGAGAAACAAGAAGTATAAAAAAGAAGTTCATTTGACAATAATTACGGTATTAGGAGTTTTCAAAACGCGATTATAAATCTAACCTGGCCTGAAAATTAGTTAACTGGATAGCCCACAAATGGTCGCTTAAATGTATTACATTTTCATGCTTCCAAAAAAACGTCCTTGTTTAACTAGCTTTCTCAAAGCCATTAAAAGTCCAATCTGATAATATATATAATTTTAGTTAATAGGGAAGCAAGTAAATGACATTGTATTTATAAGAAAGGACCGAATATTTTCTAAATCCGCACTTTAATAAATTGCATATGATGACATATAACCAGCTATTAAAATTAATAAACTTAAGTGACAACGCTGGTACATATTCAAAGCAGGTTCCGTCACCAGGCCACGCGTGGTCATTTAATTTTTCAGCGATGTTGCACGGAAACGAGGTAAGGTATTTTTTTGCATAAGATGTGATTGTAATTCTGTCCAATGTTTCTATTTGTCCTTATCGCTCTCATTGAAGATTCTAATGAATCATTGATTTGGTGGGAATTTATGAATGACACGCATTCTCTACTGTTAGAACGTAACATTCTATATTATAAGGAAACTAAAATTAATTATGTTAAATTCTCAACATGTCCCAATTTTGTTTAATACATTTCCTGTAAATTCATCTACTAAGTTGGGAATGTGGAATCTTTGGCACAATGATACTACTCAGTATATATCACCACTACACCAAACACTTTATTTTTGCACTCGACGCGCGTTTCGCTAACCATGTTATGATGACAGTAGAGGGGACTATAAGGAATAGGCCCTCTGTCTTTATTTAAACTACTTTTATGTTTTATAATTTCCATACTTTCGTATGCGTTCAACAATCTCCTATCAGATACATTTTTTATTAATCTTAGATTATCTAATGTTACAATATGATCAGCTTCAAGGGCATGTTCGGCCATGCTAGACTTTTCTGTTGTTTCTGTTAAGTGTGCTAAATGTTCTTTAAATCGTGTTTTAATTGACCTTTTAGTTTGCCCAACATTAGTTGTAATGATTGTGACAAAAATTATGTTGGGCAAACTAAAAGGTCAATTAAAACACGATTTAAAAAACATTTAGCACAGTTAAAATACAGTAGAACAGAAAAGTCTAGCATTGCCGAACATGCCCTTGAAGCTGATCATATTGTAATATTAAATAATCTAAGATTAATAAAAAACGTGTTTGATAGGAGATTGTTGAACGCATACGAAAGTAAGGAAATTATAAAATGTAAAAGTAGTTTAAATAAAGACAGAGGGCCTATTTTTTATAGTCCCCTCTACTGGTTACTTGACCGGAACTGATGGCCTTGCCTATGCCATTAGTTCCGCCTGAGTAATTCAAGGGTTAGGCTAAGTATAAATAGGGTAGGTTTGTAGTTTAGCTTTAGACAATCATCGCTCCTGATGAAGCTAACATGGTTAGCGAAACGCGCGTCGAGTGCAAAAATAAAGTGTTTGGTGTAGTGGTGATATATACTGAGTAGTACTGTAAATTCATGTTTGTTTTTCTAAGACTGTCAAAATGATCTCTTAGCCTTAATCATTGCAACCGCCTGTGTGATTTTTTGCTTAAGACGATTTACGGGCAAGGGTGGTCTTTTATCTTACAGTGAATATTGGTTTTCGTTTAGTCTTCATGATTGCAAAGTACCTTAGAAAAGCAAAAGAATTTCCAATTCGTCATTTTCGTAATCTTTACCTGATTGTGTAGTCTTTTAGTTGAGATATGGTTATATATTCCCGGAAATATATTTAAGCTAGAAATTCTTCTTTCCGCAAGGTCTTGTACTTGTATATTGCCGTTGCGCATATCTTTTGTTACGATTATTTTTAATAAATTTCTCGTATATGTCCCGATTTTTACTCCCCGAAAAACAGTTTTTACACTAACACTTAGTTTTACTTACTACTATTAAGATATCCAGTAAAAATAAATGTCATTGCCATTTGCATTTTTGTTAAACGGCTATAACTAAAGTTTTGCTTATGGCTTTCGTGTTGTCTCAGAAAGCGTTCTTTTCCGAGTGGCAGTCAACGGATTTATTTATAATACCTTCACCGGTGTGTCCTAAGCCTTCATACTATCTTCTACACTCTCTCCCTATTTATTCGCATTTTAAGCTCAAAAACGCGTTTTGAGAACTTCAGTTGTTTGTGTTAACAAAAGAGCAAACGTTTTTCGAGGTCCAAAACTCAGGACAATACTAAAATCATAATATTGCTGTATCTAAACTGTGCAATTTCAAATGCTTTTTTTTACTGCACTAACAGCTTAAAATACAATTTCTGAAATTTTAACTAAAAAAAAAATGGCGGCGCTGCACGCGTTCCTCTGCAACCCCTTTTTTTGAAAGGCATTGCGGTGTGCACCATTACTGGAAGATGGATCATCTGAAATCAAAATTAGTTTACTAAAGGATTAATCTTGTCTTTGAACAAAGCAATTTTGATTTTATCAAGAACTTTATTTTTAATTAGCAAAAATGTAAAACACGGTAACGCCATTTTTTCACTTTTTTGTGTAAGCCAATGCCATTTGATGAATTATTTTTTTAAATTCTTGGTTCAAAGACAAGATTAATCCTCTAGTAATTTAATTTCTTTGGAAATTTTAATTTCAGATGATCGAGCTCCGAGTAATCGTGAACATCGCAGGGAAACGCATACAGGGCCGCCATTTTTTTTTCAATTAAAGTTTCACAAATTATGTTTTAAGTTATGTATTATTATATAAAATTAAAACTTGATTTATATAATGAATAGTTTCGCTAAAAAAAAAATTCTAAAAAACGCTAAGGCATATATGACAAACAAATATCTTTAGCTCAGTTAGGACAGTTAAAACATTACTTACTATATATAGAGATGGTATACCGTATACACAGTTAATTTATTTAGGAAGAGAAAAATTACTTCCCTATATTAACGATCTGCTGGAAAGGGCTAGGAATGCAATATACAGCTTTGCAGATGACATCATACTTATTTCTTCATCCACTTTGAACACTTAAACATCAGCTACTCATACCCAGCAAGAAGTCGTTCAATTTAACAAAGACCTGGAAGAAATTGTATCTTGGGGTGGACAGTAACTACGTAGAATTCAACGCTATACAAACTTAGGTGGCAGTTTTTTCTAAAAAAGTGTTGCACCTGACATTCCTTAATTTGGGAGCAAATATATCTTGGCATGAACAAGTTGCATACATAGTAAAAATTATTTTGAACTAGAAATCTTTATACTCCACAACGACTGGTAATTCTGCTCAAAATCGACCAATAGAATACTGCTTCCACATTTAGAACTCCCAATTTCTATCAGAGCGATGCGCGCTAGGAATACACGAAGGGCAAATTTTTCACATCCTTATGAGGTTCAGCTTGTCATTCATCGTACAATCCTTTTCAAGCAGTGTTTCATATGGGGAATAATTCGCCCAGGAATGTGTTTCTCATCGAGTACAAATGCTACTACTTCTGTATAAAACATGTTCGTCTAATTTGTCAAATAAAAAAAGTTAAAGGAGTGGTCCATATATCCTGTAACCTGGCCAGAGAACGTAAATCGGATAAGTTTTTGAGTGCTAAGCGCACTAACGGACAGACACACAGAGAGACGTTGCGTTTTATATATATTACTAGCCGGGCCCGCGGCTCCGCTCGCGTGGACTTGATTCACTACTATCGTCACTGCTTATTCCTTATGTTACCCAACGTAATAAAATATCTCCCATTAATTCTCCTTATCTCCCAATAATTCTTCTTATTTCCCATTATCTCTACATAATTTCCATTATCTAGGCTTATCTCTGCTCATCGCCCATTATTTCTCCTTATCTCCCATTATTTCTCCTTATCTCCCATTATCTCACCTTATTTCCCATTATCTAGGCTTATCTCGACTTATCTCCCATTATTTCTCCTTATCTCCTATTATTTCTCCTTATCTCCCATTATCTCACCATAACTCCCATTATCTAGACTTATCTCTGCTTTTCTTCCATTATCTCTCCTTATCTCCCATTGTTTATACTTATCTCCCATTATCTCACCTTATCTCCCATTATCGAGGCTTATCTCGACTTATCGCCCATTATTTCTCCTTATCTCCCATTATCTCACCTTATCTCCCATTATCTAGGCTTATATCGAATTATATAGAACAGATGTATAAATTTATAAAAACACGTAAATCGGATAAGTGGTTCTCGAGTGATAAGCGCACTAACGGACAGACAGACAGACAGAGAGACGTTGCATTTTATATATATTGTATTCTTTGCTACATGATATTGTTCCATATTTAATGCTTTAGGGAGTGTATTGCAAGAGAACGCGCTAGCGGCAAACTTTTCTCCGACTTGATTCACTATTATCGTCACTGCTTATTCCTTATGTCACCTAATAAAATATATCCTATAACCTGGCCAGAGAACATACGTATATTTAAAAAAAGCACGTAAATCGGATAAGTAGTTCTCCAGTGATAAGCACACTAACGGACGGACAGACAGACAGACAGATGGACAGAGAGACGTTGCGTTTTATATATATTATAGATATTCTCTGCTACATAATATTGTTCCATATTTAATGGTTTGGACTTCATTTACTATTATTGTCACTGCTCATTCCTTATGCTACCTATCGTAATAAAATATAGCCTATAACCTGGCCGGAGAACATATGTATGTTTTTAAAAAAAAAAGTACGAAAATCGGATAAGTGGTTCTGCAGTGATAAGCGCACTAACAGGCAGACAGACAGACAGAGATACGTTACATTTTATATATTTTATAGATGTAATAAAATATATACCTATAACCTAGTCAGAGAACATATGTATGAATTTAAAAAATCACGTAAATCGGATAAGTGGTTCTCAAGGGATAAGCGCATTAACGGACAGGCAGACAAACATTGCATTTTATATATATTATAGATATAGATTATTATTATTATTATATAACCTGGACAAAGAATATATGTATGAATTTAAAAAAGACAGGTAAATCGGATAATCGTGATAAACGCACTAATGGACACACAGAGAGACATTGCATTTTATATATATTATAGTTTATACATTACAGATATTCTTTGCTACATAATATTGTTCCATATTTAATGGTTTACGCTGTGTATTGCAAAGGCACGCGCTAGCGGCAAACTTATTTCCGACATCATACACTATATTACGTCACTGCTCATTCGTTATGCTACCTATCGTAATAAAATATAGCCTGTAACCTGACCAGAGAACATATGTATGTTTAAAAAAAAAATTACGTAAATCGGATAAGTGGTTCTTCAGTGATAGGCGCACTAACGGACAGACAGCCAGACAGACAGACAGAGAGACGTTGCATTTTATATATATTATAGAAGAGTTTTTTTTGATAAATATTCGTAAATCGGATAAGTGGTTCTCGAATGATAAGCACACTAACGGACAGGCAGACAGACAGAGAGACGTTGCGTTTTATATATATATTTAATAGATTATTATTATATAACCTGGCCAGAGAACATATGTATGAATTAAAAAAAAAAACACGTAAAACGGATAAGCGGTTCTCAAGTGATAAGCGCACTAACAGACAGACAGAGAGACGTTGCATTTTATATATATTATATTCTTTGTTACATGATATTGTTCCATATTTAATGCTTTAGGCACCGTATTGCAAGATAGTGCGCTAGCGGCAAACGTTTTTTTCCGACTCGATTCACTATTATCGTCACTGCTTATTTCTTATATTACCTAACGTAATAAAATATATCCCATAACCTGGCCGGAGAACATATGTATAAATCTAAAAAAGAAACACTTAAATCGGATAAGTGGTTCTCGAGTGGTAAGCGCACTAACGGACAGATAGACAGAGAGACGTTGTAAAACGTTGAAAAAGTAATTTTTATCTGTAAGTAGTAGGTGTAAAATTTCTGATTTTTAGGAACTTTCGCAACATTACATAAAACCTTTTTTAGTGTTACAGTTTTCCTGCGGAAAAATAAACCATGCCTTGTATACTTACATCCCAGCTATGTCATAAAGTGGGCATCTCAGAAAATAGCTTTTTGTTTTCTCCGAGACAGTGAAAATGTTGTAAAGTCGTTAATATCTGACACCGACAGACCCTATATTACATTTTCTTTTTGATTTACTTTGCTTTACAAATTATGTTTTAAGAAGATATTTTGTTGTGTTTTGAAGAAGTCAGTAATTAAAGTAAAATGTAATGATTCTGTGGAAATTTTTAGAAGTCCGCATATCTTATCATCAAATTAATTAGAAACACACATTTTTATGAGATGAGGCGTTATATGAGAGCTGCATAAGATGTTGTTTGACAAGGTTTGGCAATGGTCAAATGGTAACAGTTTTATATTAAGTTTCTATAAAACCAAATTAATACTCATTAAAAAAATACAAATAATTCATTTATTCATCTAAATATATTAGATGTCCTTCAAAGTATTTTCACCCTACTAAAACAACATGTCAATGTTTTTTTTCAATCTTCAAAACACTGGTTATACTCGGTTTTCAATAATGCATGCAAGATGACTAGCGAATTCTTTTTTATAGAGGAAAATGTCACACACGGTGTCATCTCCGGTGATTAGGGAGCATCTGACCTGGTCATCGTTCATTTTTTACTTAAGATTAATCCCTTACTGCATGACTTTTTTTATTTTTGCAAAAAAAATATATATGTTAGATAATATTTTTAAATACACGAAATGAATGTTAAAAAAAAAAATTGGTCACTTTTTTATTAAGATATGAATCACCTTTTGACATGTGCCAAATTTGGCACAAATTGGGAAAAACGGAAAAAAACTAGAGAATAAATTTCGGTAAAAATGTTTAAACGTGTCATACAAAGTTTATTCAGTATGGAATTTATAAAAACAGTTTCGGTCTTTATTTAGGCATAAAAATACCACACACTTGTTACAAGACACATGAGATTTTCCCTTGCACTCAGGATATTTACATCTTTGGCGATCTTCATTTACTTCTGGCCAGTGACTCAAGTTATCAGTTCTAACTTCCTGGGCTGGTATTTGTGAAAAGGGATACTTTCTTTGTTTCAAATCTAGCTGAGGCTGTAGGCAGGTGCTTGGCCTTCCCCTTTTTTTCTGACTCACGCCAGATTTCGTTAATACTTCTGCAAGAGCAAGCTTGAATTCTGAGAGCGACAAATATAAGTTATCATTTTGCAAACTTCGTCTCCACAGTATCCAACTGTTAGCGCAAGTCATATCAAGAAAATGGAAAAATACCCTCATATACCACTTTTTTGATCTAATTTGGATTCTATAGTATCCTAGCATGCTATCTAGGAGATCTACTCCTCCCATATAAGCATTATATACAGCAACGCTTTGGGGACGGGGGATTTTTATATGGGTATTTGATTTTTTGCAGAACCTCGTTGCTTCTGATGTAGGCTGACTGCCAACATAGGTTGATACGGTATTCACAACTTTATTATCATACCAGGACACTGCAGATATTTGCACACCATCAACAGTTGCCACTTTTTCCAGAAATGTACCTCTACCTTTTTTTTTCATTTCCGATTCCTTAGGAAACTGCAAGCATGGTACACGATTAGCTCTTACTGTACCCAATGGTAAAATGTCATTTTTGGTGAGATATGTTAGCAGGGGAATGCTTGTAAACCAGTTATCAAAAAAGAGTTTGTAGTTTAGATTTTTCGGAATAGATTCTGAAAGTTTTACTACAACGTTGCTACTGGCTCCTAGATCAGGCTGATTATTCTCTAGCACCGTAGTTCCACAGTAAAAATCAAAGTCGTAAGAAAAACCAGACACGCCGCTTAGAACGAAAACTTTATATCCCCATTTATGGGGCTTTTTTTTGGGATTATATTGTCTTAGAGTTGAGCGTGCTTTCGTTGGGATGATTTCTTCATCGACGGCCATATGTTCTTCTTTAGGAACAAGTAGAAATCTGTCACGAATCTTGTTCAGAAAGGGACGTATTTTAAAAAGTTTATCATAGTCAGGTGGACCCTGAGGAACCTGCAGTGTGTTGTCGTTGAAATGCAGAAATCGTTTGATTTCTTCAAATCTGTTGCATGTCATAGCACTGGAGATATTGGGAATTTCCAACGAATTATTCCAATAAGACCTGGTCGATGGTAAACTGAATAATCGACATATATATATACAAATGCCACAAAAAACACGAATTTCTTCCTTGGATATATTGGGTGGCTTTTCAGGTCTACTTTGAACCCCGTACAAATTTGACTGTTCAGTTACGTAAACGAAAAGTTCTTCAGTAAAAATGAAATTGAAGAAATGGATAGGATCTTCTAATTCTTTTATGAAATCAGGAAGGATTGTACAACCTTGAAATTTTACAAATTCCTCAGAGACAGCTAGAAATTTATTCTCCCAATCAATGGTTTGCTTCTGCTTTTTTTTCGGCTTCTCTTTGGTCGGTTTATTAGTCGATGTCGATGGTAACACATTCTGATGATCTATAAAAGTTTGCCCTAATGCGGACAATGGCATGTCATCATCATCATCTTCTATATCGGTTTCGTCAATAATAACATCTTTGTTTGTCGAAACGATTCTTTCGTTTTCACTGTCTGACTCATATAGGAGAACGGACTTTCTAGGACCCAACAAGTCATTTCTTTGATGTTCATCGTCCGAGGATAAATTTTCATTGTCACTAACGTCACCATTTGGAATTCGGAAATTTCTGGTGCCATGAAACTTACTGGGGTCCATCTAAGAAAGAGATGTAATTATTATAAATTATCATGTCTTTATATAAAACTGTTCCAAATATGGCACAGGTAAACAAACTCATATTTTGTCTTCAATACGTCAAATTATAATTATGATATTACCTTAGTAGCAAAATTAGACACCTACCTTTATAAGAATATTTTTTTTCACAACAAATTATTCACAAGAGAGTATGAAAACTGTTGATCTAAAAAACCACAAAACAGGATATAGCGTGTCACAAGCCGCCACTGGACTAATGGCTTTTCCTGGCGTCGAGATTTGACTGCGGTGGAGTCTGCGCGTTTTACGTCAGAGCAGCGAACGTGCCGGATATGGAACAATGGGACTTAGAAAAAAAATATATTTGATGTGTGACAAATTTGGGACAGTATACGGTAAGGGGTTAAGAATCATTTATTGTTTTGTGCGATACGTTATAATATTGCAACATCCATGAATTGTTCTGCCAAAACTCAGGCCTTTGTTTAACAGCTGATTCACCTGAATGACGTATAACGTTTAAATAATATCCCCTACTATTGATGTGGTCAGTTAGAAGGAACTTGTTGTCCATATCGCGGTAATTGAAGAAAACGCTTCGATCTGCCTATCCAATAAGCCTTCTTCCATTCAGTGTTGAACATGGGCCTTCCCTTCCTTTCTCCATCGCTCTCGATTCTGCCTCTTTCTGAGCCATCCTAAACCAGCCGTTCCTTTCAGATTATCAGTCCATCTTGTTTGGGACGTTCCTCTGGATCTTGGTCCCAACCATGGCGTCCATTCTTGTATTCTTTTATTATATTTCTTATCTTGTTGTATCATTGTGTGACCTGCCCATCTCCATTTTAAACCTGCTCCTGTTCTCTTATATCTATCACTTTGATCTTCTGTCTTATACTTTCGTTTCTCATTCTGTCTTGTTATCTTCTATTCAGCATCTATCTGGCTTTCCATTGCTCCCTGTGTTTTACTCAGTTGGTACAGCATCTTCTTAGTCAATGTGTATGTCTGGGCCGAGTTAGTAAAAACGATTTTGATATTGATCGAAGACTATCTTTCTTAATATTTAAGAAGTCAAGATGACTCTAATTTTTTGTTTTAATTTCCTCAACTTTTGTATAATGTGCACTTGATTGTTACGATTGTTTCGATTTGTATGAATAAATCCTCGCTTCATCACCAGTAAATATGCACGACAAAGTTGGGTGATCCAAAGAACTCAAAACGACGATAATTTTCAAGGGAATTCAGCTGTTTTGGAAAAAGATGAGCAAAAGAACGAGACAATCGACAAGCCCAAATCGATCATATTGGTATAATTAAGATTTTAGAAAGATCTACAAGGTATACGAGGCTGGTTTGAAAAGTCCGTGCAAAAATAAAAACTACTTATGTGTTTGGGGTAAACCTTTTTTATTTTTCGACATAGTCTCCTTTTAGGCTTATACACTTCGTCCAACGATGTTCTAGTTTGTTGATCCCTTACGAATAATAGGATTTGTCCAAGTCTGCAAAATATCCATTAGTGTCTGCAATCACCTCCTCGTTTGAATAAAATCTTTGTCCCGCCAGCCATTTCTTCAAATTGGGGAACAAATAGTAGTCCGAGGGAGCCAAGTCTGGAAAATTGGGGGATGTGAAACGAGTTGGAATCCTATTTCCATTAATTTTGCGACCACAACTGCTGAGGTGTGTGCTGGTGCGTTGTCGTGATGGAAAAGGACTTTCTCGTGGGCCAATCGCGGGCGTTTTTCTTGCAGCTCGGTTTTCAAACGGTCCAGTAACGATGAATAATATTCACCTGTAATAGTTTTACCCTTTTCCAGATAGTCGATGAGGATTATCCCTTGCGAATCCCAAAAGACAGTCACCATAACCTTTCCGACCGAAGGAACGGTCTTCGCCTTTTTTGGTGCAGATTCCCGCTTGGTAACCCATTGTTTAGATTGTTGTTTGGTCTCAGGAGTATAGTAATGTATCCATGTTTCATCCACAGTGACGAAACGATGCTTAAAGTCCTCCGGATTCTTCTGGAACAGCTGCAAACCATCCTTGCAACATTTCACACGATTCCGTTGTTGGTCAAGCGTGAGCAATCGCGGCACCCATCTTGCGGATAGCTTTCTCATGTCCAAAATGTTTATGCAAAATATTATGTACCCGTTCAGTCGAGATGCCCACAGCACTAGCAATCTCACGCACCTTAACTCTTCTGTCATCCATCACCATATCATGGATTTGATCAATGATTTCTGGAGGCGTAACCTTCACAGGCCGTCCAGAATGTTCAGCGTCACTTGTGCCCATATGGCCAGTCCAAAAATTTTGAAACCACTTATAAACTGTTCTAATCGAAGGTGCAGAGTCACCATAATGTTTATCAAGCTTCTCTTTAGTCTCCTGAGGCGTTTTGCCTTTCATAAAGTAATGTTTAATCACCACACGAAATTCTTTTTCGTCCATTTCTTGAAAATCACTCGACTTCCTTGATTCACACGAATGCCAAACACAAAAAAATATACCAATATGGCTGAAACTTAGTGTGCGTTCATTCAAGAGATGCTACTAACTAAACATGACCTCGATACGCGCCGGTGATGCCATCTCTCGGACTTTGCACGGACTTTTCAAACCAGCCTCGTATTTTACTTAAATTACTATTCCTAAGTACAGTATTTTGGAATTTATTGATGTTTTCTTTTGTAGTTTCGATAGATGATCTTCCAAAACAGGGTCCGTCATCAACTGCTTCCCTTTCTAGTTTTGATCTTGCTTAAAATTATAACTGTAACCCGTTTCTAGCATTATCCATATATAAATATAAGAAATTTCGTTTTTAAGCCTAACTCTAATGCAAGACCCTTCCTCAATAAATTGATTCATCTTAAAAATCGCCAACAAAAATTTTTTACGTTTTATTTTTAACCTAATAAGGCGAGGGTCATGAAAATGTTTATGACATGTTAATAACAATTCTACTATCTTTGTTTGTGTTAGCCGATACTTGTTGGAAATTCATAATAAAATTATATAAAAAAACAACACTATGTTTTAATTTCTAATATATTTAAAGTCATTTGACAATTGTTTCACCATAAAATAGCTTCTTCAGAAGTAAATAAGAAAGAAAATATTTGGTAGTAATCCTGGTTATATAGTGCTTAAAACTATCCTTAAATACCTAAGATTATGCTAATCATTTTATTACATTATTTACAGATAGAATTATTTTAAGAATGCAAATCTGTGGTACTATTTCCGAGAACTAATAAAGATTAAGTAAGGGTGAATGGTTTAAGTCTATCTGTTCGTTTAATAATTGATTAGAGTTTTTCTGTTTGTTAATTTCAAGACATTCAAGCAAATTTAATTTTTTAGATTTATTTTTTACATGTAGGATTTTTAACGTATCATCAAAATTATGGGATTCGTTTATTATATTGGTTGCGTAATGTGAATTGTTCCTATTTTCTAAATAACTATGTTTATGCTCTTTAAGGCGCGTTTCAAAAGATCTACCAGTTTGTCCAACGTAGGTTTTAGTACAAGATCCACAATTTAATAGATAAACTGCTGATTTTAAGGATTTCTTAGATTTGGTTTTTTAATTCAAAGTTATACTCCCTAAAGAATTACTGGTTTTGAATGCTATTTTATTATTCTTTTTTATTAAATGTTTGGAAATTGTTCTAGTTATTTTCCCTGTGAATGTGAGTGTATTAAATTTTCCTTTGTTGTCATTAATTGTGGGATAAATTAGAGAGATTGCTTGTTTAAAGCATTTTTTATTCAAGATATTATCTATAATGTTGGGGGTCATATCCATTATTAATTGCTATTTGTTGAATTCTTTGTTAAAATTAGTTTTAGTCATAGGGATATGTAACAATCTATGTATGAAAGAGTTAAAAGCTGCCATTTTGTGAGGATAAGGGTGGGATGAACTATTGTGTATGACTGTGCCAGTATGTGAAGGTTTGTGAAAAATCGAGAAATCGTGTTTATTGTTCACTTTTGATACAGATATGTCTAAGAAATTTATAGAGTTATTGGTTTCCAATTCTAGGGTAAATTTAATATTAGGATGCAAATTATTTAGGAAGTTAAGGAGGATTGTTAGTTGTCTATCTGTTCCCATGAAACAGGAAATGATATCGTCAACATATCTATACCCTATATCTATTTCCCTACTTAGACCAGTTGGTTTTGGTTGGTACGGCATTTCCCTATTAGACCAGTTGTATTGTTTGTTACGGCACCATAAATTATCACAAAAACTCATCCCTTTACTACGACAACATTGCAAATTTAAACCGAAATATAGTATATCCAACACCTATGAACTAATTAATAAAATTAAAAATATTGACTTACCGGAAAATTCTAGAATTATCTCATTTGATGTACAAAACTTATTTCCTAGTATCCCACCATATGACGTCATAGAATTAGTAGATAAGCTCTTAATCAAGATTAAAGTAAACGAAATTATTAAACGGGATATTTTAGATATCGGACTATTTTGAGTTCAACGATAACTTTTATACATAATGGGCATAAGCCCTTTAGAAGGTCTTTAATAAAAATTCATCAAAACGGGGTAAGCAAAAATATTGTTTACCGGTATAGATATGTTGACGATATCATTTCCTGTTTCACGGGAACAGATAGACCCTTTACTAGCGGAAATTTTCATGGATCATTTAGAACTAAAAATTCATCAAAACGCGGTAAGCAAAAATATTGTTTACCGGTATAGATATGTTGACGATATCATTTCCTGTTTCACGGGAACAGATAGACAACTAACAATCCTCGTTAACTTCCTAAATAATTTGCATCCTAATATTAAATTTACCATAGAATTAGAAACCAATAACTCTATAAATTTCTTAGACATATCTATATCAAAAGTGAACAATAAACACGATTTCTCGATTTTTCACAAATCTTCACATACTGACACAGTCATACACAATAGTTCATCCCACCCTTATCCTCACAAAATGGCAGCTTTTAAACTCTTTCATACATAGATTGTTACATATCCCTATGACTAAAACTAATTTTAACAAAGAATTCAACATAATCAAACAAATAGCAATTAATAATGGATATGACCCCAACATTATAGATAATATCTTGAATAAAAAATCCTTTAAACAAGCAATCTCTCTAATTTATCCCACAATTAATAACAAAAAACGAAAATTTAATACACTCACATACACAGGGAAAATAACTAGAACAATTTCCAAATATTTAATAAAAAAGAATAATAAAATAGCATTCAAAACCAGTAATTCTTTAGGGAGTGTAACTTTCAATAACAAAACCAAATCTAAGAAATCCTTAAAATCATGAGTTTATCTATTAAATTGTGGATCTTGTACTAAAACCTATGTTGGACAAACTGGTAGATCTTTTGAAACGCGCATTAAAGAACATAAACATAGTTATTTAAAAAATAAGAACAATTCACATTACGCAACCCATATAATAAACGAATCCCATAATTTTGATGATACGTTAAAAATCCTACATGTAGAAAATAAATCAAAAAAATGTCTTGAAACTAACAAACGGAAAAACTCCAATCAATTATTAAACGAACAGGTAGACTTAAACCATTCACCCTTACTTAATCTTTATTAGTTCTCGGAAATAGTACCACAGATTTGCATTCATAAAATAATTCTCTCTGTAAATAATATAATAAAATGATTAGCATAATCTGAGGGAATTAAAGATAGTTTTAAGCACTATATAAACAGGATTACTACCAAATATTTTTCTTTCTTATTTACTTCTGAAGAATCCATTGTATGGTGAAACAATTGTCAAGTGACTTTAAATATATTGGAAATTAAAACATAGTGTAGTTTTTTTTATATAATTTTACAATTCTACCAGCCTAAAAAATAAGCATCTTAATAAATAATAATAGCACCCGTATTTTTTTAAAAATGCCATATTTCAAAATCTACAATTCTGTATAAAAATATACTTAGTCGATTCCCGAATGGAATGTTTTTAGTACAAATAGTCTAAATCTATTTCCTGAGTGTAAAATTGAATCTAAAATTATCATTATCACATAAAATTGACATTTTTAATACGCTAAATTGACTACACAGGGGAACAGCTGTTTTGGTGTCGAGGTTTTTTGAGCTGATTCTATATCAATTTGATGTCCTGAATTCAAATAACGTATTCATTTGTACCTAGGAGCTCAAATTTTTAAGATATACAATTTTAGAGAAATATAAGTTACATTATTGTAGTAAACAAAAGTAGATACGAAATTTTTATTTTAGTTATACAAAATACAATATTATGTCGTACTTACAAACAAAAAAAAACCATTGAAGAAATGAAATAGTCACTCAACACTTGGAAAGCTTCTTTTCCGCGACATTCTTGAATGTTTTTTTAAACAGTCCCTTTTTAAACTCCAGCAGTAATCTGCCATCATGTGCATGTCCCATCTTCCTTGGTAGAGGTCCTCCATAACTTTAATATCTTGGTGAAATCTTTCACCTTGTTCCCCACTCATGTCTCCTAAATTTTCTGGAAAACGGTCTAAGTGGCTGTGTAAATAGTGTATTTTAATACTCATATTGCACCCTAAGGATTTGAAACTATTAAGCATCTTGTTAACCATTTCAACATAGTTTTGAGCTTTATGTTTGCCTAGAAAATTTTCTACAACTGCAACAAATGATGTCCAAGCTTCTCGTTCAACTTGATTCATTGAATTTATGAAGGCAGGATCCTTAATTAATTGTCTTATTTGTGGGCAGTCAAATATCCCTGCTTTGAGTTTTTCTGTGCTCGACTGATGCATTTTTACCCCTATATATGCAAAACAAGACCCATTCTTATCAAGAGCCTTTACAAATTGCTTCATTAAGCCCAACTTTATATGTATGAGGAAGTATGATTTTTTCTCTTTCAACCAAAGCGTCGTTAATGACATTCTTTTCCCCAACGTCCATGTTTTCTCTCTGAGGCCAATCTTTTCTAACCCAGTGGTGTGTTTTGTCCCTACTATCCCAGAGGCACAAGAAACACGGATATTTCGTGTAACCATTTTGCTGCCCAAGAAGAAAGTTTACCATTTTTAAGTCTACACAAATCATCCATTGATGTTCGTAATACTTTATCTTCTGCAAGACCAAAGCTATGGTATTATATTCTTCTTTCAGTTTCGTTGAGTGAGCTAGTGGTATTGAACCATATTTATTCCCATTATGTAGAAGGACACATTTTAAACTTCGCTTTGAACTGTCAATAAATAGGCGCCAATCATCTGGAATATATTCAGAAAGTCCCATTTCTTTCATGAGTCCCCTAATTTCGTGACAAAATACAAGATTGTCTTCTTGAGAAAAGCAGATCTTTTTCTCTTGTACGGTAAAAGGTAATTTTGGTTCCTTGTTCCAGTAAATTTTTGTCGTTCAACCTAGAAGCCAGTACTTCAGAAGCTTTTTTCGATAAATTGAGATCCCTGATGAGATCATTTAATTCATTTTGATTGAAGCGTTGAGGAACTGATGACGTCCCCTCATAGTCACTGTTAGTTTCATTAGCATCAGAAACTTTTATTAGCATCAGAAGAGCGATCAGAGGGAAAATATTCGTCATCAGCGATATGTGGTAGCTGATGAAATGTTGGAATCGGTATTTCATCTGAGTACGGGATAGGGCGTATTGCCGAGTCTAAATTGGGATAAGTCCACTTACTGCGGTTATTTCGATTGATTCCATTAGTATTTACTAAACAGAAATAACAATCATTGAAGTGGTTTTTTGGTTCTCTCCAAACCATTGGTACGCCGAATTTTAGACATTTTCTTTTCCCGGTAGTCCACTGCCTTAAATGCTCTGTACAAGTTTTACATACGAGATGCGGGGCCCACGTTTTGTCCTGATCACCAAGCTTAACTCCAAAGTATCCAAGATACGCTCGCTTTACAAAGTCAGTAATAGTTTGTCTGTTTTGTTGAAACATGTATTCTCCGCATATATAGTAAAACACATCAGGTTGATTTACACAACTTCTTCTTGAACTGGAACCTGAACTCATTTTAATTCTGTTCAATAACACAAAAAAACACTCTTTTCTTAACATAAAATAACACGCCGAATTCGATCTACTCTCATTAGTAAGAACGCACAAACTGACGAGACTTACCCGAGTTAGGTGATTAAAAGGGTCAGTTCAGGTACCTGATAGGCAATGGTTCCACTATTTATAGATTTACCTGGAATTTACTCAATTACAGACTGACAATAAAACCATTGTACCTACATTAAAGAATATATAATAATTTTAGAACCCTCATAAAGAATATACTGAATAAAAACCACATTGGTAGATAAGTTGATGTATCTAAAAAAGTAGAGCTGATAGAGAAAAACGGAATGCATGTATAGATTTAGCGTCCCAAATATAGTTAAAATCAGCTCTAAAATCCCAGGCACCAAAACAAAAATATTTTTTTGTTGCCCTGTGTTATCATATTGTTTAGACAGTTAAGACCAAGATTCATATCATAAAAATCATACAGCTCTTACTTTATATCACGACCGAGTATTTTCTGGACTATCCTTTGTAGTGATATGTTAAAGTAATACTTTACATGTTGACATATACTCTCTTTGCTAAACTCTCGCGAAAGATATTTTGTAATGAATATATTTATCTGAGAACAAGAATAGATTGATACATCAGAATAGGAAAACAAATAGAAGATATAATAAGCAAAGAAAAAGCCGTCACACAACATCTCAGTTTCATCCTCTAGTCGAAGACTACATCAACTGAAAAAAAAAGCATTACATATATAATGTAATTCTTAAAAGCATCTGCGTAAAATTTGGCAATTAACTAGAATCTTAGATTAGATACTTCTTGAAATGGACTAATGGGAAAAATAAACTGGAATATTAATAACCGGTTAAGTGCAAGTTGGACTTGCGCAATTAGTGTTCCGTACGTTGATTGTTTTTAAGATAAAAATTTTTGTTACGGAGGTATAAAATGATCGATCAGTGACTTCACATCTTGAGTGAAAACTGATGATAACTAAACTTAACTAAAACTAAACTGAAAATTATACGGCTCTGATGAAGCCATCAATTCATATATTAGTGCCAAATTTCAACTTTCTATGTCAAATAGCTTCGGAGAAAATCAGATGTGTCTGACAGACACTCAGACAGACGGACACCGAAGTGATTTTATAAGTGTTCCGTGGACACAATTGGAAATGAGGTACTAAAATAAATCATGAAGGTTGGAAGAGCAATGATGAACGATGTTCAACAAAAACAACTGGTTGGTGGGGATTCGTAGAAATAATGACTGGATAACAAATTCCAATACTATTTCTATAATGGAGGCCTATAGGGAGAAAAAATAAAGAAAATCTTAAACAACCTGGATCGCCAGCATCTAGGGGATTATGTTGGAGGAAAATTTCAGACTTGGAAATTGAAAAGATAGATAAGGTTGGCGACTGGAAACCGGAAGGTGTTGGGCGCCATAAAACCTGATGGTCATGTCTATTGGTAGTCATAGTTAGGTTACCTCGTATATAGCGTGTTATATGCCCTTTTCAGGCTTCTTAGAGTCGTGGATTTTAAAAATTATTATTTTGTATTTATTTGTACTTTTAATGGAAATAGCTGGAATTAAGCTATTGTTTAGGAGGTAACACCACTGTAAAATTTTCAAAAAATGAAAATATTTTTTTTGTTTAAAAAATCCTTTGAATCGTGAAGAAAACGAGGAAAAAACTGTTATACGTGAAAGTAATTTTTTTCCTCGAAATTTCGAGCTATTCACCGAACGCGTCGGGCGGCTTCGAAACGACTACCTGCGTCGGATGGATACCTGCTGAGAAGGTATTGCTAATAATTTGCTTGTTGCTTTCTAACTTCTGTAATACATTAATAGATGTCGCTAGATAGTTTTTATGTAGTGTTTGACTCATTTTCATACAGAAGCACGTTAGTACGTGTCATTATCGCGTCAGTGCACGAAAAAGACAATTCCCGCGCTTGAAATTATCACCATCGCTTGTTCTGTGTATAGTGCTACTTTGAATAGGTTTTTATATAATTTCGGAGTGTTACGAAGTTAAAATTAGTGACAAAAAAATTTATACGAGACAAAAAGGAACGAAAAGATCGTATCCAACGCGGCATCGGAGCAACGCGTCGAAAAGACGACCGCTGAACAGATACGAGATTGAGGGTAACGCGGAAGGTGTCAGTGCTTCTTCCAAGAAATTACAAATGTGTGATAATGATTTCGACGTAAATAATCAATTAAGCTATAGAATTATAAATTTTTTGACCATTTTTACTGGGATTACACAACATGTCAAGTGTAAAACATGTGGCTCTGATATTACTTTTCACGAACGAAATCCTCGGGGCTTAGGCTTCAAAATAATCATCGCTTGCCCTAAGTGCCCAGAAGTTGTAATTTCCAGCTGTGAACATATAAAAAAATGCAAATGAAATTAATCGTAGAATCGTATTAGCTATGCGATTATTAGGAATAGGACTAAATGGAATTATCAAGTTTTGTGTTTTTATGAAATTGCCACGTCCGATATTCCAATCCTTCTACGATAAATTGGTGAATATAGTTTCGATTGCAACATCATCAGTGAGAGACACCAGCATAAGAGAAGCAGCGTAAAAAGAGAAAACGATGAGTGAAGAAAATGGACAATCTCAAGGAATAACGGTTTCCGGTGACGGTTCTTGGCGAAAGCGCGGATTTTCTTCGCTTTTTGGAATCACTTCATTAATTGGTTGGTTTACTGGAAAAATTGTCGATGTTGAGGTAAAATCTAAGTATTGCAAAACTTGCGAACATTGGAAGAGTAAGTTGGAAACATCTGAATATGTCGAATGGTATAACAGACACGCCGATGAATGTCAATCGAACCACGAAGGATCATCTGGCAAAATGGAAGTTGACGCAGTCATCGAGATGTTGACATGCTCTGAAGATTTGCATGGCCTCAAATATTCCAACTACATCGGGGATGGTGATAGTAAAACCTTCAAAGGTATCATCGACGCTAAACCGTACGAAAATTTAGTAGTACAAAAGAAAGAGTGCATTGCACATGTATAAAAAAGAATGGGTACCCGACTACGAAATCTAAAAAAAACATCGAAAGGTCTCGGAGGTAAAGATAAATTAACTGCTAAATTAATAGATGAACGGACAATTTATTATGGTTTGGCCATTCGTCGGAATCCTGAATCCTCGGAACGTATGAAGAATGAAATCTGGGCAACGTTACATCACAAGTTGTCTACTGACGAAAAACCGCAACACGAAAACTGCTCGGAATCTTGGTGCAGTTGGAAGAAGGCGGAAGCAGCGTATACTTTTTCTCAGGATGTTTATGATGCCATAAAACCCATTTACGAACATCTTAGCCGGGACGAGTTGCTAACCCGTTGCTTGGGCGGTTACGCACAAAATAACAACGAATGTTTTAACGCGACAGTGTGGAATTTAGCTCCAAAATCGTACTCGAGCGGCAAGATAATTTTAAACGTATCAACAGACATCGCGGTATGCAATTTTAATGACGGGATGACTAGCATTTTACGAATTATGAAGGCTCTGGATATGAAAATTGGCATCCAATCATATAATTTTTATGTCGAATCCGATGCAAAGCGTATCCAGCATGCTAAGCGCTCATTATCAGATGCGGCAAAAGAGGCGCGCTCTAATGTTACATCGGCAAGGAAAAAAATGGAGGAGCAATATATCAATATCGAAGGGCAGCTTTATGGTGCTGGGATAGCAGATTAATGGTAAAAATGTTTTAACAGTTCAATTTTTCATTGTTTCATGTCTATAACGCAATTCAAAACTTTAAACTCGTTTTTCTCGAAACACGTTTTTTCACCGCGGCACGCAGCATAACTCGAACAATTTTCAATATTTTCATTCGAATTTTTTACTGTACATTCAAAACAATATTTTGAAGTACAATACGTAGCGGATGTTCGATACGTTGCGTCAAAAATTTTGTATTGCTAAAATACTCGCCAATCACTCAAAAATCAATATTTTTAAAATCCCCTACGTATTATACTAGCTATACCATTGTAGATTATATGTGTTTTTTTCCAGGTGCAAATTTACGTGACCTACATTGCGTGCCGCAGAGCGCCTGAAATTTAAGATGCCTCGGGAGAATGGCTGCCATGCCACCATTTTGTAATATTTTTCGTTCAAAAAATTTCGTGATGTTCTTCAATACATGCTTAGTAAGTTTCCCACATATTATTAGTTTGTTTCATTTCCTTCCATCAAAATAAAATTGTCGAAAAAGCGCTTTTTTTTAGGGCATTGCAGTGGTGTTAACCCTTAGCAAGGGAAAGTCAAATTTGGTACTTATTTTATAACTACAAACGTATTCACAAGGAAAGATCTGGACAAATCACTTTCCAAATTTTTTCCTCTGCCGTGGTTGCGATCAGATTGTGATTGTGTATACGTATACATATCAGACCAGTGATTGAATTTTTTTCAATGTGGCCTTACTAACAGTTTAGGACTTCAAGGTGGCCTGGGCCCAATATTCGAGCAGTGCATTATATAATGTATAAATCGACTAAAAAATTTAACGAGGCGGACTTCATACGAAATACCCTTTCGTTACTATATAGGAGTTTAAATTTAATTCTATCATTATTTGACTATAATAATAAATAAGCTATTGGCAGTGATTCACGGAAATAATATTCCCCCAAGCTTTCTGTCAGAATATTAAATTTACGAAGTACGTAACAAGGTCCTCGTATTTAGACTAGCAATTATACGGCCGAAATTGTACACGTTGGTATTCCCAGATATTCCCACGGTTTCCCGTTATAGTGACGTGACTAAACCTTTCAGCGACGTCGTTTTGAATTCCTGGCTGATGCAAAATCTACCTATCTGAAAAATGACGTTTTAGATTTAGAGATTCTTAATGCTTTATTGTCTTAAATTAAAGTATTTTTATATAAGTGATGAATAGAGACCGGATTATATGCATTTGCATATTTTCATATGTATTTGCATATTTAGACCATTCTCACCGATTATTGCATATTTTACCCAAAATCTAGTAATGATGCATATTTTACCTATATTTACAATATTTCTCGGTATTACTAGGCAATTGAATTGCTCAGGGTATTGTTAATGTCGCCGTCTGGAACCGATCTTATCGCCGGAACATTACCTGTAATAGTCTAAACATCGATTAGGTTATAGTGCCAAGGGAATACCCAAAATTACGACCGTATTTTATTTCTTTGTTTCTTGGTCGGGATATTAAGTGATAAGTAGTTAGTTTCTAAGAATATTTGTTTGAGCGTGGATCAAATAAACAATCTTCTCGAAGACGAATTTTTATTTTAAAACAAGATATTAGTTTTAACATTATTGTTGACGCGCTTGCATCAGTGTAGTGTGTAGTCTTTTTGCAATTTTTAACGTGTTGTGTTAAATTTTAGCGTGTACCATGTCACCCGCAAAAAAAGTGTCTCTTCATGGGTAGCTGATTATCCTAGAACATTTACATACGACCAAAATGTTTTATATTGTCGAGTTTGCCAGAAGAATGTTTCGTGCACAAAAAAGTTTCAAATGGACCATGTCAAGACAAGTCTTCATATCGCAGAATTGCCAAAAAAAGGACCACGACAACTACTTAAAACAGCAGCAAGTAGCAGTGATCCCACTTCTATAGGCAAACAAAAAAACCACTTTAGCATGGATTTATGTGAAGCATTGCTTGCAAGTAATATTCCTCTCCACAAACTTACAAATCCTACATTCAAAGATTTTCTGCGAAAATATTGCTTGCATCAAAAAATACCAGACGAATCAACACTGCGTAAAAATTACATACCAACAATTTACCAACATGTTCTGGAAGAAATACGTAATGAACTTAAGGATGACGTTATTTGGATTTCAGCTGATGAAACTACCGACAGTTTCGGGGTCGCTATATTTAATTGTGGGTGCATTAAGATTAGAGCCTTCTTCTTCCTATTTGGTGGCCCGCAAAAAACTTGATAAGACAAATCATTCTACGATCGCCAGATTTGTGAATGAGGGTATTAAAAAAATATTTCCTGAAACTTCTGCAGATGTAACAGTGTTTTATATTTCTTTCAGATGTTGCTCCCTATATGATCAAGGCGGCCAAAGTCCTCCAAGTAGTTTATCCAAATTTAATTCATGTGACGTGCTTTGCTCACGGAGTCCATCGACTCGCTGAAGAAGTACGATCCACGTTTGGAAATGTAAATAAACTGATTTCATCAGCAAAGAAAGTGTTTCTTAAGGCACCTGCTCGCAATAACGCCTATAAAGAAAAACTGCCAAATGTGCCTTTACCTCCCGAACTAGTGGTAACTCGATGGGGAACATGGATTGAAGCTGTACTATTTTACAATGAATATTTCGAGGCCATCAAAGGTGTAATAAATGACTTCGATAGTGCAGAGGCTATGGCAGTTCGTCAATCCAAGGAATCATTTAACGATTCTGATATTAAAAAAAACATAGCTTTAATTAGCACTCACTTTTCCCACATACCTGCGGGTATTAAAAAGCTTGAAACTCGAGGTTTGGCGTTGACCGAATCAATTCAGTTAATGAATAAAATCCGTCAAATAAACTCCACATTGCCAGATGTATTCCCACGTAGAGTTAGAGAAAAGGTTGAAAACATTTTGTGCAATAACCCAGGCTTTGAACATTTGTGTCAAATTGATAGTTTTATTAATGGGACGGGTGAAGTTTTGCCAGAAATAATAAGTGCTAACATAGCACCCAAATTCAAATACTGCCCAGTTACCTCAGTGGATGTGGAACGGGCTTTTTCCAAAATATTTTAATTGATCGAAGACACAATCTTACTACACAACATTTGGAACAATACCTTATTGTTTACATGTACAAGAATACAAATGTTAAATAATTTTAAAAAATGTTAAATAATTGTTAATTCAATTTAAACATCGTCGATAACTTATTAATTTTATGCGGACTTTGAAATAAAAAACTAAAAATTACTACTTTTATTATTATTTAATATTGCATATTTTGACCCTTTTCATGCATATTTTAAGCATTTTTCATGCATATTTGCATGCATATTTCAAGATTTTTATGTTGCATATAATCCGGTCTCTAGTGATGAATTACACAGCCCCACAAAAAAAAAGTGGGGTATACTTTTGATGCGATATATCAGATCCGTAGTATTTTTGCCCGCTGATCACGAATCTGACGTCAGAATATCGCGATCACACCTCAATTTTTTTCTAACCTCAAAAAATAGGTAAAAATTAGTAAAAATTAAGAAAAATATACTCCTAAAAAATTGATTCAAGCTTTTTCATGAATCCAAAGATGTATTAATATGTATTTGGACACGCTAAGCTAATATTCATCGGTTGGATTAAGCCATACAGTTCTGTTTTCTTTCTAACCTCAATAAATCAGACAGATATAGTGCTTCTCGAATGCAAAAACGAATTCAAATTAAAATTCAACCGATTCTTACCAAATTTGATACACGGGGGTTTTTTGGGTTGCTGATCATGAATCTGAGGTCGGATTTGCAAAATTCAAAATGGCGGATCCAAGATGGCGGACAAAATTTTTGAAAACCAACCGATTCCTACCAAAATTTGGTATATAGTTGGGGAATCCTCAAACCTGATACTCTTAAACCCTAAACCCTGAAACCTTAGACTCTCACACCCTGTAACCTCAAAAAATAGACCTCAATAACCCTGTAACTTTAAAAATGAGACCCAATAAACTCAAAACCAGGACTTTTAAACCATATACTCTCAAATAGTAGACCCTTAAGCCCTAGAATTGTGAAGGTTAGACCCGCGCCTAACTTTCCTTTTTTTGGCTGTATCTTGTTCTTTTTTCCGCGAATGACCTATTCAAAGGCTTTCTGCCCAAACGCTTTTAAGGACTTGTTTCTCTTTTTAGCGACCAGCAATAGTCCGCTAGCATATGGTCTTCCCATCGTCCTTGATACCGATTTTCTATGATTTTCAGATCTTGGTGAAAACGTTCCCCTTGCTCCTCACTGTAGTCACCAAGATTATCTGGGAAATCATCGATGTGGGAGTCCAGGAAATGTAATTTTAGATTCATTAAGCAACCTAATGTTTGAAAATTTTTTACCATTTCCTCGACTATTTCTTTGTACTTAGGACTTTTATTATTTCCCAAAAAGTTTGTTGCGACTTCTTTAAAACTAAGCCAAGCAGCTTTTTCAACTTTATTCATTTTAGTAACAAATAATGAATCTTGAAAAAATTTTCTTATTTGTGGCCCGTCAAATACGCCTGCCTTAATTTTAGCTTCAGAAAATTTCGGAAATTTTTTATGCAAATATTTGAAACATGGGCCGTTTGTATCTAATGTTCTCGTGAATTGCTTCATAAGTCCAAGCTTAATGTGAAGCGGGGGAATAAGAACTTTTGGCTGGATCTACCAATGGTGGAAACAATACATTATTTTCACCAGGAGTGAACGATTCTCTTGTTGGCCAAATTTTTTTCTTATAATGACGTTCCCTGTCTCTGCTATTCCACAGACATTTATAACAGGGATAAAGTGTAAACCCTGACTGTTGGCCAAGCAATATTGTTACAATTTTCAGATCTCCACAAATTTTCCAGTTATGATCAGCATATTTTATTTTTATCAAAAGCTGCTTCATTTTTTCATATTGCTCTTCCATAACTGTGGAATGAGCAATCGGAATGGGAGCGTAAACGTGGGTATTATGCAGCAAAACTGCCTTAATGCTCCGTTTAGAAGAATCAATGAACAGTCTCCATTCTTCAGGATCGTATGAGTTATTTTGAAATTCATCCATTAGACCTTTTACATCGGTACAATATGAAAGTGACAATTCCTCGTCCATTGTGAAATATTTTCGAAATTCTTCATCTCTGTTTCTATAATAAGAAATCGTAGCTTCTGGCTTAAGTAAATGTCTTTTCTTTAAAAAGGAAGCAAGATGCTCTGGACCATCTTTGGATAAGCCTAAATCTCTGACTAGATCACTAAGTTCTGACTGTGATACGAGTATTGGTTCTGGTTTACAGTTGTATGGTAGAAATTCTTTATCTGTGTCACTAGTATATGATAGGTTGTCACTAGAACATTCATTAGTAACAGTGTTTGAATCTTTTTCGACAGTCTCAATGTTTTCGGCATGAACTGATAAGGTGAAATCATTTGTTTCCATAACATCAGCATCAAGTGGTTCAGGAGGCGGAATTAGTTTATTTGGTCTTGTTACGGTCGAAACATCGTTATAAGTAATAGTGCTTTTATTTTTTCGGTTATGCCTAGATACAACATTCATACAAAAGTAGCAATCATTTTCACTGTATGGTCTATTCCATATTGCTGGTCTGGAATATTTAATCGCCTTCTTATTGATGTACAACATTATTTTGCAAGAACTGCAAATGATGTGGGGAACCCAATCTGTATCCTGGTGCTGAATTTCAATGTTAAAACAATCCTTATATAAGGTTTTAATCTTATCCGTTATCGGTGACCCCATTTTACTCAATACGTGTTGACAGCAAATATAACAAAATGAATCACTGTTTTTATCGCACTTATGAAAAGTCCTTTTACCGTGAGACCGTTTTCTTGTAGCATTATACTCTACATGAGCCAAGTCACCCACACATGAAGAGCTACGGTAGCTGGATGACGACGGCTGCGGGCCCGCTTTCCCACCCTGACCAACCGCCGATACTGGGTTTCCGAGTCCCTGCATCGTAATTCTCTTTCTTCTACCTGCCATGGCGGCATCTAAGCCGTTATCCAGGGACTCTGCCGGCTAGTGGAGTAACACCGTTGCCCACCGTCACCACGTGGAAGTGCCCTGGATGCAGGTAGAAGAATAAAAATCGACCGATGAATTTTCTCGGCGTTCAAAATAGCGCGAAAACATCTGCCATCTTGAATTTTGCAAATCCAACCTCAGATTCGTGATCAGCGACCCAAAAAATTCCCGTGTACCAAATTTGGTAAGGATCGGTTGAATTTTAATTTGGATCTTTGGATTCATGAAAAAGCTTGAATCAATTTTTTAGGAGTATATTTTTCTTAATTTTTACTAATTTTTACCTATTTTTTGAGGTTAGAAAAAAATTGAGATGTGATGGCGATATTCTGACGTCAGATTCGTGATCAGCGGGCAAAAATACTACGGATCTGATATATCGCATCAAAAGTATACCCCACTTTTTTTTTGTGGGGCTGTGTTATAGATTGTTGCTGTTATTTATTTTAGCTGAGATTATTTTTAGGCCGTTTGTTAAAGTACGAGGGTCATTCAATAAGTAAAAAGATAAATAGCTCTAGCTCAAGAACGGTTTATTGGATTACTAAAAAATTTGGCCTACTTTTTGACATAATTTTTCCCAATGTTAATAAACTTGTCCTACCTTTCTGCTAGCTTCTTGATTCCTGTGGCAAAGAATTCTTTCGGTTAACGTCGAAGCCACTCTTGTACCTTTTCCTTCACTTTTTCATCGTCAGTGAACCTCTTACCACGTAGGGCATCTTTGAGAAGTGCTGTAAAATTACACGGAGCCAGGTCTGGGCTGTATGCGGGATGAGGCAAGATCTCCCAACTCAGTTCTTGAAGCTTTCCTTGGGTAAGGGTAAGTATGAGGGCGGGCATTGTAAATCGTTCTGAATAATATTGTGAATAGTTCCAACGTTTACCCCAACCTCCTGAGCTTTCATTTCAATAGTTCTGTTATCACGAATAAGTCCATCAACCCTCGATTCCAACGAGGGACTAGAAACTTTGACTGGATCTCCACTCCGCTGCTTGTTACACACTCTTGTTCGGCCACTTTTGAACGCCATGGTAAACTAGTATTTTGACGATATGTTATATGATCGAACAGCTGATTAAAACTCATCACAAGGTTGCTAACTTGTACTCCTAGAAGTATGGAGCAGTCTTGTTAAATACTTTTCCGAAATAGCTAATATTAGTGGCGGCACCTATTGGATATAACAAGCATTGAAAAAATACTTTTTTTCACTGATATTCTAATTCTCATGACATGGCAGTATGTTTTAGTTATTAGTCGAAAATTAAACCTCGAACAAAGAGTGAATATTAAGTTTTGTGTAAAACTTGGTAAAGCATTTACCAAAACGTATCAACTGGTGAAACATGTTTGTGGTGATGATTCACAGGGCAACAAAAAAATATTTTTGTTTTGGTGCCTGGGATTTTAGAGCTGATTTTAACTATATTTGGGACGCTAAATCTATACATGCAATCCGTTTTTCTCTATCAGCTCTACTTTTTTAGATACATCAACTTATCTACCAATGTGGTTTTTATTCAGTATATTCATTTATGAGAGTTCTAAAATTATTATATATTCATTAATGTAGGTACAATGGTTTTATTGTCAGTCTGTAATTGAGTAAATTCCAGGTAAATCTATAAATAGTGGAACCATTGCCTATCAGGTACCTGAACTGACCCTTTTAGTCACCTAACTCGGGTAAGTCTCGTCAGTTTGTGCGTTCTTACTAATGAGAGTAGATCGAATTCGGCGTGTTATTTTATGTTAAGAAAAGAGTGTTTTTGTGTTATTGAACAGAATTAAAATGAGTTCAGGTTCCAGTTCAAGAAGAAGTTGTGTAAATTAACCTGATGTGTTTTGCTATATATGCGGAGAATACATGTTTCAACAAAACAGACAAACTATTACTGACTTTGTAAAGCGAGCGTATCTTGGATACTTTGGAGTTAAGCTTGGTGATCAGGACAAAACGTGGGCCCCACATCTCGTATGTAAAAGTTGTACAGAGCATTTACGGCAGTGGACTACCGGGAAAAGAAAATGTCTAAAATTCGGCGTACCAATGGTTTGGAGAGAACCAAAAAACCACTTCAATGATTGTTATTTCTGTTTAGTAAATACTAATGGAATCAATCGAAATAACCGCAGTAAGTGGACTTATCCCAATTTAGACTCGGCAATACGTCCTATCCCCCCACTCAGATGAAATACCGATTCCAACATTTCATCAGCTACCACATATCTCTGATGACGAATATTTTCCCTCTGATCGCTCGTCTGATGCTAATGAAACTAACAGTGACTATGAGGGGACGTCATCAGTTCCTCAACGCTTCAATCAAAATGAATTAAATGATCTCACCAGGGATCTCAATTTATCGAAAAAAGCTTCTGAAGTACTGGCTTCTAGGTTGAACGACAAAAATTTACTGGAACAAGGAACCAAAATTACCTTTTACCGTACAAGAGAAAAAGATCTGCTACCATTCTTTTCTCAAGAAGACAATCTTGTATTTTGTCACAAAATTAGGGGACTCATGAAAGAAATGGGACTTTCTGAATATATTTCAGATGATTGGCGCCTATTTATTGACAGTTCAAAGCGAAGTTTAAAATGTGTCCTTCTACATAATATGGTTCAATACTACTAGCTCACTCAACGAAACTGAAAGAAGAATATAATACCATAGCTTTGGTCTTGCAGAAGATAAAGTATTACGAACATCAATGGATGATTTGTGTAGACTTAAAAATGGTAAACTTTCTTCTTGGGCAGCAAAGTGGTTACACGAAATATCCGTGTTTCTTGTGCCTCTGGGATAGTAGGGACAAAACACACCACTGGGTTAGAAAAGATTGGCCTCAGAGAGAAAACATGGACGTTGGGGAACAGAATGTCATTAACGACGCTTTGGTTGAAAGAGAAAAAATCATACTTCCTCCGTTACATATAAAGTTGGGCTTAATGAAGCAATTTGTAAAGGCTCTTGATAAGAATGGGTCTTGTTTTGCATATATAGGGGTAAAAATGCATCAGTTGAGCACAGAAAAACTCAAAGCAGGGATATTTGACGGCCCACAAATAAGACAATTAATTAAGGATCCTGCCTTCATAAATTCAATGAATCAAGTTGAACGAGAAGCTTGGACATCATTTGTTGCAGTTGTAGAAAATTTTCTAGGCAAACATAAAGCTCAAAACTATGTTGAAATGGTTAACAAGATGCTTAATAGTTTCAAATCCTTTGGGTGCAATATGAGTATTAAAATACACTATTTACATAGCCACTTAGACAGTTTTCCAGAAAATTTAGGAGACATGAGTGAGGAACAAGGTGAAAGATTTCACCAAGATATTAAAGTTATGGAGGACCGCTACCAAGGAAGATGGGACATGCACATGATGGCAGATTACTGCTGGAGTTTAAAAAGGGACTGTTTAAAAAAACATTCAAGAATGTGGCGGAAAAGAAGCTTTCCAAGTGTTGAGTGACTATTTCATTTCTTCAATGTTTTTTTTTTGTTTGTAAGTACGACATAATATTGTATTTTGTATAACTAAAATAAAAATTTCGTATCTACTTTTGTTTACTACACTTACGGATTTGAGTTACAATAATGTAACTTATATTTCTCTAAAATTGTATATCTTAAAAATTTGAGCTCCTAGGTACAAATGAATACGTTATTTGAATTCAGGACATCAAATTGATATAGAATCAGCTCAAAAAACCTCGACACCAAAACAGCTGTTCCCCTGTGTTATCTATACCGTTGCAGAGTGCATGAGTGGTATAAACGTTTGAAAGAATGTCATGAGGACTTAATCACAATGAACATGTTGGTCAACCAAAATTCATGATAAGCGAAGAAAACATCGAAATTTTCCTTGAATTCATGAAAAAAGAACCGCAATCTTCGTTGCAATCCATAGAAATGGGATTAAATCTGTCCAAAGCTTCAATCTATCGCGTTTTGACTAGGCATTTGAGGCTTGACCGAAGTCAAAAGATGATAAAAACTTCTTCTTTTTTTGTAATCTTGCTCTTAAAAAAGTATTCATGTAAAACGTAATTTAAAAAAATATTTAAGGTGGGAAATGAAAGATAAAAGTCTAAGCCTTAATTATAATATAATGTAATTATATTTCATTTAAACGTCCAGGTACAAAGAAAAACAGTTACTGAAAACATAAAAATTTTAAATTTCTCGAAGAAATGTTGTTAATATCGTTAATATTGGATACACCATTTGAATTTTTCAGATCTGTCAACAGATTCTTAATCAGCACTCCGAGAAAGCCCTTAATAGTCAATTTTAAAATACTTACCGGTATACAGAAACGTTAATTTAATTATAAATGAGGTTGAAAGCATTATTCCCATTACAACGGAAGGGGTTAAACCAGCCATTTTATTTTAAATATTTTTTTTAAATCACGATAAAACTAGAAAATAATAATCTGTATACCATTTCCTTGTAAAATTTCCCGTTCTTTCACGTGATGCTATTAGTTTTTTTGGACCTTTCTTATTTTTCGATATATTTCGATTTTGTAGGCTTAGCGTACATTTTAGAGCAGTAAACTTTTTTTGCAGTATTCTACGTACAAAAATCTAACTGCATGCCAAAATGCAGCCTGTTGACATTTAATGAGAGCTTCTCATCAAAATTTGCCTGTGACGATTGAACTCAGCGCCAAAGCTCTGAATGGAATCATCCAAGCGAAAAAAATCCAAAAAAAATCGATAAGAGAAGTCAAAAGTGAAAACGATGTTCATTTTTTTTTACAATTCGGGGGGTATAGTATATAAGAAATTTATTTTATTTGGCCAAATGATTAATGTTGTGTTTATCTAGGTGTTATGCAACTTTTAATGTTGTGTATCCGTTGTGTGCGGCCATAATATTATGAAAGTGGGACGATAATGTAACGGTCGACGCTTATTACACACCGGACACTCACCGTAATAACCTGATTTGATTCTGTGAGGCTTCTACCTATTCTCAAAATTACATTTGTTGAAGAGGGGAAAACGCTATGAGGACATTGAGGACATACCAAAGCGTTGATCAGGATGATGCAGAGCATCTCGAAATATAAGCTAAAAGACTCGAAGGGAACTATTTTGAACAAAATAAATGAGTTTTGCTAAAATAACAAATTTTGTTTTTATTTACTATAAAGTCCTGTTTACTTTGAGACACACTGTGTATATATAATTGTTTTAGGTACAAACTGCAAATGTCCATTACTTTATCTTAAAGGTTTAATTTCGTACTATTAGTAACAACAATTTCACTTTAATTTTTTATTTCTTTACCTTACCAATGTGTTGTTTAAGTTATCTTTTTAGCTATGAAGGAGCTAAAAAAATATTTCTCTACACCAATTTACTAAATTTTGTTGTTTGAGTCCATCCAAAAAAGAATTTTATTGGTGACTCTAAGAATCATGCTACGGCAGCTATCAAGATAAAAATTTGCAACTCTTGAGGTTTTGAACAAAATGAGGCAGCAGGACACTAAATCTCTCTCTTGGAGGTGTAGAGTCCATATAAACGAATCGTATTGCTTACTACTTCGTGGCACGATTCCAATAGCATTTCATCATCATCATCATCATTATATAGCCCTCTTTCAAATCCACTGATGAATATAAGCCTTCTCCAAACGTCTCCAGTTCTCTCTATCTTTAGCTGTTACAAACCAATTCGTTGACATTCTCTTCAGGTCATCTGTCCGTCGTGTGAAAGGTCTACCTCGGTTGCGCTTGTCAGCTCTTGACCTCTACTGTAAAAGTTTCTTTGTCCATCTTTTGTTCACCATTCTGGTGATGTGTCCAGCCCGTCTCCACTTGGGTTTTGCGATGAAATCTGTAATATCGTCTGCTCTAGGAGGAAACTGGAGTCTTATCGCCTGTGGTCATAAAATAAATCTCTCTCTTCTCTAAAACGGCCGAATGTTTTTGAGGAATATTTCTTCTTGCCAGCTGCTGCTCTGGCCTGAGGAGTTTGAAAATCCACCGTGCCACTTTTTTCATCTGTGTATCTGAGTACATAGAAAATTAAATTAAAAAATTGTAGTTTCGTGTACTTAAATTACTTTATTCAGCACTGGACTTTTCATTCGTCGATCGGACAATAGCACTCCCTCGACAAGCTTGATGGTTTTCCCAAATCTCTGGGCTTCCTGATCTGATGTTATCTTCAATTCAATCTCGGTCCCATCTAAACTTTTTAGATCTCCGTTTCCATATAAATAGAACAGAGCCATGGGTATAGAAATGTTGTCATATACAACTTAAAGGTGGAGCTCTTCACTGTTTCTCAACATAGTCATAGGCATTTTAAATTTAGGCATTTACCATCAGTTTTGAAATCGCTTCTTCATAAAATTCTGTCGCCGGGATCGTAGCCAGTCTGTCACAGCATCTTGCAGTTGTTCATGATCATCGGAGAGTTTGGACTCAAGCCATTTCTTTATATGCATGAACAGGTAAAAATCGCTAGGAGCCAAGTCTGGGCTGTAAGGGAGATGCTCAAAAATGTCCCGTTTGAATTGATGCAATAAACTTTGTGTCTGTCTAGCGGTGTAAGAGCGAGCGTCGTTGTACAAAAACACGACACTCGAAGACAGCAGCACAAGGCGTTTATTCCAGATGGTTCTTCGTAGTTTTTTAGAAGGTTCACAATAAACTAGGGAATTGATAGTCATTCCAACGTCCATGAATTTGACGAGCAGGATTCCTTTCAGATCCCAGAAAACAGTTGCCAGAACCTATCTGACAATGCTTGTTAGGTTTTCTTTGGTTTGTTTGGTGAGCCGGTGTGACTGTAAACATCAACTGTTGGTTTGTCTCAATATTTACGTGTGAGATCCATGTTTCATCCTCAGTCACAATTCTATTTAAAAATGATTCTCCTCCTGTGATAACGTGAAAATAAGTCTGAGGCTGAGCCCATTCTTTGTGTTTTGTGGTTCTCGGAATGAACTTTTGGTACCCATCGAGTACAGAACAATGATACTCTCGTATAAAACAGTCCGAGAAATTTACGAAAATTGCTGAAAAAGTTATGAGATAGTAAACTGCCGATTTTCACGGACATTTTCATCAACTTTCTGAATGAGTTCATTACAGATCGTCTAGCACTTCTTTCCTCATCGTGAATGTTTGTTTTTCCACTTTTAAACCAATGAAACCACCGATGAATAACACCTTCGTTTGGTCGTTTACAGCACACAGTTCACATTTAGTGGGGTTTCCTATTGCAGTGCTCATTTTCAACGATTGTAACATTCGAATAAGCTGCAGCACGAGCAGTACGACTTTCACTCTAGTACTGCTGTATGTCTATTGAACTACTTCATCCTTCGCCACAGTGACGACTGCACTCTTCCAATAATTTCCTATGCTCAAACGAATGTTACGTTCCGAATAGCCCAATGAGTATAATGGGCCGTCATTGCTGTACTTCTAGGGTACCCTTTCAGGAATAACTTTTGATCCATTTCTGTCTTTAGTGTAAAACTGTATCACTGCGTAATGCTCCAAATTACTTTCTCATTTTTAGGAAGTAAAAATTTTAAAAAATCGATCAGACATCCTCTAACGGGGAGCAGATAGAATAAAGTATTTAACTTATAAAGTGAACAGTTTATTTTAAAGAGGTATAATGTCACTCTACAAAACCGTTCTGGATTAAAAGCTCAATCAGGAATACCTGAATTTCGAGACCGAATTTACGTACCAACATATACTAGAAGTACTATAGCCTCTACAACATTAGTACAGGAACAAAAACAACACAATATAATAGATAGCTTATCTGGAACGAGAAAGTGGAAGAACAGCAACGAGAAAATTATCAGGGTCAAAAAGATACTTACCAAAATAGTAACCTAATGAGAGTACGTTCATTAAAATCACTTCAAATTTGTAATTTATCTTTATCTAAGAAAAACAAAAAAATTCCGTGTATTAATGCACTAGACAATCAAGCTGACAAGGCCTTTTTTCATAGTATCCTTAATCGCTACGTTAGTGACAAAGAAGTTACACCTATTCCTAGATTAATATACTCTACCTACTCTAAACATCTAAATTCATTCTTCATATTTGGCGACAACAAGGAATTTACCTGCACTGTTCCTGTCTCCATCCATTCGTTCTCTTAGCCCTCGAGTCCTTCTTGAGTGTCCCGCGTTCTCGCACCTCCTCATTTGAATATGTCATCCTAAGATCGTTTTAGGAATTTCTGATTTAGTAGGTAAATTAAACATTGGTATGTCGTTCAGCCGGCACTTTCGAATTAAAAAATAATATAAATTAAATGTAGTGTTTGACACAAGCTCTTCATCAAATCCTTTACAAGTGTATTTTTTTATCATTTGCCTCCTCGCCTAAGTTTTTTACCCTTTTTTTATATCCTAAGGATATCGGCGAGAAGCTCATAATACCCGTCAATATTGTCCAAGTGCCGAAACATACATTTCTGTATTTCACAGCACCTTTTAGACAACACGGTAGTACTGCCACGGACCACAATGCATTTCTGCAAACAACTACTACCTCTGTACGTAGCCAGACCAAATATACTTAAATAAATTAATAAATAAGTAAGCGACCTGCTGGGATTGGACCTGAGACCTTCTGCACCGCAAGCAAGTACTACGTCATGGAGACACGGGCCGCCACAAAATACATCAAGTAAATAGCGAGTTGAAACGTAATATTCCACGACTGTATCTACATGAAAAAACGTTCTTTTTTAGATTGGATTGGGTCAACTTAGAGTGAATTTTCGATGGTTCGTCTAAAATTTGACGTGGCATCTTCAAGGATATTTACTCTCCAACATTAGAACACTTAATGAGCTCGGAGAGGGACAAGGAACCCTAACCCAGTGTGAAATTATTTCTCTTAGGGTATTTATAAATTTCGATTGTAGAAACTAGAGACTATGAACAGATAACCACTCTGGTATATCTTACATTTTTTACGTACACAATTTTCCAATTTCTTCTACATACACTGTACGATACGAACAGGGAATTTTATAGAAGAATTGTCTTTTTCGTGAGATTAGGCATTCTTCAATTTCCTAAAAAGTTTTAAAAAATGTGCGAATATTAGATCTTTTAAATAATTTGGCTATACCACTATGTTTGTAGGGTAAAACAGCACCGATACTATTTTGTCTGGGGGTTATTACTAAAAGCAATGGAAATTTTTTTTATAGGCATAGCATACGTACTGCAGGGAAACTCCTAAAGGGCTACACAAGCGACGCGTGTGCGGAAAAAGGTATTCACGTTGGTTTTGAATCATTGTAAGTTGTACCTGTACCTGGACAAATCATTAAAAAAACATGATGTTCTCCAGACTGCTGGAAAAGTGTTATATGAGGAGTAACAAGCATATAGATGTGACATATTAGCGCAGCGTATATTAATAGCATGCACCATTCTGGGAAGAATTAAGCGGGTCACATCCAACGAACATTTTCCATGAAAATACTTGTAGAATAGACTCAAGTCGCCAACCGCTCCTCGATGTTCTCCAACCAGGCAAAAAGATCTTTCTGAATAGAATCCAACAAATGCAGTGTATATTTGGGAGTAGAGCCCCAAACATGGGAGCAGTTCTATAGTTGGTCGAATTTGATCTTTGTACAGCATTAACAGTAGTTCGAAATAGTACTCCCAGCTTTTGCTCCCATGTTACCGGCCACTTGGGTGACAATTCTAGAGGAATGGAATATCCAGACATAACTATGTCGGGTTTCCCAACATTAATTTTTTTAGAAAGAATATGCCTGGGCCTGGGTTTTTGTAACGTAAAATTCTACTTGGTTACTATTACCCCAAGATAGAATTTCTTCCAGGTCTTTGCTAAGTTGAACAACTTTCTACTTTCAGCGGGTATTTGCACGGGTAGCTATTGCTTGATCATTCAAAGTGAATGAAGAAATAGGCGTACTGTCAACTGCAAAGCTGTAAATAGGATTGTTGATCCTTTCCAGTAGATCGTTAATGTAAATAAGAAAGAGAGTAGGAGAAAGTATGAAGCCTTGGGATACACCGGCCTTGATAATGAAGGTGTTAGAAAAAAAATCCGTCGACTGGCACTCGTAAAGAACGCTCTCTGACAAAACTCGAAAGCCACAAATAAAACCGTTCGGTCATACCATACGAGTGTAAGTCGCCAACAATCTGTCATTCCAACCCCTATCGAATGCCTTGAATATGTCGAGTACACCCGCTCGCGATGCTCCAAAATATTTAATTGTGTTGCTTGAAACAGGTGTTACATAAGTTAAAAAATCTCCTGTTGATCTTAGGCGATCGTTTTCTAACAATGTCATTTTGTCCTTAGCGTCCGTTAGCGGCACTCCTGTGCATTTCCAACAGGAGGAAAGTAATTCTTTTCTGTAGCATAAGCTGAAAAACCTACAAAAAACTTTGGTTGATTCACTGGCATGTTTTGAAAATACGATAAGTATTTTTAAGTGATTTGAAAGCGGCAAAGGACATTTTAAACTATGGCGCACAATGGGCTGAATCGCGATTCTAGCTGGACAAAATTTAAAAATCAATGTCAAAATGTAGGATTTGCAAATAAAGAAAATGTTTCTTAAGAGTTTAGTAAACTCAATTCCACCCTCACTTTATTATTATAGCAAATAATAGTGTGTAAAAAGTTACTGTGTAAACGGTTGAATGCGAGTAAAGTGTGAGACGCTCTCACGGTACATTTATGTGACCTTGCTTTATATTATTTTTACAGTGACAGGATTGTTTATTTTTCGTTTGAGTATACATTTTTCTGGTTTAGATACATTCTGAGAAGAAGTTTGAAGCACTGAAAACATCCGATTAAAGAAGGTAAGTTCATACCATTACAATGTAAGTGAGTGTGATTTTGCTTCGTGGAAAGTGAAAAATCTTTTATATTTTAATGCGCAACTTTTAAAGTCCGCTTCCGTCCGGCTTCTAATTTCCAGAATTTATTTATTATAATATAATTAATAACATATTCAAAGGGGAAAAGCCATAATGAACCATAAATGTAGATATAACAAAAATGCAAATGAAGCCGCTCTAGCTACAGTAGTTGATAAGCGATTAATATCTCGATTTGGAACTATTCTTCAGGTATTTCTAAAAAACTTCCTGAAGTTCTTCACTATAACAATGACTTTTTCTTATCGTTGCAGGAAGACAAATTTAACATATTTGCCTGTGATACTGCCAAACTGTTTGTAGAGCTATATGGCTGGTACAGGATGCCTCCCAGCGTACACAAAATCCTTTTACATGTCTCTTTAGCCATCAAACATGCCTTGTTCCAATAGGGCAGCTTTCAGAGGAGGCACAGGAGGCAAGGAATAAAGACATGAAGCGATTCAGAGCCCATCATACTAGAAAGTCCTCATATATTAAAACCTATGAAGACTTAGTTCATATGCTTCTAATTTCATCGGATCCTGTTATTACTGGCCTTAGAACGTTCCAGACAATCCCGTTGAAGGAGCTGAGTCCTGATGCAAAGGAACTACTCACGGATTCTGTGGAAGACGTTGAGCAGCATAGCGATGTGGAGAAGGATTCTCCGAACGAATCGGAAGATTCTGATTTTGAATTTATGTAAAAGAATAGTTCATTTTATTAGCAAATACATAAATTTAGCAACTATCTCGATTTTATCTTTCCGTTTTCTTTTATACCATTTCTTCCTAAGAAAGCTATAAAACACCTCAAAGTGCAGTAAAAATTCAGTTCTGAGAACTAAAACACCTATTTTTTTCCTTCATATATATTTTTTATCAATTTTTTTAGCTATTCTAGTCAATTGGACCTTGTTCAGCCCATAAAATAATTTTGTCCATCTAGAATCGGGATTCAGCCCATTGTGCGGCGTGCGTGTATGATTTTCTTTATAAATATACAGTCGATTCTAAAGAAAGTTTAGCTAGAAACTTACCCTTTCAACAGATTGTATAGCAATAGCATTACCTAACTATGTAAATGGTCTAGCTCAGGGGTCGGCAACCTATGGCACGCGTGGAATCTCTGGCACGCCAAGCAATTTTGAATGGCACGCGTATCTATTCAAAGTTTACACATTAATTCTGTAATCTGTGACATGTTTCGAAATTAAGTAAATAATCGAAGACAGTATTACTTTAACGATACAAACAAAAACGATATATTATATAGGTCACTAGGTATTATTACCAAAAACTACAAAATATATATATTTTGCAATTTATAATTTTACTGAATGCATTGGTTTGGCTTTAATTTCCGCAAGTATTAAAGACGGTAAGCCTCAAAATATAAGCCTAGGCAAAAACACAAATAAACGTCTTCAATTCAGATCAAAAGAGCCTCTATAAGGCGGTTTTTGTTTGACTTGACTTCAATCGTTCCGACGCGCGCCGCAACTCTTTTTATATTGCCGAACTTTAGTTTTTGTTAGATTTAACTTCTAGGCGGCCCTTTGATTGCAATGGGTGCGTTGTAGATAATAATTTTTGTTCTAAGAAATTTAATAAACTTAATTATTGGAATTTTCTGGAAACATTATTTTTCTATATATAGCGAGCGGCTACACGTTTGGATCATTTAGTATAGAAGTAACATCCGTTCCAGTCAATAGTCGTCGAAAAGTTTAAAAATTAAAATTACGTTGCGTTATGGCCGCGAAGAAACAGAAGGTAGACGTTCGATCATTTCAAACTTCATGGACAACAGATTACGGTTTTGTATAGCAAAACGATCGGGCCATTTGTGTCCTATGTCGGGAAAGCGTAGTTTTTCGGACATCTAGTGTCCAACGACATTTCCAGATAACACATGAATCGTCATTTAAAGATAACGCTGATAAAAGGGAGGCAATATAAAGAGCAAGTAAACAATACGAGAAACAGTCAACATTCTTTAGCAAAGTTTTCCAAGGAAAAAATCAGGTAACTGAATGCAGTTTCAAAATTGCACAATCGTTGGCACAAAAGCGTAGGCCGTTCACTGACGGAGAATTTATGAAGCAAACGTTTTTGAGTACTGGCGAGATTTTATTCGACGACTTGCCCAATAAGGATACAATATTGGCCAGGATTAGGGATATACCGGCATGAGCGCGGACCATTGAGAGACGAATTACCGTAATGACACAAAATGTCCAAAAAACAGCAGAGAGACGCTATCAAATGGAGTTTTGTATTTAGTGTAGCATTAGATGAAAGTGTCGATATTAATGACATTGCCCGTCTGGTAATCGTTGCGCGATACTTCGATAGTGGCAGTGTGTATGAAGAGCTGATTTGTCTGCTCCCATTGCAGGGAACTACAAGAGGAGAGGATATATTTTCAGAATTTGTTAAACATTTTGAAAAGCGGAACATTGATTTAAATAAAATTTTTTGCGTAACGACAGATGGCGCTCCTGCTATGATTGGAAGACATAAAGGATTTGTTTCCCTTCTTATTGAACGCATGGGTCGATCAGTTTTGAATTTTCATTGCATAATTCAGAAAGAGAGTTTGTGCGCTAAAATCTCCGCTGGAAGTTTAAATTCGTGATGGATAGGGTGGTTAAAATAGTTAACTACATTGTCGGTCGTTCTTCACTGGTCCATAGACAATTTAAGGCGTTTCTGCAGGAATTAGAAAGCACATATTCAGATATACCATTGCAGAATAATGTGCGCTGGCTCAGCCGTGGTAAAGTGCTCTCTAGATTTGTGTAATGTCTGGGTGAAATTAAATCGTTCTTGTTGGAAACAAATCAAGTGGATGCTTATCCTGAACTAGAAGATAAGAACTGGATCTGTATGTTAATGTTTCTTACTGATATTACAAACCATTTCAGTGAACTCAACTTAAAGTGACAAGGTTCAGGCAAAACAGTTCTGGATTTATACGAATCCTGGAAATCATTCAAATTAAAAATAGATTTATTTATCAGCGATATTATTACAAACACATATAAATATTTTCCAAATTTAAAAACTTATATATCTAGTGTCAACGATGGTGCACTAATAGACGAAATTCTTAAATATATGACTATTTTAAAAGAGGAGTTTATCGAGAGGGATCAGGATTTTGATAACTATGGTCCTATGTTCGCTTTTTCAATCAAATCAGATTTAATGGATTTTTCCAGCATTTGCTTTGACATATCTCTTTTCTCATGGATGGACATTAATGATTTTGATCTTCAATATATTGAATTTAAAAGCTCCGAGTTATGGAACACGAAATTTGTAGAATTAAGAAGGGTATTAGAAGGTGACTGCTAGAACCATTCAAACGAGATACTCAGTTGTTGGATGAGTTTACCAGAGAAATTTATTTGTCTTAAGAAAGTAGCGTTTGCCATGCTTACAGCTTTCGGATCATCCTCTATCTGTGAACAACTTTTTTCCCATAGAGAGTGATTTTAAACCCGTACCGAAGCAGGCTGACAACAGACAACTCGGAAGCATGTGTGACACTGGAAATAACCAGACATGAACCGGATATAAGAAAACTCTCCAAAGAACTTGAAGCACAGGGTTCACACTAGGTCCTAGGACTAGTATAATAAAATTATTTGTTAAATGTTAAAATTTTTTTGTAATTAAACCTTCTAAACGCAATATTTTAAGTTAATTTAAGTTAATTTTTGTTAATTTTAGTTGTAGTAAGTAACTATGTCGGCACGCAAAATGTTGTATGGATGAAAACTGGCACCCCTTAGTTAAAAGGTTGCCGACCCCTGGTCTAGCTGATTCAATAAAATTTTAACTAATAGCCTTACTCACAATTCAGAACTATTTCTGTAAGTTTTGTCAATTCTTCGTTTGCATCTATTTTAAACATTAACAAGGCTACTAAGGTATGCAAGGTTAGCGTTTTTAAGCCCCTGTCTGTAGGTAAGGTGTTTTGAAGCAACAGCTTCTTTGCATCTGCAATCAAAGTTTGCTATGACATCTGAATATCCAGTAGTATGATCAATATTGAGTATAACAGTACAAATAATAAGAAAAGTACTTATTCCTGTATTCCTCTGATGAATTTCCCATTCTTATCTATCACTTTTTAGTTTACATCTCAGAATAATGACAGAACAAGTTTGATGTTTTGGCTGGAATAAACGAACATCTCCACTGTAAAGTATGAAAACCGGAAATGAGACATTCAGAGGAGATCCGCAATGAATAGGGGTTAATACAATGCTCCTGTATGTTACAGATACAAAATATACGGTTCTGAACATATGAGGCGTTGCGGATAGTAAGGGCGAACTCAACAAAATGAAGTTTCGAAAAAATTGAATTTATAGAAAAATCTAAATGGCGAACTCAACAAAATATTGGCAAAATTAGGTTTTTATTATTTATTTATAATTTATTAGCTTTTTATTATTTATTTAAGTAGAATAGTGTATTCCGTGAATTTTTAAATGTTTTTTAAATATTTATTTGTGTATTTTTTTTCATATTTTACTGTTCGTTTCTGATGCTACACTATCACCTAAAATTGGCAATACCTGGGAAAAAATTAGACGGGTATTAAAAATTTTGAACACATTTTATTTAATTTTAAGGTTATTGTTTTAATTAAAGGTTTTGTTATTACAAAATAGTTACTTGATACAACATACAAAACAGTGGAAATATGGTATTGAAACTAACATAAAAAAAACTAAAGAAAAGAAACAAAAATAATTAGCCAAGTTCAGTTGTAATCTATTTGGCCATCGTTCATAACATCTTCATTTTCGGTGCTCTTATTCGTTGCTGCGTCTTGAGAGGCTATAATGTTAGTAAAGTACCGACTCCAAGGTAGGGGAACATACGGTAACAAGTCCTGAATGTCCTTTAATTTGGGGGCTGGTATTTTAATGGGAGCACTGTAAAGTCTCGTCAGTGTTTCACTGGCCAAATGAAAATGATCAGGATCATAGTTTTTCACCTTGCCTTTTTGTAGTTTGACTGCCGTTTTGACATCCAAATTGTAAGCAGAATGAATGTAGAAACCTTGCTTAAAGTTATTTGTAAATTCAAAGATCTTTCCATCTTTAAACTTAGCACCAGCCATCTGCATTTTAATAATTTTCTTTTGAAAATTAGAGAAATTGAAAATCATGTCCTGCCTAAGTTAGACAACGCAAAACTGGTTTTTTCGGCGACAGCTTTCAATCATTAACTTATACTTTTGAACTGCATATTAAACGTATCACGATAATAGTGCTGATTTACCGCGCTGTAACCAGGGTAATTTTCCGTAAGCCATTCATTGTAAAGAGAATAGAGCTTTTTAATATTAAGTCCAACAGGTAAGTATTTTCGATGAGGGCTTTTGGCGCGACTGTAATGACTGGTGACAGTAGGTAGTGACATGATGTGTTCTTTTACTTTAGAAAGATCGTCATTTCCTATTTTCTTCGCGGGTTCACACCTCCCCCTTTGATCCGTTGTAACAGTTCCAGTTCTGCTGGTTTTGTCAAGTACGACTCGAACGCGCTATTCAGAGATGCCATGAATGTTATAAAACGCAATACGACAAACTTCACGATTAGCGTGATCAACAGTCACATTATATTGAATGCGTCTCAGGGTACGACTTGGACGCCCCTTTACGTAAGATCTTTTTACATCATTGCAGATCAACAATTTTGATAAGTAAGCATTCTGTAGATCATAGTTTCCAATTTGCCAAAAAGAGTCAAAAATATTGGTGACCAGTTCAGCGCCTATTTTCTCAAAACATCCACACTTGCAAGGAGGTCCAATTTTGCGGGCAACAACGTGCCTTTTGTTCTTTCTTGAAATGTAAGCACTTCTTGAATTTCGTTTCAACTTACACTCGTTTTTTTGCCAATCATTCATCTTAGCAGGTCTCTTTCGCGAATAACCCGACACAGCACTACCATCTAAATGTTGTACACTTACTTCACTACTAGAAGGTCCAGGTTGCGCCATACTTTTCTTAAAAAAAGAAGCAACAAAACCAAACAAAACATAAACGTATTAACTTCAAAATTAACTTGAACTAACACGCAGAAAGCGTAAAATTTCAAGTAAACCTCATTTAGTGACACAATACCGGCGGTTGCTCCACGCGAAATTGTTGAGTTCGCCCTTACTACCCGCCCGGCTATCGCCTGTTCGAAATTTTTCATTTATTTGATACTGAAATTTGAAGGCGAAGCAAGGGCAAACTCAACAATTAGACCGGTATGTGATGTAGGAAAAGTACTATAAAATAGAATTATATAAAAAAAAAAAATTTGACCCAATGTTGAGTTCGCCCTTACTATCCGCAACGCCTCATATACTCCCAGAAGTATTACCAAATCTAATACGAAATTAGGAAATTAAGTAAATTCTAGGGTTTTAACTAATTTACTTCGGTAAAAATTTATGAATGTTTTCGGTAATTTTCGACGGAGGGGAGCATAGATAATTTGGTTCATACGATGAAGCTGAATTTTCTTTAATAAGGAAGAGAACAGCGGTAAATTTTTAGTTAAAATAATTTAGGGTTGTGTGCTTATTAAACAAGGTGGAACAAACTGGTTTAATTAAAATTTTGGGATGTTTACTGTAGAGTGTACTGTACACTTAAGGTAAAATGCAGCAGCAATATATTACAAAGTTAGACTTATGGTTACTCGCTATTCTATGTTATTAAGCAACAAAGGAACACAGTTACAAAGTAACAAACCTATTCCAATTATTATCTTACAATAAAAATGAAGACAAATAATAAATTTTGGAATATGTGATAGGAAGGAAGCTTTTACAGGTTACAGAGCTAATAGGTACGATTTTTCTGATTAACGCCTGACGAAACTATTTTGGTTTAGATTCTGAAAACGTTCCTAAGGAGTTTTGTGAACCAGTTCTAAATAATTTCTTCAGTTGTTGCAATTTTTGGACGCCCTGATCGTGGATCATCATTGATGCTTGTACGATCACAGTTAGTATCTCTGCATGGATTTTAGTTGCCAATAAACCTTTCAACACAAAGAATTTTATCACTGCATGATATTCAATTTTTCCCATTTTTAAATAACCGGTCAAGTGCAAGTTGAACTTGCGCAATTAGTGTTCTGTACGTTGATTGAGGCCGGCAGAATGATCGGCGTAACGTCAGTATCATTTTTTCAATCGTTACAGGAGAAATACGAAAGAATGTACCTACGGAATATGTGATTGGCGTTCGTAAACACTATATAGTTCAATACAAAATAGTAATGTAGAAAATTAGTACTAAAAATCTATTATGGTTGTCTGTCAGCGTCTTTAGGAATTAAGAAAAAAATCTCCCACCTTTCAGTGGAGGAGAGAGTCTCTTTCTTTGAAAAGTCCGGCTGCCGTGGTTGATCTTTTTTACTGTGTTTGCAAAAGTTTCAGCTTTTAAAGGTTCATTATAAGAGAGAGTTTACTTTTTGAGAATTCTCCTCCTCCTTCTTGAAATAGGTTTAAGTATTTACAGAGTTCAATTGCAAGAGACTTTTTTTAAAATCCCACCTCCCACACATCGATTTATATTTAGGGTATTGGGAATGGACAAAGATTGTAACGTCTCAATGAAAGAAGTTTTGTTTCAGTCAGTTTTTCTATAAAAATTTTCCATGGAAACCTTCTGCACCTTTTCGCACTTTTATGGAAGTGCCAGTTCTACACCTTTAATGTGCTATTTTGTTTCAGTAAATAAAGTCCCTTTTCCATGATCAAAAACCATCTAATCGGAAGGTAAGCAGGAAATGTCTAGAAAGAGAAGAGGAGGAAAAAGTAAAAAATAGATGTTCCTACAGAATTTATTGGCATGATGGTGGATTAAACATCACTTCTGAGCAGGAGTGTATAAAGTAACATATGAAGGAGAGTTCCAGGCTGAAGTTACTGACATAATGCTGTAAGTATACGCTAGAAAAAAATAAATGAGCAGATTCATGATACTCCGGTGGCTTTGAAACACTAGAAAAGGCGGTAATCCTCTTCACAATAATAGAGGAGTATCTCAAAGTCCTGAAGAACCAGGCAAGACCTAACTCGATTACTTTACACGAGGAAATAGAAATACATTTTTTTTTATGGGTCTAGCACACGTGCTACAGGGAAGTCCCTAAAGCTCTACAGGAGCGACAAGTGTGCGGAGAAAGCGATTCACGTTGTTCTTGAATCGCTGTAAATTGTGCTCGGTGGGAAACACAGTCCTGGGCAAATTATTCCAAAGGGATGATCTTCTCCATATAAAAAACTGCTTGAAAAGCGTTGTACGAGGAGTAACAAGCTGAACCTCATACGGATGTGAAGTCTCAGCGTGACGTGTATTTCTAACATGCACCGCTTTGGGAGGAATTAAGCGGGCTACATCCTTCGAACACTTTCCATGAAAATACTTGTAGAATAGGCTCAAGTCGCCAACTGGTCTTCGGTGTTCCAGCGAATCAAGGCAGCAGGTCAGGTCCGGGACTCCAATCAGACAAACAGCTCTTCTCTGAATAGAATCCAACAAATGCAGTGTATGTTTGGGAGCGGAGCTCCAAACATGGGAGCAGTATTCCATAGTTGGTCGAATTTGAGCTTTGTAAAAAATTAATAGTTGTTGTGGAGTGTAAAGCTTTCTGGTTCGAAATAATATTCCCAACTTTTGAGAAGCTCTCCTTGCTATACCTGCAACATGTTCATGTCAGGACATATTTGCTCCCAAATTAACGCCCAACAAATTGAGTGACGATGTTAGAGGAATGGAGTGCCCCGACATTGTTAACTATGTCGGGTTAAGCAACCTAAACTTTTTTAGAGAACACTGCCGCCTGGGTTTTTGTAGCGTTAAATTCCACTTGGTTACTGTCACCCCATGATAGAATTTCTTCCAGGTCTTTGTTAAGTCGAATGACTTCCTGCTGTCTGCGGATATTCGTCTTAGTAGCCGATGTCCGAGTGATCAAAGCGAATGACGAGATAAGTGTACTGTCATCTGCAAAGCTGAAAATTGGATTCTCGGTCTTTTCCAGCAAATCGTTAATATAAATGAGAAAGAGAGTAGGAGACAGTATGGAGCCTGGGGGTACACCGGCGTTGATAGTGAAGGTGTTAGAAAGAAATCCATCGACTGCCACTCGTAAAGAACGCTCTCTGAGGAAACATGAGAGCCACAAACAGAACTTTTCAGATATATCATGAGAACGTAGCATAGCCAACAGCCCATCGTGCCAAACACGGTCGAATGCCTTGGATATGTCAAGAGCAACCGCTCGAGATTCTCCAAAGTGTTCAATTGCGTTGTTCCAAACATGTATTACATAAGTCAGAAGATCTCCCGTTGATCTATTTTTACGAAAGCCATATTGGTGATCGCTAATAATGTTGAATTCTTCAAGATATTTTAGAAGATGCTGATTGATAGCCTTTTCCATGACTTTCGATATAATTGAAAGCAGTCCGATTGGTCGGTAGTTATTTGGCAAGGTCTTCTTGCCTTTTTTAGGTATCGGCTGAACTATGGCACATTTCCAGCAGGAAGGAAATATTCCCTTTCTGTAGGATAGGTTGAAAAGTCTACAGAAAACTGGTGTTAATTCCCTCACACAGTTTCTGAGAAACATGGCAGGTATTCCGTCAGCGCCAGAAGCCTTTTTGGTGTCTAGTTTCATTAAAATACTTTTTATGATACGCTATCTGAAGACAATATCGGGCATCCTTGACTGCGCTATGGGAATATTAGGTGGTGTTTTTCCTTGGAAATAGAAAGTAGAATGTGAAGCAAAGAGTTCAGCCAACAAGTTCGCTTTCTCAACAGGAGTCGTTGCAATAGAATTATCTGGCCGTGTGAGTGATGGTATGGGGGATTTGGTGAAATTTTGACCAATAGCCTTAGCGACTGACCAAAAGGACCTGGAATTGTTGGGACAAGCGAAAAGTTTATTTCTAATCCGTTGATTGTATGTCTTTTTGGTTTCGTCAATAATTTCTTTGCATCTGTTCCTGGCACGAACAAAGGTGTTACGATGTATGGTGTTAAGATTTTCACGCCATTGTCGGTATGCAAGATGTTTAGAAGCAAGAGCGTCTTTGCATTTTCGGTCAAACCAAGGTTCGCCTTTAGAAGGGATCTAAGCCTCCATACCAGCCAAAATAATATCGGAAACCTCCCTGGCGCAGTCAGATGGGTGGTCGGATCGACAACAAACGTCTAACCAAGGGGAAGTTCGAAAATATTCCATGAGATCTTCCCATTTAGCAGATTTCTAGTGCCAAATCTTGCGCGGTTTAGGCGCTTCTCTGTCACTGATTGGTAAAATACTCGATGTCGAAAGTAGTTTATGGTCGGAAGAACCTAACGGCGGATTTACGCTGGCCGTGTGAATCTCCAGATTGGTGGTCAAAAACAGATCAAGAAGACTGGCGAACTCCCCATCTCGATCAGAGATCCGTGTTGGTTCGTCAGTAAGCTGCGTTAAGCCACAACTGATTGAAAGTGATTCGGCTTCACGAACTTGTTCGTCGGTAGTATTTGAATATTTAAGCCAGTTGATGTTGTGGACATTAAAGTCGCCCAGGATGGCAATTTCCGCAATTGGATAGTTATACATAAATATCTCCATTAATTAGCAATAAGTGCAGTTTCTCTGAGATTTAACAAAACTAAGTTACTAACCATCATTTAACAGGGAGCTAGAGAAAAATTAAAAGAAAAATATCCTTGCAAACGAGTAGAAGAAAAGGCGAGATTTTTCTTAATGGCTCATCGCTACTTAAAAGGAAACAGGATTGCATTAAATGTGGATAGAAGAAATTTCTAGTTTCAGGGCATATAGAAAAGATAAAGACAGTTCGCAAACTATGATACGTATGTCCAGTATTAAGCATGAAAAGATTAAGGTAGTTTGGGAGTCGTTTCCAGAACTCCAAGAGATTACAATCATCTTCCTAAAGAGTGTCCGGAACTTCCAAATAAACGGTTGATGTTTTGTTGAAATAATAGTCTTAAGGGTGAATAATTAATCTGCAGATTTAGTGCAGTGGGAATTCGAATCACAATCCAAGTCTAGTAAGATAAGATAGGAATATTGAGTTATTGTTCTTGTTTTCTGATTACAAATTCTTTACTGATCTTCTGTAATTAGTATGGGATCGGCATTAAAATGGAATATAGTTTCTCAAATATAATTATCAAAGGTAATGCACATTGTATGTTTTATTGACTATCAATGGGCATTTGACAACGTAAAGCATGATTTTCTGATGAGACTGGTATAGATGATAAGGATGAATAAATAATAAAATAGCTATATCGGAATCAATCTGCCGAGATCAAAATTAATAAGGATATTTCAACCACACCTTTCAGTGTTTCAAAGAGTGTTAGGCAGGGGTGCATACTGTCGTCAGTATTATTTAATATGTACTTAGAGAAAATATTTCAACTTGCTCTAGAAGATGAATGCAGAGGGATAAAAGCCTATAAATAATATTCGGTATGCAGACGATACCACAATAGTTACCAATAACATGAAAGATCTGCAAATTTTATCAATAAACTAAATGATCTTGGCGACGAGTATGGTCTACGTATAAATTTTGGGAAAAACCAAAATGATGGTGATTAGTAGACTCTCTTTATAAAGGATCAAAAATTTGAGATGCTCTGTCGTCAACGAACGATGGAATTATGATGGAGAGGTTAAACTGCGGATTGGCACGGAAAAGGATACCTTTTTAAAGTTGAAAAACATGCTACTTTAAAGACAATCGCCACTCGCCCGGCACCTACGAGTAATAAAATGTGCTACATTTGCTACGAATTTCTTGGACATAACATCTAACCCATGAAGAAGTGCTTCAAAGGGCCGAGGTGGAGAGGCAACTATTTAATATCGTAAGACCAAGAAAGGTATCTTATTTGCGATATATACTAAGAGGTGACCGCTAATTAATTCCAAAACTTATTCTTTATGGAAAAATGAAGGGTCGGTGAGGACCCAATAGAAAGCAGCTCTCGTAGCTTTGGAATATCAGGGATTGGTGTGAAGTTCTGGACGCTGCGTCCATTTTTCGACTAGAAGAGAATAATAGCAATCTCAATATAAATTGAAGAAATGGTACAGAGACCCTGACGTATGTGAATACATGAAACAGGAAGAAGAAGAAGAATGTACTCGTGATAATTTTTATTCAATCTATACCTTATGGAGAATATTCCAGGTATTTTTGGTAATTTTTCATGTATTTATTTATTTACGGGACATGCCCATTCAACTTATAAAGACAATATACAATAGTTTACATCTATAAATGACAGTAAAACTAAAGGCTAAACCGAAGAAATTCAGAAAAGAACTCCGATCGGCCTCTTACAAACAGACAAGGAGCTGGAGAACAAGTCCAGTGACGGGCAGTTATTTACAATGCACATAGATCTTGTATTAGCCCCATAGGTTGTCTTAGGATAAGGTTTGAAGAAGGACAACGTAGAACTAGTATGTCTAGAGGGTGCATACAAATTAATCTGAGATAAAAGTTCTGGACAAAATTTTAAAAAACATTACAAGATCTCGTTGAACTCTCCGGGTAAACAGGGTATTCAAGTTTAATATAGATGTCAGATTTGAATAACTAAAAGAATCATTGTTAAAGAATTTATAGTTAATATGACATCAAAAGTTACTCTGAACAAGCTCCAAGCTCCTAGCATGGCAAACAAATGGTGGGTTCCATACACATGAGCAATATTCCAAGAGAGGCCTAACTAACAAGTAGTACAGCATTTTTATACAGGTAATGAATGAAAATTCTAATGAGCAACGCCTGATGAACCCAAGCAGCCTCAGAGACCTAGACGTTACCTCGGTTATATGAGGAATAAAACTCAGTGTCGAATCAAACTTAACCCCCAGATTCCTAACGCTAACCACGGATTCGAGGGAAGACCCATTTATCCTGTAATCAAAAAACAATGGATTGCGCGATCTCGAGAAAGTCATAGATAAGCATTTAGAAGTATTTAAAACCATAGCCTTTAACTGACACCAGACACTAAGTCTATCCAAATCGCCCTCTAATCCCATACAATCCTCAATCGATCCAACCGCCGTATACAACTTCAAATAATCAGCAAAGAGCAAGAACTTGGAAGACCGAAAGCAATCGGCTACATCATCCAAGAACAGGTTAAACAGTAGATGCCCCATATGAGGGCCTTGCGTCACTCCCGAGGACACAGTAATGTTGACAGACTTAAAATTATTACCTCAAACCACCTGAACTCTGCTACACAAATAACTCCCAATCCATCTCAACAGTGAACCCGATATGTCACGGTTATTGAGCTTCTAAAGAAGAACATCATGGTTGACCCTATCAAAGGCCTTAGAAAAATCGGTATAGATGGTTCAATTCAGCAGACTTGCCTCTCTGAAAACTAAACTGTTCACCTATTATAGATGGTCCCAGGTTAGATGCCAATACTTTAGTTACTAGGTTTTCAAATAATTTAGAAACAGTACTCAAAATACTTATTGGCCTATAATTAGCGATATCAACCCTGTCCCTTGACTTGAATACAGGGATGACAAAACTGGTCTTCCAATACTCAGGAGAATAACCCTCTTCCAATGACCGATTAAATACATGCCTTCAGTAATCCAGGAGGTAAACCATCAGGACCAGGCCCCTTTCTATGATCAAACCTCGAGAGCCCCTCGTAAATTTCAGAGATTGAAATCTTAAATTAAAGTAGTGAGTAAGGCTGGATAATCAAGTGATTCATCAGAGTAAACAGAGCCGAAGTAACTTGCAAAAAGATTAGCCACATCCTAGGAAGAAGGTCATTTGTGCGACGATGTGCGCCAACAAAGTCCCAACAGTTTTTTACGTTATCTCGAATATAGAGTTCAATGTTAGAGATATAATCAACATGATACTGTGATCTTAAAGCAGAGAAGTAATAATAGTCCTGTAGTTCCCTAGACAATCTAAACCTTTTGTGTGCTTCTTTTTTATGAATTATTAAGATTTCCAACTCAGGAGAAAACCACCTAGGGAATTTTCTACTAGATACCTTCTTTAACGGAACATACAAATCTATAGCCCTATAAAGTACACCCCTCGGCTCGAAAGCAGATGATCCCACGATACTGAACTTAGAAAATGATTTATTGAAATATAATCCGCAGACATAAAATCACTATAGAATTCAGTACATTGGGGTGAAATGGCTTTCTTATTAGTTGTAAATATTAGCTCAAATTCAAGAGGTGGATGGAAATCATCCGGTAGGATCAGAGGATCATCAGCCATCCCCAGGGATAGATCATTTACATGGCTTAGAACTAGATCAAGAACAGAACCAGTTTTATTAATTACATTATTCACTTGAAATAAATTATGAAAGGCACACATAGTTCACGGCCAGGGGGTTAATCCAGGGGAAACGGTGTTGAACTCAATGCCTCCTCGATCTAGGCCATTTTAGGAATATTAAAGTAACCAGTCACACAAAACTTAGAGTCCGGATATGTCTCTCAGATGCTATCAAGGGTATCACTAAATATTTTGCAAGTTTCAGGAGGTGATCTAGGAGGTATAACATATAGACGCAGCCAATAATAGTAACGCATTTGCCAAAATTAATAGAAACATACATTTTGATTAATATTCTTAGAGATAGGGTAGGGAGACAGTGATTTTTGACAACTTTTTTAAAATAATATAAAGAAAAGTTTGCGTGAGTATAACATCGCATATATTTTTGAACTCGTGTTTTCACAAGCTTTCATTTGACACCCCACTCGATGACCGGGAAAAAAAAATTTTCACTTCCGATTTTACCCCCCAAAGCTAACCCTTTAAGTCAAAATTTAACTTTCAAAACCACACGGCTATGATTGGGCCATCAATTCTTATATTTATGTCAAATTTCAACTTTCTTTGCTAAGTAGTTTCGGCGAAAATTGGCTGTGACCGATAGATCGTAGGGATTCCATAAGTTTTTCAGTTTTGTTACGGAACACTAAAAAAATATATATTTCTTTACATTATCTATTTAATTAAATTTTATGTTATATTTGTTCTCCTAATTTTAATATTATCGCGTGATTTATTTACCTGATACGGTTGATGAACAGCCGAAAGGAATGCAATAATGCTTCCTCGGGAAAAACACCATAAATTTTCCGAATCAGCTGGAAAATGTCCAATATTATGCGATTTACCAGCTAGCCAAAGAATAAACAAGTCTAACCAGGGTTGACCAAAACCACCTACAACGTTGTACTAGAATTTCGAATTTAACCGAGACGTGCATATACAGCGATCTTTGACCTATGGCCCTTAAAAGAATTATTTCTAAATCTAACTTTATTAGGGTTCCGTACGAAACACTTATAAGATCACTTCGGTGTCTATCCTACTCTCTTTCTCATTTATAATAACGATCTGCTGAAAAAGACCGGGAATCCCATCTACAGCTTTGCAGATGACAGTATGCTTGTCTCTTCATTCACTTTGAACACTTGGACATCGGCTACTCAGGCGAATATCCGCAGTCAGCAGGAGATCGTTCAACTTAACAAAGACCTGGAAGAAATTCTATGTTGGGGTGACAGTAACCAAATGGAATATAACGCTACAAAAACCCAGGCGGCAGTTTTTCCTAAAAAAGTTAACGTTGCTGAACCCGACATGGTTATGTCGAGGCACTCCATTCCCCTAGCATCGTCGCTCAATTTGTTGGGCGTTAATTTGGGAGCAAATATGTCCTGGCATGAATATGTTGCAGGCATAGCAAGGAGAGCTTCTCAAAAGTTGGGAATATTATTTCAAACCAGAAAGCTTTACACTCCACAACAACTGTTAATTCTTTACAAAGCTCAAATTTGACCAACTATGGAATACAGCTCCCATGTTTGGGGCTTCGATCCCAAACAAACGCTGCATTTGTTGAATTCTGTTCAGAGAAGAGCTGTTGGTCTGATTGGAGACCCGGAAACTGACCGGCGACCTTGTTTCGCTGGAACATCGAAGAACGGTTGACAACTTGAGTCTGTTCTATAAATATTTTTGTGGAAAGTGTTTGAAGGATGTAGCCCGCTTAATTCCTCCCAAAGCGGTGCATGTTAGAAATACACGTTGCGCTAATACTTCACATCCATATAAGGTTCAGCTTATTACTCCGCATACAACGCTTTTCAAGCAGTCTGTTATATGGAGAACATCATCCCTTTGGAATAATTTGCCCAGAGCTGTGTTTCCCACCAAGTACAATTTACAGCGATTCAAGAATAACGTGAATCACTTTTTCCGCACACATGCCGCTCCTGGAGCGCTTTAGGGACTTCCCTGCAGCACGTGTGCTAGACCCATAAAAAAAAATACGTCTGTCTGTTTGTCCGTCCGTCTGTCACACCCGATTTTCTCTGAAACTATTTGACATAGAAAGTTGAAATTTGGCACTGCTATAGGAATTGATGGTCCCATCAGAGCCGTGTAGTTCTGAAAGTTAAATTTTGACTTAAAGTGTTAGTTTCAGGGGATAGATTTTTTACCAGGTCATCGAATGGGATGTCAAATGAAAACTTATGCAAACAGGAGTTCAAAAATATACATAATGTAATATTTGCGCACACTTTCCTTTGTGTTATTTGTTAAAAATTTCCAAAAATCTCTGTCCCCCCTCTAATCTCGAAAAGTACTGGTCAAATTTGAAAGAATTTTGGATTATTATCCACAGGGTGTAGATTGAACAAAATTTTCACTAGTGAATTATCTTTAATAATTTATTTGGTGTATAAGAAAAAAAATAAAGTCAAGGTCATGAGTTTTCACCAAAGATCGGAAACAAATTTTGTTGAACATTCATGTAGAGTGTGTTTTGTGAAGTAACTGTTCATTTTATACCTCCCTAACAAAAATTTTTATTTCAAAAGCAATCAATGTAAGGAACACTAATTGCGCAAGTCCGACTTGCACTTGTCAGGTTATTTTGTAATAGTTTTCCTCTGTTTGTTGAAGTACATTTTTTCTAACAATCGTCTACAATTACGTTACATAATTTTCAAGTGTTCCTGTTTTGCTAATGTCGTATTTTAAGTGGGTTGATACGATCTCATCGACTATAACAATTACTTCTTGAGTATATTGGTTGACATACATAAATACAGTCCCTGGCCAAATTATTAGACGCACTGTATTTTTTTTTAGTAATTTTATGTTTCTTAAGAGTTTTTATGTAATGATGGTATATTTAAACTACAATATTATTGATTTTTATTTAAAAGAATTGTTGTAGACTACATATTTGTATTTATTTTTAACATATGGCAACACTGTGTTGACAAAGTGATACATGAACGTAAATAAGTACAAACTGTATCAGTCGCGATCGGAATCGAGTCAGGTACGGACGTGTTTCTGTGGCTTTATGGACTGTGATTGTTTGTTTAACAGTTTTATACTACTCAGTTATTAGTTTATTTTGTATGCAGTGTTTTAAAAAAGTAATTGGACTATTTTCATTATGGGTAGAAAAGGCGATCTTTCACCACGTAAAAAAGCTGAAGTGAAGGCCCTTGTGATTGCGAAAAACATTTACAAACCGAGAAATATCACGAAGATTGGAGGTTTCTGAAGCTAGTGTACGACACATAAAAAAGAAAATTGAGTCAGGGAAGGAATTAAGCCGAAAAGAAAGAAAAGATGCGGTAGAAAACCAATTTTCACTCCACGGGCAGAGAGATGTTTGAAGAAAATTTGTGTAGAAAACAGATTTGCTAACACAAAGGTAATAAAATCACAACTCCAGGATGCTAGCGTAAATGCTTCTGAGCGCACTGTTCGAAGAAAATTGAAAGAATTAGATTTTAAGGCCTGTCGCCCCGCCAGGAAGCCCAAGTTAACAGCTGCAATGAAAGCAAAGCGCCTGAAGTGGGCCAAACAATGGCAAGACAAAGATGTGGACTTCTGGAGATCGGTAAGATACAGCAATTTAATTAATAATTGATACATTATTATCATTTTCAGTTAAATAAAGCAAATAAACATGGAAGTTTATATATTTTTCCTATTTTTGACAGGTCTGCTTCAGTGACGAAAGCACATTCGAAATTTTACAGAATAAAGCTCAGTATGTGCGTCGTCGTCATGGAGAAAAGTTTCATCCTGATTGTGTCGTCCCGACGGTTAAACATCCCGCCAAAGTGATGATTTGGTCAGTCATTAGCGGCAAGGGCACTGGACGTCTGTACGTCGTCAAAGGAATAATGAGGCAAGATCAGTACAAAGAAGTATTACAAAATCGGTTGATTCCGCAGCTCAGAGAATGGTTTCCAAATGGGGAACCATTCACTTTCATGCAAGATGGAGCTCCCTGTCACACTGCTCGGTCTGTTAAAGCTTTTTTGGCAGAAAAAAATATCCCTCTGTTGGATTGGCCCTGATATGAACCCCATTGAAAATGTGTGGGAGCTGATGAAAAGAGAAGTGGCTAAAGATGTGATTACCTACAAAACCCAGCTCCTAGAAAAGATTATTCATGTGTGGAATCATCATCCTCAAATGCAGGAGACAGTACAATCTTGCATTGATAGCATGCCGCGCAGAATTAAAGCTTTGATAGCGGCTAAAGGTGGCTCAACTAAATATTGACTTTTACTAACATTAATTTCACTTTTCTTTAAAACTTAATAAACTTATGCTTTTCTAAATTAATGCTGTTTTATTTATGTCAAATAAATAGGTAATTGATTGGATAATATAAAAATAAAAAACAAATCAATTTAAAATAATAAAACGGTACAATATCACTCGGTAATTAATATTTTACATGAAATCTTGCAGTGCGTCTAATAATTTGGCCAGGGACTGTAAATATTGTCTGCCTTTCATTTATCAACGAGGGTGCTTTTTAAAGTTATCTACATAGCCACCTGAATAACGTCGTACCAAAGATTCCTTGGTTGTCAAACTACTTTTAAGCAAATTCGTACGTGTTCGTTGAATTTGTCATTTTTACGATTTTTTTCTTTCGAACCCTGAACGAGAGTAACTGGGAGCATCTCGCTATGGTAAAATTTCTTACAAAAGGAGAAAAAAAAAATATCCCAGGTATACGGCAATGATCACTCACATTATTTTTAAGTGAATTTTTGATCTAAACAGTTAATTCAGGATGATCTTAGAACAGGAAGACCGCTTGAGACCAGAAGAGGGAAAGCCGTCAGGCTTCTTGAGAATCTGCTGCTTGCTGATCGACGAACGAAGATCTCTGGGCTTGCTAAAGAAACTAGATTATCCGAAATTACAGTTTTCTAAATTGTACATGAAGATTTTGGATTGAAAAAAAGTTTTTGCACCATAAATCCCAAACGTCCTCCACCAGAGTAGAAACCAGCGTGGAATGAAATTTGTCAAGACAATTTGGCAGTTTCAGAGAACGACGAGAATTTCTTTTTTCGAATCGTTACAGGAAACGAGACTTGAGTTGGATATTTCCACGAGGCAGGGGTCGATGTAATGGAAACATAAGAGCTCTTTACGTCCAAAGAAGGCGAAAACTCAGTATTCTTTTGGAAAATGGAATCCTACCATTTTTTGGGACTGCATAAGAATTTTACTTATAAGATATATGGAAAAAGTGTTCACAGGAGTACAGGTTGTACTGTTATAAAAGCACATCAGCATGAGGTTCAGTTTGTCACTCCTGAGACCACCACTTTCAGGGATTGTTCTGTGTAAAAATCATTTGTGGACTGAAGTATTCAAGGATGTGTTTACTACCGAGTACAACTAATAAAATATACTAGTTTCGTACACGCGCTGCTTCTCTGACATCTGTAATATTTCTTTGTAGCACTTTTCATGAATATACAATTAAAAATTTGGAGAATAATTAATTTAGTTTTATAGTAGAATTCTTACTAGGCAGTACTTAATTTAGTACAATTATTGAGATAGCAATAGTCTAAATCTGAAATTTGGCTACCGTTAGAAATTACGGGCGAAATGCTTGACAAAATTTTGCATGGCCCAGAGAAAATATGGGTCAAGATGAAGACAACAGTAGGAAAACTAATAATTTCATTTTAATTGTAAATTACTGAAAATTTGAGACAAATTTTAAATTAAAAAAGTTTACTATTATTAGTGGCGTACCCACCCACGTTTAAAGAATGGAAGGAGCATATGTATACAAAGGACGTATCTTTAGGTGAAAAAGAGAACACTAAAGGCGAAGCTGCTTATAGAGGAAGGCGCGGTAATCGACAACCTCGTGTAAAAAACGCCAGTATTGCGTTGGATCTCCGTCAGCTTAGGCCCTTCTCAGCATAACAAACTCTTGCTGCTGTTGCCGCTTGAAGCTAACTTAGCTTCGAGCCGCAGCAGCAGCAAGATCACAGTATCGAGTAGCAGCAGCAAGAACCCTTGAAAATGCCAAATGAGATTTTGGCGAAACGTATATATATATATATATATATATATATATATATATATATATATATATATATATATATATGTGTATATATATATATATATATATATATATATATATATATATATATATATATATATATATATATATATATATATATATATATATATATATATATATATATATATATATATATATATATATATATATATATATATATATATATGTTGGTAAAACCCCATTCTTAAGACAAAAAGAAGCCATTGAGTAGTAAGAAGAAGGAGCTAAATTGTTGGGGATGCAATCGTAAGTGGCCAATTGCAATTTATTGTTTTAAAACCAAAAATCGACAAGTGGGCTCCACCTGCTTGCTTCCGGGAATTTGCTGGCTTTTCTAAGAAAATTATACAACATCGTTAACTAAAATGTTTTGCCTATGGTTGTCTGTTACTGATCTGGATTAGTGCTTTTAATTAAATGTTTTTAATTGTTTTGTGAATTGGCTCGTCCTGTAACATTGATATACATGTTTCCTCCAACAATTAGTTTTAAGTTTATGTCTTGATAAAGAAACAAATATATCTGCTTAGAAAGCTTGACAAATAAACAAATTGAGTTTTAATTGGTTGGTTACGACTGCATCCGGTTGATCCGAATTTTTTTATAAAATAGAAGTTTAGAATGAATACAACATTGCAGATTGACTTAAAAGCATCTATACGATATGGTATTACGTACATAGGTATTTATTAAATAAAGAATAGAACAATTAGTTTACTTATTTTATGTATATGTACGAAAAATCGAAAATAAAACAGTTTCATTCTTAACTTTAATGTCTTAAAAATGAGGTAATTTTTAACTGCACTCGTTTTGCGTTAGTTCTGTTTTTGGCTGCACTGTCTCTCCAACGTTTGATAAGCAAAACGTCCGCTGCGATTGCATTTTCTTGTTGTTCTACATAAGTTAACGCTTTTCCTAGGGCCTCTAGTCCTTCTGATTGTGCCATTTTTACTGGAATATTGTCAGTGTTGCGTTGGATCTCCAACAGCTTAGGCCCTTCTCAGCATAGCAAACTCAATCAATGGCTAGGGTAGGGGCGATTTTTTCCAAAAAAGCTCCTTTCAAGCTCCCCTAGTAAAAAAAACTGTTTATAATAGAGCACTATTTACTACTTCCATAGGAGCGGGGATTGGGGGTCAGTCATATGCCTCCCTGCCCCGCTTGGCTACACTAGTAACTGTAAAATGAACGATTTTGAGTCAATCATAGCTTCTGCTGAAGCTAACATGGTTAGCGAAACACGCGCCGAGTGCAAAAATAAAGTGTTTGGTGTAGTGGTGATATATACTGAGTAGTGTTATTGTGCCAAAGATTCCACATCGCCAACATAGGTGATTTTGAGGAAGTTAGAGTTAAATAACCTGTCAAGTGCAAGTTGAACTTGTACAATTAGTGTTCCGTGCGTTGATTGCATTTAAAATAAAAAAAATAGTTACGGTAGTATAAAATGATCAGTGACTTCACAAAACACATTCCAAATGAGTTTTCAACAAAGTTTGTCTCCAATCTTTACTGAAAACTGATGACCTTTAAATTTTGGTTTTTTTTTTATATACCAGATAAATTATTAAAGATAATGCACTCGTGATAATTTTCGTTTAATCTACATCCCATGGAGAATTTTCCAGAATTTTTTCAAAATATTTTGATAAGTACTTTTCGCGATAAGGTGGGGGACAGCGATTTTTTAAAAATAATACGAAGAAAGGTGTGCGCAAGTATTACATTATACGTGTATACATTTTTTACTCGTGTTTTCACAAGCTTTCAGTTGACACCACACTCGATGACCTAGTAAAAAAAATTTTTTTCACTTTCGATTTCACCCCCCAAAACTAACCCCTTAACTTTCAAAACTCTGATGAGGCCATCAATTCCTATATTAGTACTAAATTTCAATTTTCTATGTCAAATAGTTTCGGAGACAATCGGGTGTTACAGACAGACAGATGGACAGACAGACAAACAGACACCGAAGTGATCTTATAAGTGTTACGTACGGAACACTAAAAACTATCGATTTAGGTCGTCGCCGCTCTTTTTTCAGGTTCTAAATATGGTTGGCTGTTGTGCCTTCATTGTTTCTGCACTAATACTGAGCATAGACAATATATATGACATAATAAGTATTTCATAGTCCCAAAGTATCACAAATACTGTAAAAAGTTTTTCACTACTGAATTGCATCCTTAATGTTTCTTTCAAGGTTTTTGCGTACCAACAGACCTACACCAGAGGTTACTCTTTCATTTCTAAGCTATAAGCTACTCAATTTACACAGAAACTGATGCAGGCAGATCCAAGAAAGAGTCAGATGGTCGACAATTAGAAAAATAGCCTGGAGAGACCATGTGGACAGAACGCCTGATGGTCGAATAACAAAAATCACCAAAGAGGGAAAACTAAATTCATCTAGACCCGCTGGAAGGCCACTCAAACGGTGGTACAAAAGCTGGACGTCGGCATCACAAGAATGTGCAAATCTGAGCAGCACTTTTGAAGAGGAGAACAGGACAATGTCTTATACAAACAACGAGAAGAAGAAGAAATAGCTTTCCATCCTGCATTCTTCCATTTGGTATTTTTTTATATCCTTTATATATACTTTTAAGTAGTAGACTTAGAACGTAAGGAGGAGATTTATAGTAATAAATTTAAACTTGAATTTATTATCTATCTCTTGGGCTAATTAATTAACTGCAGGATAATGGATTGACAAGGGATTTTGTAAAATTAATTTACGGGGTATTAATCAATCCATATTTAACGCTAGAAAGATGAATTGAATTTTCTCAAAAGAATGAATAATATTTAAAGTTATAATTAAGCACCACTACCTACTTAATTTTAAAATAAGTTCATTAATGAAGAATAGTTCAGTTTAACAGGTTGACTGCCGATCTATATTTTTGAGTTTGTGGTTGACGCCGGTAAGATTTTTCCAAATATTTTTATTTTATTGTGGTAAATATGAATTAAAATGAGTCTTGGATGTGTTTTTTTTATCTGCCATTCAAAATATTAGAAAAAAAAAAAAATTTCACTCCGATCGGAGTAATCGGCATTGCAAGTGAAAATTTTTACTAGATGCCGAACACTCCGATCGGAGTGTCCAATTAAATAAGTAAAGAAATAATAAATCGAACTCATGAGCTCAAAACATTTATTTCTAAATCATTTTTGTACATTTTTATGGTAATCCTCAAAGGAATTAAGGCAAAAACCTGGTTGTCCAGGGCACATTTTGCTTTCATACACTGTTTGCTTTCTTATTTTATTTTTCCTGCATTCTTTGCATTCCTTTCTGCTTACCCGTTTTGTTTCTTTAGTTCCTTTTTTTTCACTAACAATTTTTTCTACTTTGCTAATGCTGTGGACATTTATTTGGCCTGGAGGAATTTGCGGCAAATTAGTAATTGGTCGTCTGGCTAGTAAATTTCTTATGACATCCAATCGGAAGTCATATAATCGTAACTGGTCAGACCGCGAATATTTATTGTACAAAAAATAGGCGTTTATCATGCTCATTTGCAGCACATGCATGAATAACTTTTTGTACCACCGAATGGTTTTACGGCTGCAAGGATAATATGCCATCATTTGATCCTGTCTATCTATACTGGACATAAAAGCATTATATCCAATGATTGCGGAAGGTTTTTTAGATTCTTGATTTCTTTTGTTTTTAAAAATGCCCATTTCGCTTCCAAATTCTGTTGAAATGTATTAAACATTGCGTTTATCGCGCCATTTTCCGACATGCACTCCATTGCCAAACATAGATTTATTCTCACCACGTTTTAAGTTTGCACTCATTACCTCTTTCGGATTATCTTTCCTCTCAGCTCTCAGCGTACCAGTGCAGTATGTATTTTGTTGAAGTAATTTCCTAGCTAAATTAACACTATTGTAAAAATTGTCTAGATAAACAGCATGTCCCACACCCAATTTTTCCTCCAATAAATGTAAAACAATCTTTTCAGTATGTCCGCTTCCACCATAAACATCTGTCGCACCTTCGTAGACACGAAATTTCAAAATAAGTCCATTAGGCTCTGTCAGAATGTATAACTTCATACCATACTTATGACGCTTATTCTTGATATACTGTTTAAACTGGAGACGACCCCGATAAAGTACCATAGCTTCATCCAAAGACAACTCTCTTCCAGGATAGTAAATTTCTCCCATCTTGTTGTTAAAAAAATCTGCCACAAATCTAATCTTTCCTAGTCGATCTGCCAGATCCATATCTGGAGATGTAAAATGCAAACACCTCAAGATAAGCAAAAATCTATTCCTTGACATATATTTTCTAAAAACAGGTAGATTAAATAGCGGATCAGTTTTCTAATAATCGTTAAGACGGCTCAAGGATATTGTGCCAGTGTGAAGTAACAGGGCCAAAAAAAATTTTTAGTTCGTCAAGAGTAAGATCTTTAAAATTAGTAATACGTGATTTTGTACTTGTTTCTGGGCGCAGCAAAACCTCGACTGCGTAAGAGTTCGTTCGTTCTACAATAGTTTGTAAAAAATCATCATCAATGATCATTTCGAAAAATTCGATAGGTGCACCCTGTCCTGGAATTTGCACCAATAATTCCTGGGTTTTCTGGAACAATTTGTTTTAACGCACCTCTGTCGTTCCATTTTATCTCATCAAGGCTAGGAAGTGTTTGATGTGGCCGAATAGGGTTTATAAAATTCTCTTCTTCGGCCTCGGAGCTTGAATTTACATCACTATCGTCTGTGTCTGGTACGTAATGTTCGTCACTACTACTTCCGCTTTCTTCCAATAGCTGCAATAATTCAGTGTCAGTTAGCTTCTTTTTTTTTATCATATACCTTTTTTTCATCACTACAATGTCTTTTTTTAATACCAGAAGGCCCAGGTTGATCGTCCATATTGTACGGCAGATTACAACCAAACCAAAGCAAATCCGCGGAACCACTTAAGCACCTGTTAGAACTTGCGTTTTTAAGCAACGCCACCACTAGAAACACGTTTCATATACAACGCCGATGGAATACTAAAACGTTTCGTAAGAACGCACGTCGAACTCCGATCGGAGTAGACGGCGTTGGCGAAGAGACCCGACGCACTCCGATCGGAGTGGTCGGCAGTCGACCTGTTAAAAATATAACAAACTCGATGTTGTTCAATTTTAAAAATAAAATATTTTTGTAGCGATGTTTTATCTTTTAAGAATAGCAGTACCATGTATTAAAGAAATTTTAAAGTATTTATTGTATTAAATTTTAGCCACGTGAAAAGATAAATATGTCATGGTATATTTCGTATCAACAAGAAGTGTTCTGCGTAACGGTTGTAAATATACAGAAATTGGTGCAATAAACCAAAGAGAAGTGAAAATTGTTCCCGGTTCTTCATTAAGTTCTACCTAATAACAAGTGGCGTAGCTACTTGTCGAGGGAGAGTGCCCCTCGACAAGGGGTAGTAATTGACAAATGAAGTGTAGGACAATCGACAAACGGAAGGCGGGAGAAGCCGCTTAAAGAACAACTTTAAACTTCCTCCATACTCTTCAATCTTCTCTGCCGAGCTGTTAGCCCTAAAAGAAGCAATCAGGTATGCAATAAATAACAAGGAAAATAACAAATTCCTCATTGCATCAGATTCCTTAAGTGCCATAAAAGCCATCAAATACAGCAATCCAGACTATGCATACTTAAGACAAATAGCAGACTTATTATACATCGCCAAGGCCAGAAATAGAACCATCATATTAATCTGGATTCCTAGCCATATGGGAATCAAAGGGAACGACAGAGTAGATCAAGTAGCCAAACAAGCCATAGAAACAGGCAACTATATCAAAGGAGAGAACCATACTAACGATTTCCACAAAAATTTAATCTCAATAAATAGAAATAATTTTCAGTTGGAATGGGATCTTGTAGATCCGAACAACAAGCTGTGGGAAGTAAAATCTTTTGTTTTTCCTCCTTTACACATTCACAATCTAAACAGATCAGAGAACGTAAAACTCAGAAGACTAGCGACTGGACATACATACCAGACTCACTCTCACCTACTAAAGAGTGAACCAGCACCATTATGTACCATCTGCAATCAATCATTGACTGTCAAACACATATTTGAGGCAGCGCATTTTTCGCACAGAAGAAACAAACATAACATACCATCAAACATTAAACAAATTGTAAGCACTTTTCGAACAAATAAGCTGGGAATCATCAATTACTTAAAAGAATTAAATATCGTAATCTAAATTATTTTGGGCGCCAAATAACCATTGAAGTTGACGCGCCCTTACCCCTTAATATATATAAAAAAAAAAAAAAAAAAAAAAAAAACCTCTTCTACGGCGAAATTCTTAAAGTTTAGATCATACACATAATTTC